>OX376698.1:8283899-8400745 GCA_947389925.1 Coelopa pilipes | reverse complement strand
GGAGAGGATGCATTTGAGTTCCTTCTCGTTCAAAACTCTCCTAAGCTTTCCGCATTTTCCCCTCACGTTTCATTTGATTTCATCCCATTCGAATTTTCATTCAAACTTCATTCTGTAGCCTTCGTCTTTATTTCGTTCCATTAATTTTTAATTATTTTTGATTTACAGCTGCTTGATTCATTTTCAATTTTCGCCTCGCTTCGCTTTCGCCCACTTTCATTTCAGCTTCCTCTGGCCTGGTCCGCCTTCGACCTGCTTCGTGACAAAAGACGCCGAGCACTTTTCCCCATTCACTCCACCCTGCCTCTCACCCTCTCTCTCTCTCTCTGTCTCCTTCCCCGCCGTGTCGTAAAACATTTCTCTTCCTTCCGCCGCCCGCTCCTGTGGCGCACTCTCCTCATTATCCTGCTGAAACTAAAATGTTACGATAACCAAGCGAACAAAACCCACCAAATCATACGGAGGACCTGCAAGAAATAGGACAACATTCTCCCCTCCCCCCCCCCCTCTCTCTCACACTCCTCACTCGCTCTTTCTCCGCCTGGCTTTCTTTCCTTCGTTCTACTTGGCTGCCGCTTCTTCCTCCTTTGGCGACCCCCCTCCTCCCTCTCGCTCTCGCTCTCCTGACCCGCATCCGACGATGACCGCAACTTTTTGCTCTCTCGCTTCCCTCGTCCGCCTTTCTCGGCCTTCGTCGCGAGTCCGTCCGGCTGCGGCGTCGCAGGACGAAGCGCCGAATGGGCACAAGGCGGTAGGAGAGCGGAGAGCGGAGAGAGGGAGACGGAGCGACTCGTCACCGCCTGCACGTCGGCAAAAAATGCACTGTAATCCGCGCTGTTGTTGTTGTTGTTGTTGTTGTTGTTCTTCTCCTCCTCCTTCGAATTCTTCTCGCTCCACTTCTATGATTGTTGTAAAGTGTACTGTACTCTATGTTGGTGTTGTTGGTGTTGTTGGTTGTTGGTGTTGTTGTTGGTGTTGTTGTTGTTGTTGTTGTTGGTGTTGTTGTTCCTGTTTTTATTGTTCTTGTTCATGTTGTTGTTCTTGTTATTGGAATAGTTTCGAAGGACATTTGGGATGCCACATGCACAGGATGTTCCTAAGACGGAATGAATGTGTCATCAATTTGGTCTAAGTAGGTTTCACAGCAACAAAATATCGAACTAGGACTAGAGCAGCAACAACAACAACAGCAACAACAACAACAACAAAAACGACTGGAACAACAACAACAACAACAACAGAACTTAAAATGGAAAGTGAGCTCATCCTCGTCCTGGGTCTCGGCCTGGGCTTTTTCTCGAAATAGGACACGATGTTAGTTTGCGGTCCACGACACACACACACACACACACACACACAGTTGTGTGCATGTGTGTGTGTGCATGCTAAGCACCGACAACAAGTTGTAGTCACGATTGTTGTTGTTGTTGTTGGTGGTTGTGTGCGGATTTTGCTACAACATCGCATTCGATGCTGAGCAAATGCGGTTTTTGTGGATTTTCGATTTTATTTTTACCCCGATGTTGTTGGGCTGAGGTTCGACATTATGTTGTTGTTGTACCCTATATTGTTGTTATTTGTATTGTAGTCGGTGTTGTTGCTGTTGTTGTTGTTGTTGTTGTTATAGCCTCGTGTTGCCGCTGTGTGTTTTTGCCTCGTTGAGGTTATGAGCAGGATACACATGCTTAAATGAAGCGCCTGCGGTGCCGCATGTGGCGACGTCCGGGGTTAAGCGACGTCCCCTCCCCGCCGGTACCCCCTCTGTGTGTGTATGTGTGTGTGTGTGTGTGTGTGTGTGCGCCTGGGTCCCCATTGCTGGGTGGATGTAAATTTGTGGCTCTTTTATGGAAATTGAATATTTATTTATTCGTGATTTCTCATCTTTTGCCTCCTCCATCCTCGTCGTTTGTTTACATTTCAAATGAACGTTTTAAAGGTGGTTGTGTTCTCGTTGTTGTTGTTGTGGTTGTTTTCAGTTCTTCATTTATTATTGATTTCACTTTGATTCAAGAGAAGAAACCGTGGCTTCTTGGGCCAGGAAAACCATTTGGTTTCTTGGAAAACTGTTTTTTTTTTGTAGCTTTTCTTTTCGTGTCTTCTGAATTCATCATTGGCCTGGTCCTCGACATCGTCGTCGTCGTCCGTGTCTGGCCGAGCCAATCCTGGCGAATCCCCCTAATTAAAAGTTACGCATACGCCGTGTGGTCGCCATGAAGATTTGCGAAAGTTTCGCAAAAACCCGGCCGTTGCGACCGCCAGAGCAACAACAACAACACAGGCAGGCGGCGAGTCTTCAAGACCACAACGAGTCCCTTCCGCCAACAACAACAACAACAAGAACAACAACGAGAACTTGCACTGGTTTCATCCTGTTGTGACAACTTTTAATTGGCGGACTTTTCAATTTGCAATTTGTTTTTGTCCCTCTCTCCCCATCTCGCTGGCCGACGTCGACGACGGGAAGGAGGGCGGATGGGATGGGGGGGTTCGTGTGAGGAACATATGCAGAAAGGACAACGAAGATTTTTCCACAGCTGACGACAGACAACAAGAACCAGCCCAGGAGCGACGGCCCTGACGGAAGCAGAGGAGACCGACGGAAGGCCAAAAGGAATGGAGAATTAAGATAAGGCCGTTGCTGAACACACCCCCCCCCCACCTCACCCCTCCCCTCCCTCCTGCCTCTCTCGTAAACGGCGACCACCTTGGGGAGCGATCGTCGCCTCCGACCCTGGCCCCAGGGCGATGCTGGGAGGCAGACGTGGCAATCAATCGAGCGGGCAGATGCTGCTTCTTCTTCTTCTTCCTCCTCTTGTTCATCTTGCCGCACCCCAACCTCCTCCTTGTTGTTGTTTTTGTTGTTTTCACGACCTCCGCCCACTTCTTTCTTTCTGGAGAAATCGCCAACGTTATCAGTTTTCGTACTTTTTTTAATCTGCCCTGAGCATCCTGTCCCTGTGTGTGTGTGTGTTTTACGACAGCCATTTTTTCGATGGTGCTGTTGTTGTCGTCGTCGTCATTGTTGTTGTAGTTGTTCTCTGGAAAGCTCTCGAGCTGCCGTTGTCCGAAAAACTGTTGCCTCGCCCTGTCCTGTCCTGTCCAGTCCTGTCCAGTCCTGGCCCGGCCGGCTCGGCTCAGCTCAGCTCGACAGGGATTGTTGTTGATGGTGATGGAATTTGTTGTGCAATTTTCTCCCAGTCCTTGTTGATCTTGTTGTTGTTTTCTATTCCCTAACGTGTTTATTTTTATGTTTGCTTTGCTGTTGTTATTCAGTTGCTGCTGCGAGGAGCTGTCGATGGAGCTTTCGCCAAGGGACGGGAGGGCCAGGAAACTAAAAACAGGACCCTCGGCGAAACAGCAACAACGAAATCACCTTCGTGCGTGTTGATTCGGTGGCACGCGTGCGAGTCCTGTGTGTGAGGTGGGACCAAACACGAAATCGTTCAATTTAGTTGGATTTTTGCATCTGATTTCGGTTTTTTTTTGTTTTGATTCCACTCGAATTTTTTTCCACACTCACTCCCGATTTAAAATATATAGTTTTTTGCCATCCGAACGCATTTGTTTATTTTTTGAAAACTATTCGCGATGCTGGGCCCTCGTGAAGCGACTGCGGCCGCGGTTGGTGCCTGTTGTCCTGGTTAATCACCAGTGGCCCTTGGCATTGTGTTTGTTGTTGTTCTGGTTTTTGTTGTGCCTGCGCGGCCGACCACAGCCCGCAGACCATAAACGCCGATCGCATTTGCTGCAGTCGCCCCTCGGCCGCCAGCTGTTGACAAATATTGACCGGCCATGATTGCGTTTCAATTGAAATATGATTTCGCCATTTGCCTGCGAATACTTTCGTCCAGCCGCTGATGAAATCCCTGCGAGTCACGACTTCTATTTGGCCATCTCGCGCTCTCTCTTCCCCTCTCTTCTTCCGCTCTCTCTCACTGGCGTCCTCCTGACAATTCGGCAACACTGCGGTCCAATCGCTCATTAGCGAAATCTGGGAAGCAACACCGAAGTCGTCGAGAGCGAGAGCGAAAATTCCGGAGACGAAACTCGGGGTTGTCGGGCAAATTCGGCAGGTAAACATTTCTGTCTCTCTCTCTCTCTCTCACCCTCACTCTGCCCCTCGCCGACGTGAGGATTTTTCAGCTCATTCACGAATTGAATGCCTTCGTTAGGCCGAATGCATGTGTGTGTTGTGTCCACGACCGGGTCCCGGCCCTTGTGCGTCGGTGCTTATGTGTATGTGTGTGAGCGGTGATTTTCAGTCATTCATGCTCTCAACACGCCGGCCGTGCCACCCCCCAGTCTGCGGCACGTTAATGCCGAGCCAAGCAAATGCCAATGTCCTTATTAGCCTTCCGTCGAGGGCGAGAAGGATCCGCCGAGAGAGGGAGGAAGGGAGATAGCAGATCAGGTCTTAGCCCGGATGAGGCTCTGGCAAGGTCCCGAGCAATCGAGCGCAATCGGGTTGGCCGCAAGGAGGCAGAGACCCGGCCGAGTGAGAGTTAGAGTGAAAGGGAGAGTGCGAGGATTCGTGACCTGAGTGCGAGTTTGGTGCAAATGGAATCGGGGCATTTTTGAGGACCCCACTGTGATTACGGGACGATGGCAGGAACTCCCAATGTTTCCACACAGCAGAGGAGTCGAAATCGATTCGACGTGGGCGTATGCGTGACATGTGATTGAGAAGTCCATGGGGTGAAATAAAATTAAAGATTAAGAGTAAGCAACTTAAGAACATAAAACAGAGACCATCGAATACAGACCAAAAAATAAAAACCAAGAAATAAAGAATCAAAAATAATAATAAAATTAACTACAGAAAACAAGGAACCAAACTAAAGAACGACAAATAAAGACCAAAAATGAAGACAAGGATTAAGACCAAAAATGAAGACCAAAAAATGAAGACAAAAAATGAAGACCGAAAAATAAAGACCGAAAAGTAAAGAATAAAAATAAGGACGAAGAAATAAAACATAAATATAAAATAACCAAATAAAGAATCATATATGAAATAATGAAAAAAATAACGAAATCAAGAGTGGGCAAATAAGAATCGAACAAATAAAAGTGCGAGGTTCGAAAGGCGAGATCGACCGGATTTTCAGCCCCACCCACCCCCGCACCCCGCCGTCGTGGCGAGAAAGTCATGTGAAAAATCGCATCGCGGCCCGGGCGAAAAAGGTGAATTAATAATGATCCTGGCGTGGCATATTTAAACACGAGCTTAACCGCGAACACACACATGCATACCACGTATGTATATGTATATGGAGAGCCTGCAACGGACCGCGTGGCCGCGCCTGACCACGACCGGCGACGACGACGGCGTCGACTTGGACTCCGCAGGATCGGGCTTGAGTTCAACGAGCGCAAACTTCCTTCAATGATTGATGTAATTTCACGCGCCACTTAACGGTATCCTTGCGAGGACTTATTACTTAATTGAGTTTTTTGCCCTCGCTGGCCGGTGGGTCAACAACAGTCTTGTTGCTGTTGCTGTTGCTGTGTGTTTGCTGCCGTTTCAACCGCCAGCCAAAGTCGGCGAGGGCGGCTGCAGCGTGGCCGAACAGCGAGGAGGCAGGAACGAAAGAGTGGACGAGCAGGACGAGCAGGACGAGTGAGTGGCGGAGGCCGGGGGGCGGAGGGCGGAGGGCGGAGGCTCCGGAGTCCGTGGAAGGATTTGCATGCTGGCGGGTGTTTAAATTAAGCAGCGCATTTCGCACACATCATCAGTTGCGGCCAAACGCCTGCAGCCGGGCAGCCGGCGACGGACGGCAGGCCATGGAAAGGAGGAGGAGGAGGAGGAGGAGGAGGCCGACCGCCCTGGTCTCACCTGCGCCTGCTGACGTGTAGCTAAATGGGTTAATTTCAGGCCAGAGCACAGTGGGCCAAGTCAGCGGCATCCACACAGTGGTTTCCACCCGGCATCTCTGCATTTCCACCGCTTGTACGACACCATTCAATCGATGCCGGGAAAGCGAAGCGGAAACTAAAAGACATTGAACCAATATATCAAGGAACCAATAAAGAACACAAATTAAGGAACACAAAATAAAGTAAAAGCAGGAATAAAAAATAAAGAAAAAAAGTTAAAATTTAGAATGTGAAATGGAAAAAAGACAAAGAAAGAAATCTCTACGAACAAGTTGACAAATTTTTAAGGAAGCCAAACGCTTTCATCAGGGTTTCTCCCGGATGCTCGAGGGGCGAGCCTGAAAGCGTTTGCTTCACTTTCTCGATGCCTGTTCCTAAGCCGGGCCACGAAAGGGGAAAACGCGCAGAACGGAAGTGGGGAGCAACGGGCCGAGGGCCGCGGGCTCGGGCAATTTACACTGTAATTGGGGATTAACCCAAATAAAGCTTAATATATGGCCTCGCTTAAGCCGGCTGGAAACGGCCCGGCCCGGTCCGGCAACTGCTACGGCTACGGCTGCCCCGCCCCACGCCATCCGCCTCCGGAACCGGAAGCGGAAGCGGCCGGTGGTCGCCGTCGCCATCGCCATCACCATCGCCATCGCTATCGCCATCATCGTCATAATCATCCTTGGACTGCAGTTTCCGGCTCCGAGCGACTTCATGTACGTGCGTGTGGGTCTGTGAGTGTATGTGTGTGTGTGGAGCGCTTGGTGACTACGAGGGTGGGTGAGAGTGGAGAGCGAAAAACACTCAGTTTTAGTTTTAACTCACGCCGACTCAGCGGAATCGCGGCGTGGCGGGCGAGCGGCAGGACGAGCGAAGGCTATTTGAAATTAAATATTTACAAAATGGCCTTTTTGCCCGATGCACACACAAGCACACACACACACACACACACACACACCTGCAGACACAGTCTGATGGCGAGCAAATGAAGTTTACGTCCTGGACCCGAGGCCGGACCGGCCCATCGACGCCTGTGTTCATTTAATAAAAAGATTTCATTCCCCGTCGCCGGGTTTTATAAATCAAAAGCGTGTGTTTTCCCACTCGCTCCCTCTCACTCACTCCTCTCTCTTCGCTCACTGTCTTTCACTCGCCCTCTGCCGCTCCCCAGGCTGGCCTTTTCCCATGGCGGTCGTCCTGGTTTTTTCGCCTGCATCCGTAATCACATTTATGCGCCAGGCAGGGCCCGCTGCGAAGCACTCGCCTAGTGCGCGGAATTAAGTTAATGTTTGCTTATGAATAAACAACCGGCCCTCACCCCGATCCCGATCCTGGGCTTGCCGAGATTTTTTTGCTTGTGCCGTGGCTCGTTTAGGCCCGGCCACATGTTCGGCTCAGACCCGGCTCGAGCGGGGCCAGTGCCGAGGAGGCCGCGTCGATCCGCCGGCGACGGCCCTAATGCGGCCGTACGCGAGGCTGTGAAGGTGGCTGTGCCTGTGTCAGTGTCTGAATCTGTGTCTCCGGCTCTGACTCCGGCTCTGACTCCGGCCCGCCGACTCGGCGCGCGTGTGTGTGGAAGTTATAATTAGTTGCGGTCGGCATTAATATTAATTAGGTGGCTGAGTCGGCGGCACTTGAAACGGCAGAGCCTCGGGCAGGCCCGGCCCGGCTCGGCTCGTGGGCTGACGGCCGGGGTTGGCCGATGTGCGAAATGCGACGAGGCCACGACTTGTTCGGGCAGCATCAAATGATTCGCCAATGAACAGCGTGCGAGCGACGAGTTGGCGAGGGAGAGAGGGAGAGAGAGAGATGGGCCGCACATTCGGCAACAAAGTGGGTCGGGCGAATTCGCGGAAATTGAACTTTTATGGAAGGTGATTCGGCGAGCACTTCATAAAGGACGAGAACATCTTGGAGGTGGCGACTCGTTGTTGTTGTTGTTGTTGACTGCTCGTCCTGGCGAGTACTGGAGCCCTGGGCACCCTGCTGGAAATATGAAACTGAACAGATAAACTGCGAGGAGCCGGCCATAAAGCAGGAGTGAAATTTAAGTCACGTAAATGTTTCGTTGCCTCCCCCTCCGAGTTCTTCCCGGCTCCCCGGTTCTGGTTGAGTTGGTGCTGGTGCTGGCCGTGTTGTTGTTGTTGGCTGCATAACTTTTGCTTTCATTTCACTCTGGGGATTCCTTCCACTTGCTGCCATCAGCCTTGTTTATTCCATTGTCATTTTTGTATTCTGTTGTTGTTTTTGTTTTTTTTTTTTTTTGTGTTTTGTTTTGTTCGCTCGCCATGAATAAAAGAGCACAGCAACAACAACCACAACAGGAATACTCTGTGTAACTACGACAAATGAGAGGGGGCGAAGTATTTTATATTGTCATAAATAAGCGGAAGTTGAATTACGCGGCAGCGCCGGCGACAAGGACGAGGACGGCGAGGAACGGGTTGAGCTCCGGCTTTCGCAGGGGCTGGGGAAATTAAAATCATCCTGGCCATGGCTCCAGGCCTCCGATTGACGACGATTTGCAGAATTTTTCCCTGATTTACAGTCGTTTTTAGATGTCGCAAGGACGATCTTTGAATTCTCCCCATCGACAACGCATGAAGTTGTTGTGAATTTTGAACTTTTATCCCGATTTATTTCAATAATTTGCTGCATTCGAACCGCGCACGGCAGGTCCTTTTGCGCCGTGGCCCCGATTCGCCGACGCTATCGGAAGTCGTCACGAACGAAAACAACTGCGACACACACACACACACACACACACACACATGCCGAACAAGGACATTTAAAGAAATTACCGTGCAGCATGCGAAAGTGGAGCAGCGACAAACACGACAGCCCTGACATGTGGGTCCCAGAAGAAATCACGATGAATGAAACGAACGACAAATCGAAAAATAAATAAAAGAGATACAAATAAAAAAAGAAGAAGGCAAAAATAAAATATTCTCGGAAGTCCCGAGCACCGGGGACGAAAACGAGAATAATGAGCGGAAAACGCTTGAAGATTCTGCGGCACACTTTCGGAGTTATTTGCACAAGTGATCAGATAATTTATGCATTCAACTTGTCAGTTCTCATTTGGGCTTTAATTCAGCCAGCCTCCAACCGCCGTCCTCGACCTGGGACCCGGGAGCACGAGAGAGCGAGAGCGGGCGAGAGATCGAAATGTCGCCGAGTCGAGTCCGGGACGAAGTCAAGAACGAGACGCCGGGAATTAACGCGAACTGCAAATGAATTATTTATTAGCGAGGCCAGACGTGAGCGAAATGGGGAAACTCCAACAGAGAGAGAGGGAGAACGAGAGGGCGAGAGGGCGACCCGGGCAGATAAAGACAAATGGCTCGAAGGTGGCTCGAGGCGCGCTAGCGGCTGGCGGGAATTCTCATGTAATATTTCTCTGTGCCGAGGAGGAAATCGAAATTTCGTCACATTGAAGACGGCTCGAATGCAGGAGTTTTTCACAAAATCGAACATTGGGAGGAACTACGAGAAATAATAGAGCATTTCGGAGACCCTCGTGGCCCGAGGGAACCCGCATGTCCTCCAAAGCCAAAGGACCCTCGGGGGTTTCATTCGCAATTCAAGGTGTCGTGGGTCGCGAGCTGGAGGCGAACGAGGTGTCGCGGCGCGGCGCGGCCTGCGGGCTGCGGCAGCTCCTTGAACGGCGTCGAGCGGAGGACGTAATGGCATTTATAATGACGTCATGAGGACATGCATGCGACTACAACTACACGAACTCCGGTGGCAGGATGTCGGACGCGTGCCAGGGGAAAAATGGCAAATGACTGCAGCAGGCGAAAAAGTTGCGTGCAGGATTCTCTGAAGCAGACGCCACAGGACCGAGAGGAGGAGCGAAAGAAATCGCGTGGAAGGAGAACCAGTGTGGAGGGGGCCGAAGGAGCCCGAGGAAGGCGAAGGTAGAGCGGATGGAATAATTGACGACAACAAAGCATGCTACGGTGGGCGTTGGAAGGAAGGGGGACTTCGAGATTGGAGGCTGAGGGTTGGTGGATGGCTGGAGGGAGAAAACTCCGCACACACGATTCGAAATGAGCGTAGATTTTCGATTAGAGCCGCGGCGGAATCCACTTGGGCCCGGAGAATCCTCCGGATAGCACGAAAATTTCTTCAGGAGGACCTCGCCAGGGCCACCAACATCAGCAGCAGCAACATCGACTACTACAACAGCAACATCTACTTGAACAAGGACGCCGTGAGAGGAAATACGAGGAGCAGACGTCACGGCAACAGATCCTTGTTGTTGCTGGAGCGGTGAAGGGCACGACCGACGAAGCCGAGGTGGAGCGAGGGCGACGGAAAGGGAGGGAGAGAGAGAGAGAGAGGCTGGAGAGGACTAAAAATGCTTGTGCGCTGTACGAAAATTGTCCTTGAGCACGAACGCTGGGCTCCTTCGCACTCAACCGGAGCCGAGGATGTCGATTTCGAAGCGATGGCGATGGCGATGGCGACGTCGATTCCGATGGCGACGTCGCCAGGGCGAGGGGCGGATTCCAGTGAAGTGGAAGCGAGCGAGCGGAAGGCGAGAAGTAGAAGAAGTAGAAGTAGAAGGAGGCGAAGGCGAAGAAGGAGCGAAGGAAGTGCGCGGAGTTCGCACTGAGCTCAGTCGGAGTCGAGTGGGCGGGGCCGAGTGGCGAGACGAGGCGAGGCGAGACGAGGCGAGTCGAGTCCTTTAATCGCTTAAAGCGTTTAAATATCAGATTCAATATCTCAAGGATATGTTGCGATGAATGCGAAGCGGATGACGATGATATCATTTCAGCGAAGAATGGCCCGGACAAAGACCGAGGGAGGGAGAGTCGAAGAGTGGGAGAGAGTGAGGATGAGAGATGAAGAGCTGAGGCGAAGGAAGGTGCAGCCGAGCCCAGACTGGAGCCAGTTGCCAAGGAAATTGAAGCATTTTCAAGGCAGCCGATGTTGTGTAAAAAATCCCTTCTCCGTTTCGGAGAGTGGGTGAGCGTGGTGTGCGTGTGTGTGTGTGTGTGTGTGTGTGTGTGAAGACATTATGCTTCATTTCCGTTCCATTCTTTCCGCGTCCCTCGACAACGCCCGACAACGAGAGCAGTGCAAACAAGACTGAGTACATCGGGAGTAACAGGAGCAGCGGCAACAACAACAAGGAGAACAACAACAACTACAAGGAGAGCAACAACAAGGATAACGCCACCAACAACACGGGGGAAAACGGGGATGAAAAATAAAACCGACGCCTCGACGCAAACGACAATTAAAGTTCATGTTAACAAGGATGTTGAACATAATTGCGAGCCAGGGCGAGGGGAGGGAGGCCAAGAGCGAGAGCGAGAGCGAAGATGAGCAGTTGACAATTGGGGGCAAATGGAAAAACAATGTCGCGAGCGCCCGACACAGGAGCGAGCACGGGATCCCGGAGAGAGGCGGGCCAGAGGAGGCGGAGCGCGCGGGGTCGGCCCGGGACCAGGACCAGGACCAGGAGCAGGCTTCAATTTCGGTCTTAATCGTCGAGGACGCTGGCGGAAACTTAAACGCGAACCCTCGACCTGCAACGCGATATTTCGGGCATTTGAGCGACAGAAAGCGACGGAGGCGACGAAGTCCCCGAAAGGCAGCCCTCGAAGTGGCCTTTGAAACGGAATACAATCGACTGGGGTCGCAACCTCTCACTCCCCGAGCTCTCCCTCTCTGTGTTTCGTCATCGGGATCCGATTGACGCGCGAATTCCATGCTAAATGAATTGATTAATTAAACTGAAGCCCTTGCCATGGAATTCGTCTGGCCCGTCTGCCATCGGCTTCCCGCAGGACTTGCCCAGTCCAGTCCCATTCCAGGGGCGGCGGACGAGTCTACAGTATTAATTATGGAATCTCGTAAACTAATCCCTGTCCATGTAAAAATACGTTTGTAAATCCTTGTGCAAGGCACTAAATTTAATCGAAAATGAATAAACATTTAGTCAAAAATAATGCTCCTTTTTTGGCTTTATTTTGTCTTTTCGTTTTTTTGTTTTTTTCATATCTTTCATTTATAAATGTTTGATTCTTTCGTTTTTGTCTTTGAAATTTTACCATCTTTTATTTTTCTGTTTTTCTATTTTTATCTTTATTTTTGCAATTTTTCTCGTAATGGTTGCTCTCTTTTTCCCGTATTTGTTTTTTTGTTGTTGTGTTATTTTTTTTCTTTTTTATTTCTTACTGCTTTATTTTGAATATTTCCCCTTATTTTTGCGTATTTCTTTTTCTTTTTTACTTTCAAACGTCTATTTTTGGGTTTTCCTGCCGCTTGTTTGGATGGTTCGAGGGATTTATTTATTACGAAATTCCATTTCAACAGGGACGGTGGAGCAGGACAGGGCTTGGGCAACGAGCAGACCGCGGAGGACCCGTGGCCGGAGCCGGGGCGCAGGGCGAGGGCGAGGGAAGCCGGGGTTTCCGGCATTAGTGAAGAATTTAATCCGCAAAGTAGCTGAACGTGGCACACACGAGGAAGGGAGAGGGAGTGTGGGAGAGGGAGAGCGAGTGAAACCCTCTTCAATTGCGTATTCAAAAAGATTTATTCCCGTATTAAGTGCGGAGCCCGCCAGGCGTCCCTTTTCGGGCCCGGACGCGCCACGCCCGGGATCCCCGTGCAGTGGTGTGTGTGCGTGGTCGTGTGATTACAGGTGTATCACCAGGGGCGTGGCAGTGTGTGTGGAGTGTCGGTGTGCGTGCGGGGCCGGCGCCAGGGCTGCCGGATTGTGTGACAAACGCGCGCCGCACCCGGCAAAAAGCGCTGTTGGCCAAGTGTTACTTTGCGTATTGTCCAACGACAGGCGACAGGATCCAGCACACAGCGACACACCGCACACACACACACTCACGCACTCCACTCCACTACTCCATATGTGTGGGTGTGTGTGTATTTTCATATTTAGGTGGCGAAATGTATTTCGACAAAGGCACTTAATTTCATTTAATTTCTCTCATCTCCGACTGCTGTCCTTCGGCACGTTGCACGTCCACGTCCTCTTCTCTGCGCCGGTGAGTTTGTGTGTGTGTGTGTGTGTGTGTGTGTGTGTGTGAGGGCAAATCTACTTGGCCAGGACCCGGCCATCGCCATCGCCTGTGGTTGTAAATCCCGGTCCTCCTCGACCCTGATAGGAATTTATGTCTGCGTTTGTTTTATGGCGATCGCTGTATGGCCCGGGCGCACGGTATTGAGAAGGAGCCAAAGACACAAACATAAACACACACACAGGACCCTCAACCGCAATGCCGTCAGCAACAACAGGAACGACAACAACGACAACAAAACAACAACGGCAACAAAGCCATCTCAGCACCAGAGGAAGCGAAACGAAATGGAACGAAACGAATGTGTGAAAATTAAATAAAGCAACCACGGCACCGGTTCGGGTTCCGGGCCAGAGGTCGTCGAGGGGGTCCTGAATGGGCCCGGGGTCGGGGAGTCCTGGGAGTCGATGCCGAGGACTCGGGATCGGCCCTCGGTCAGCGGTTTCTGGGGCGGCGACTGCGGTTAGCGATGGAACGAGGTTGGAGATTTTTTGGTTTTCTTCGATTCAACAGCAGTTCAACGGAGGAATGAGGGAACGAGGGGACGAAGAAAGATCGAAGGAGTGGAGCACGAAGGACAGATTGGTAAATTTTCAGCACCTTCCCGAGCCCAATTAAATGTGTTCCACGACCTCTTCAGCTCGCTCTTTAACATTCTCCTGCCCATCCTCGTTTGGCCACGTCTCCGTCTTCTTGGGCAGGGAACTATGACAACAAGGACAACAACAACGACATCGTTAACAACAACAAAAGCAGCAACAACAGCATCGCTAACACTTCACACGTCATGCCTCTGAAATTTAATTAAATTCTCTTCTATTCTTTCACCAGTCTTATTTGCATATTTCGTGTGTTGTGCCTGTTATTGGAGCTGTTGTTGTTATTTTTGTTGTTGTTATTTTCACACCCATCCGAACCATTTACAATACGCTAAATTCAATTAAATGCCTCTCCGCACATCCACCAGCAGCAAGGACGAGGCCAGGCAGGAGGTGCGGACGAAGACAATGGGCGGACGAGGAGCGACAAGTGCTGTGTTGTGTGAGTGATAAAAGTCGAATTTGCATAAACAACAACAAGAACAACAACGCCGACAACGACAACGACAACAACAACAACAAAAACAACAAGTGACAATAACAAGTGACAGCAACCAAAGCGAAGGTCGCAAATCTTGGAGATGTCATCGCGTCTCGTTGCGAAAATAATGCGATTAAGATTTCCATTAACTCTTTCTTAACGCGATCTCGCTCTCTCCCTCTCTCTCTGTCCCCCTCTCTCTCGCTCTCTGTCTCTCCCCTCATTGTCGACTCTCCTCCTGCTTTGCAACCTGACTCGGGCATTAAAATTTAAATTCAATTTCCCTTATAATTTGCATAGATCTCGCGTTGTGCCGCCGCGGCGAGCGAGGGGCGGAGGTGGGACCACGATACAGGGTGCGAATGCTCGAGATAAGGAGACGTGGTGGACGAAGGAGGGATGGGGCGAAGGACGAGGCGTGGCCTGCGGTTCTGGGAATTAATAGCCTTTGCCCGACCGCGGCTTGTGCCGACGAGTTCACTCGAAGGGCAGCCGAAGATTATGAATTAGTGCGAGAGAGACGTAATTATATATATAGAGATAGAGAGCTTCCTCCAATGAAACCTGAATTAAATCCGGGGATCCTCGATGCCAACTAAAGCCGAGAGAAGGCGAGAATAACAAATAAATCGTCCTTGAACAACTCGAAACTCGCATTGCCCAAGTGGAAAGTTTGGCGAATTGTAACTTTTCCGCATTTAAAATTACACAAATCCCCGGTGGAAAATATTTCCCCACACGTTTCTGTATGAAATCGCCATAAATTCCCTTATTTTGCTCGCTTACGAGCCGCGACTTTGATTTTCGCGAACAACTTCAGAGTGACGAGGACGACAGAGGCAGAGGCAGAGTCAGACGCAGAGGGTGCGCCATCTGCCCAAAGGGATCAAGGGGTGGGGGTGGGTGAGAGAGAGCGAGTGTGTGGGAGGGGGAGAGATGGCGTGGGGAGACAAGGAAACCGAAATATGCTAAACATCTCGGCGAAATCCCGCCAAATCCCAGATGGTCATAAATTCAAAAATAGTTAAGTCGCGCACGTCGCTTCCTTCGCCGCGATGCCAAGAGCAACAACAACTTTTACTACTACTACTACTGCTGTACGATTAACAACAACAATAAGAAGAAGAAGAAGAAGAATAACTATTGCTACCACTACAACTCACACACACAGACCCGCCCGGCACATGGCAACATATGAGGAGAATATTTTGCGAACAGCGCAAGAATCCCGAAGCGAGCGAAATGGGACGGAGGTGGCGGAGATGCAGGAGAGGGTGGGAGAGAAGAAGGAGGAGGAGGAGAAATGGAAGTAGAAGAAGCAGCAGAGCTGCACGGCAAGGCTTGCGAGGATGTGCATTCAAAACAATGCCATGCCCGGCGAGGAGGACGAAAATAGCAGCGACTACTTTTGTTTTTCGACAAAGAGGAGGCCGAGAGGGGAGATGGGAGCGGGACAGAGCGAAGGAGAGAGAGAGAGGGATACAGAGCAAAGGAGGTAGAGGGGGGAGAGGGATAGAGGGATTGAGAGTGAACCAAGGGAGCGGGAGCACAATAAATAAAGGACAAGCGAGTGCCCAGAGGCGGCCTTAAATGCGTCTCGAGCCGGCGTTGTCCCTGTGCGAGTAGATGTGGGGATGTGTCTGTGGCTGTGTCCGTGTGATGTGTCCGTGTGCAGTGGTGTCTGTGGGCGGTTGAGTGCATGAGTGCGACTGCGGGGTCTCCCTCTGCCCAGCGGAAGTTGTCATTGTGTATTTTTCTATCTGGGATTTCGTTTTCGTACTCGTACTCGTTCTCGTTTTCGTTTTCGCTTTGGTCTCTCGCCCTTTGTTCCTCAAGTCGGTGGTCGCCAGCTTCGCCCGAGGCGAATGAATGCGACTGATACGTTATTTGAGAGAGGAAGGGGGATGGGGAGAAGGAGTTAGAGAGACGAAGCCAGCAACAATAAAAACACAAAAAGAAAACACTCAGAACTCGTGGCAGGGAAGAGACGATTTTTATAGCTCGAAAAGGACGAAGGCTGGAGCTGCAGAAAACAAAAGATCAAAGCCAAAGAGTTGGAGGAGGTGGAGGAGGGACGTGGCGGGCAATCACGTGGCGAAATAATGTGGGCGTCAAA
The DNA here is from genome assembly GCA_947389925.1 of Coelopa pilipes. NCBI lineage: Eukaryota > Metazoa > Arthropoda > Insecta > Diptera > Coelopidae > Coelopa > Coelopa pilipes. Next base: position 8,384,632 of record OX376698.1, on the reverse strand, counting down.
TGGGCGCGAAGCTCGGGAAATGCGGAGAGGTCTCTAAAATGGGGGCAGGAACCACAAATAGGGAAAGGATAGGATAGCAGCAAATAGGAGCAGCAGGAAGGAGGATGCGAACCAAGATCCTTTCATGATTCTCCCGAGAAATCGTTTCGACTCTCAAGAATTGAAAGAATTCTCTTCAGATGAAGGTCCTCTATTGTTTTAATGTTACTCCTTCACTAATGCCTACATTAATTAGGAAAATTATTGATTTTGATTATTGATTGATTTTCGTCATTATTTCGTGTCGATGACAAGGCTTTACAAATTTCGTCTTGCTAATTAAAGGCGTGCTCCAAAACTCCCTCTCTCTCTCTCTCGCACGCACTACCACGCTCTGGCTGTCCGCCTCCAACCAACTAAGCCGGGCCATATTTTCGTAATTAGCTTTCCAAATATGTCCGTTGATGTCAATATTTTAAAGTAATTAGCCGGCATGACAACAATTGAATTACAACAATCAATTCGAATGCGGCAGCGACAATCGGAAAGGGAACGAGGACGGGGACCAGGACCAGCACCAGGACGAGGGCGGGAAGGAGAGTTAGGATCAGAGCGAGAAGAAGCACACGGGGCAAATTATTACATGGACATTGTTTATTTGACACGTTTGGGCCGGGCTCGCGAATGCCCTGATGCTAGTTTCGGACGAGCAATCGTTTGACATCTGACCGAGCGAGCGGGCGAGTGAGAGGCCCGGGTGGGAGTGAGGGGTGGAGAGAGCGGAAATTCCGGATAGAATGCAAATTACTCGCAATTATTTGCAATTTATTCACTGTCATCGCCGGCCGGATCCACAGACGAGGGCGGGCCGGGGTCGTCGGATGGGGATTTGGGAAAATTTCAAAATTAATATCGAGCCGAATTATGAGCGGAACCGGGCCGGCGTTAATTACAGTCATGCCAACGACCAGGCGTCGACACTGATTTCGCAATTATAGGCGTCATTTTTATTGTTATTATTTTCGAATATGCATTTTCTCCACTAATTTATTTATTTGCATTATTTTCGCATTTCACTCGTTTTTTATTCTGTACTCCGCCGTTCGGTTCGGTTCCATTTTAGCTCGGACTTCACTTGCCGGGACCCCGAAGCAAGCATAATGAAATTATGGATTAATTGATGGCCTAAAACTATGCAATTATAAAACGGAGAGCGCGTTAGTGCGATCTCGTTTTTGTCCCTCGTCCGTTTTGACCACATTAACTTGCGTCCTTCCGCCTCTCGCTGGGGAATCGATTTTCCGGACTCGACTCGACGCGACTCAACTCGACCGCAATCTCCGGCTTTTCCGCCATCGGGGCAGCCTGGAAGATGGAAAGGTAGCGAAGTTCCAGGTTCAGGATGCCGTCGAATGCCTGCAGGGCAGGATTCAGGAGTCGAAGAATTCGAAGCGGTGGGCGGGACATAAACTTGACTCGCCTCGCCTCCCGGCTCCCGTCCACGTTAATTTAAGACGACGCTCTCGAATGGGGTGAGTCCGAGTGCTGTTGTTGTTGTCAACCGCACTGGGGAACTTCCACAGCTTCCCCACACCCACCGTCCCCCCGCCCTCCACAATCCTCCCTTTGCCTAAGTCTTCCCCACGCTATCAACTTCGACTTGAACTTCATCAACGTAATTAATTTCTTTATGCACATTTCTTCGGGACTTCTTCGCGCGCGCGAGCGAAGACACGAGGACGAGGCCGACAGGACGAACTTCTGCATAACTCATATAACAAACAATAACGAGTGGAAGCGGCAGAAACAACAACAACAACCACACTGAGAACGGGCAAGGCAAGTGCTACAACAGCAAAACAGTATCCAGCAGGACTTGGCAAAGTGCAAAAATTATAAAAAGGGGACGGAGACAGAGACAGAGGGAGAGAACAGGGAAAGGAGTAAGACCGAGAACAAGAGTAAGAGCGAGAGCGTGAGAAGGAGGAGGAGAACGAGAAGGAGCAGAGGAAGGGAGAGAGGAAATTGTGAAAAACACAATTTAAACTTTCTCTTTGCGGTAATTAAAAAGTTCAAAATATCTCCTTGTTGTTTGCGTCCGTCTCCAGGAGAAACCTCGGCCGACCACTCGACCGCTCTCGTTGTCTCTCTCTCTTCCGCCCTCTGCCCCTCTCTCTCTCTCACACTCCTTTTGCCGCCCTCAAACTGCTCTTGGAATTGCTCCCGCAGACACTTTGCTCGCAGCGCCAACAACAACAATGACGCGTTGAAAGGAAACTCGAGCCAAGTTCCAGCGAAAGGATTCACGCAGGACTCTCCGCTGGGGCCGGGGGCTCGTCGGGACGAGTCCAGGACGAACCGTGGAAGTTCGCTCGCGACTCCCAGTGAAACGGCGGCAGGGACTCCAAGAAACGGGCTCTGATTTCCACTTGATTTTCAAATAAGCACGAGGCATTTCCGCGAAAATGCTAATGAGGAGGAAGCCAATTAATCGCGGCCCAGTCAGGGGCGAATCGACCGTTGCTGTTGTTGGTCGATTCGCCATGTCTCGCCCACGTCAAGACGTCGCCGCTGCGTTGCCGTCGCCGCTGTCAAGCGCACTCCGTCGGAGTCGGGCTCGGACGTGGACCTGGACACCGACCCCGGAGCTCCCACCCCTCCCACTCGATCCTTTTTCGACCCCACCGCCCTCACCCGACCGCAGCCTCGATTCAATCCGACTTCATTCGACAGGACTCACCTCGCTTTTGCGGCGACTGCAGCGCCGTCGACGCCGGCGACGGGACGCCGCCCACGCAGCTGATGCTGGCGACTGCGACCGATATCCAGAGGCACCGCAGCAGCAGCGGCCGGCCGTTGCAGGCCCAGGTCCTGCTTCTGCCGCTGCCACTCCCGCTGCCGCCGCCGCTGCTGCTGCTGCGTTTGGGCGTCGTCGTCGCGTCTGCAGTTGATGTCCGGCGTGCTGTCGTTGTTGTTGTTGCTTCGTCTCCTGCTGCGGCCAACCAGCTCAAAGCCATTTTCGACGACGCTACGACGACGGTGGAGGCCGGGGGCGACCGCTCGAGGGAGTCCCGCGGCCCGGCGTCTGTGGGCGTCGACGTCGGCCCGCTAACGTCGTTCGACGGCCGCGATCGACGGCCGCCCGGTGCAGCATCGCAGCTTGTTGTTGGTGTTGTTGTTGTTGCTATTGTTATTGATGACGTTGGCAGTGGTTGTTGCTTTTGTTCTGGTTCCTGGCCCTGGTGTTCCTGGCCTTTCCTCTTGTTCATCTTGGCCGACACACTTGGCTCACGCGTCCGGCTCGAAAGGATTGTTTCTGAACTCGCCCGCGGGTTCGTCGTCAATGCAAAGGTTTCTCTTCGCCAAGCATCGTTTTTATATTGTTGCAAAACTCGAAAGTCGAAAGGCAAAGGTCGGAAGCCGAAAGGACCTGGCGAACAGATCGAAACGATCTCAAGTGGCGCGAAGCCGATTCTTTCCCAGAGTATTCGTGTTAAATTCAAAACCTGGAATTGCAATTTTTGTTTTTTTTTTTTTTTTTGTTAATATTTTTCTTCTTTTCATGTGAAGTTGCGCGATTTTTTGTGTTGTTTTTTTCACACCACCAAATACTTCTAATTAACAGCAAAAGGTCCTTAGAACAACAACTTCATCGGCCTCATTACTCAGACATATCAATGCGAATTTCACAATCACAACCGGATCAGGGATTATTTATGAACTCTGAAAACAATCGCTCACGCTCATTGTCCTGTATGTGGCCACGTGCATTTTTCCCTACAAGATATTTCCGGTTATTTATTATAATTATTTTGATTCCTTTTTTAGATTTATTTTCCCACAACGCGACCGCTGGTGTTTCGCGCTGGTGTTTCGCGCTGGTGTTTCGCGCTTTCCCCTTTGGTGTTTCGCGCTTCCGTTCGTCGCAAGTGCAGGGATCAAAAGTGGGACACAAGTGGATCAGGGCAGGACGGGGCTCGAGACTCCGAGCTGGGGCCGGGCACGAAAGGAAAACAAAATAAAAACAAAGGGAACAAAAAAAACACAACAAGAATTGATTGAGAGAGGGGGGTGGGGGTCGGACAAACGAAAGAGCACGAGCAGCACCTTTTCCACCGGAACCGGAAGTCGAACGCACGTCGTCGTCGCTGCCGTTGCCGTTGCCCGGCGCCCGCTCGAGCTCGTGCTCGTACACGTTCCTTCGTTCCCGGGCTCGTCCTCGTTCCACGCACACACTCACACCAACACACACGATGAGACACGAAGTCGGGCGACGTGCGAAAATAGAAAAGGAAGACGACGAGCGAAGGAAGAGAAAAAAAACCGATTGTAGCCGGAAAATTAAAATGTATTTTTCACACACGTGGCCGTGTAATTGTCCCTTCGTGTGGGTGTGTGAAAGGCGTAGGCGAAACGAAACCGCCCTCTCACTCACACTCACACTCACACTTCGAGCGGCAGACAAACGATCATCCGTCGGCAGATAATTGTCGTCTCGTCGACAGACGGCGCGACCGAGGTCGGGACAGGTAAGGCAAGGTGAAGAGCACAAGGGAGCCAGCGTCCGGTTATCCTTGCACTGTGCACGGCGGTGAGTCCTGGTCGACCTGGACCGACCGTCTGCGTATCCTGCGTGTCCAACGAGCAAGCGAGAATCCGAACAATCGAGAACCGTTTCGCAGCCACGTTCGTGCCAAACTGAAGGCGACCTCCGGCCGAGGCTCCAAATAAATAGGCGACGGCCACCACGGCGGCCGCGACGACTTCAACGACGAGAACTGCGAAAAGTTCTTGCGAACCGGTACACAACGAGCGAGTCGTGAGAGAACGTAAGAGAGAAATACGGGGGAGCGAAAGCAGAAAGTTGAAAGCTGAACTTAGTTGATATCAGAGAGTCGTGAGGTGCGAACTGAGAGCGTGGCTGTTACAGGGTCGATGGCTCCAAACAACAAAGAGAGAAAGAGGGAGTGAGAGCAAGCATGCGCCGTGGCTTTGTTTATGTGCGAACAGCTGTTCCTGAAGGAGTTTCGTAACCATCAGGGGAATCGTTTTGGGACACTCCGGTTGAGTCAGCCGAAGGGGAGGGTGTGTTAGATAAACGGTTGCGAAACGGTTGGTTACGAGAGGGGAAACGGGAAAATATTAGCAATATTTATGTGATGAATGAGAGATAACGGCTTATTATTATGACTTATTATGTAAAATATTTGTAAATTTTTATTAAACATTATGTTCGTTATATATTTGAAAATATGTAAAATTTCGAAATAATGTTGAATCAGTAGTCTTTTTATGGTTGGTTATAAATTTTTCTACCTTAGTTTTTGAACTAGTTTTGGAACTTATACTCCAAAAATAAAAAAAAAAATAATTGTTTACAGAATAAATATTCTATTATTGTTTACTAATTCTTGTATTGGGAAAATATTTTTTTTTTAGTTTTACATAAATATTAAATATTTAAAATATACCGTTATTGTTTTTTTGTTATGGATAGTTACAACTATAAAATTGAAATATAATTGGAAACAACTTTCGTTATAGTTATAGTTATAGTTATAGTTATAGTTATAGTTATAGTTATAGTTATAGTTATAGTTATAGTTATAGTTATAGTTATAGTTATAGTTATAGTTATAGTTATAGTTATAGTTATAGTTATAGTTATAGTTATAGTTATAGTTATAGTTATAGTTATAGTTATAGTTATAGTTATAGTTATAGTTATAGTTATAGTTATAGTTACAGTTATAGTTATAGTTATATTTACAGGTAAATTAAAGTTATAGTGAAAATTGTAAACGATTTTCCATGCTTTGCAGCTTTCAAACCTGCGGCAAGTAAAGCTCTGTCGCCACCGCCCACATGTAGAGAGCGCTGCGAACACTGCCCGTCTCAAGGCACAGTGAGAACGAGAGAGAGCGTGAGTGTTTGTTTTATCAACACTTCATTCAATCGGTATTTGAAATTTCATATTTAGTAATGTGTGGGCTGAGCAACGATGTTGGGCGACGGCGCATCTGTAGGGAAATTCGCTAAGAATATGTCTTCTTATAAGCCGCTCCAGTACAACGTGATCATATTCAACAACATCGCCAACAACCAACGGGACGTCGAGCTCCTGCGCAGAACTTTCCGCGCCCGCAATTGCCGCGTCAAACTCTACACCAATCTCACGCTGGCGCAGTTCGAGGTTGCCATTGAAAAGCGTGAGTCAGAAGCAGATAGCAGAGAACGAATCTTATTTTGTTTTTGTTGTCGTCATCGCTCTACGTATTTATTTCAGTTTGTTACAGTCCATTCGCCAACTTTGAGTACATTGCTATCGTTGTGTTGGACAACAGGAACGAGTACGCCCACCAGGTGACCACCAGAGACGGCGGAACGATTCTCCTGAATAACGATCTGCTCGTCCACGTCCAGCAGAACAAAAGTTTGGCCAACCGGAAGCGGCTGTTTATCGTCCAAACGAACCAGACACTCCAGTCCGACCCAGGGCCTGTAGATACGTCCAAAAATCACTCTGTGCACAATGACAACCGCCTGTGGTACGGGCCAACCGTGACCTTGTATGGGACAGGTGAGGAGTCGTTTAGTTGGCTCTATGTCGATTTATGTGTTTTTGGTGCATCACATCAATAGGTTCTGACACGCGTTTGAAGGACCACTGGCCGACCGCGAACTCCGAACCGAGTCCGTTCATCGCATCCTTTTGTCGCAACTTCCTGACTTACCCCGACGAAAGCATGCGCCAAATATATTTCCGGATGCGCAAGGACATGCAGAATGAGGAGTGAGTGAGATAGTGCTATCGCAGTCGATATTGATCTTAAACTGATCTCTCCTTCAGCTTCAGCCCCGAAATCGATGAATGCGGACCGATCGTCTTCGGCTACGCCTTGTCCGACATCGAGATCGCGGACCATTTTCCAGATAACATCCGCGAGTCGGATGCGGACGAGAATGAGAATTAAACTGTGAAGACAAATGCTTCAGCGAACATTATGAATTAATTTCAAATGAATTGAGATATTATTTTTCTATCGATGGATTTTATATCAACCAAACACAAACATATGTCCATATAGCATCGAACAGAGACAGCTGGAGTTCTAGGATTCGGCTAGAGAAATTTCCCCTCGTCGACATGAAAATAGCCCGGCTCGGAGTGGAAAACCTCTCTCTCCAGCCACAGGACGAGATCGTCGCGCGTGCACTCGTTCAGCGCGTTGCAGCAGACCATGGACCGGATGTCCGGTAAACAGACCTCGCGGATGAAGCGCTTGAGGCTGGGCATCTGGCTGACTTGCCTCAGGGCCTTCATGATGATTCGAGTGAATTACAGTGAGATGGATGAAAATAGAATGAATCAGAGGGGTGAACTGGGATCGGAATGAATGCCACTGACTTGCAGGCAGTACAACTGCTGATGCTTAATCGACTCCTGCTCCTCATCCTGGATCCTGCGGCCCGGGCACGTCTGTCCCAGCTGCAGCTCGCGCTGCCGCGGCTCCTCGCTCTCGCTGGCCAAACGCACAAGGATCAAGGGGAGATTGGTCAGCTCGCCACAACGCCACAAGGACCGCTTGCTAACGACAGCATTCTGCAGGGCTAGGACGACGAACTCCCACCGGCCCAGCGGCGGCTCCGTCGCGCCAACGTCCTCTTCCGCCAGGATCCGGTATAGCATCGCGATCCCGTCGATGGCGTCGAAGCGCGACTGGCCCTCGCCGCACTGGAGCAGCAGGGCAAAGCATTTCATGGCCAGTCGATGGTAGTGCGGCAGCCGGCCGACGATGCGTCCGCAGAGCAGCTCGAAGAAGCCCGCGTCGAGGGCGCGCTCCGGCGCCAACTCGAGGAAGTGGCTCAGGTGCGTCCACAGCTCGTCGGGGTACTCGGCGCAAGGGTCCTTGTGGAAGATCCGTGTCAAGTGCTCCAGGGCGTTCGTCTGCTCCAGCAGGTGCAGCAACACTGGGCGGTGAGGAGATCGCGCGGTGAGACGGATTGCCGGACAGATGGGCGGGCGGATGTAGTTCTTACCCTCGGTCTTCTCGGAGAGGTTGCGCAGCACCTGGGCCGCCATCTGTTCGTACTGCTCCTTGTTATCGACGATCTGGTAGAGCTCGTTCAGTAGGTGTCGGTGGCGCACCATCTTCTCGGCCCCGTTTAGGTACAGCGAGAGAATATCTGCGTAGTAGATCGGACTTAAGGCGGCGGAACCACGTCGTCGCCTTCTTCCTACTCACAAAATATCCGTATCAGTTGCCGCACTTCCTTCCGGGACTCCCTGCTGAATTGCCGCCGCCGCAGGAACAGGTTCTGAGTCCTGCGGATGAGGGGAATCGAAATGGAAATCATTCTTTGGAAATTCCTACAAGTCTCCCCGCTGTCCTATGGCATGATCAGGACCATGACCATGCCCATGTCCTGTCATATTCTTTCGTTCCACCACTATCAGACCATTCTCTTCTTTCCCAGGACTACTGTTTTTACACTTCGATGTTCTCCTCTCATCGGAAATCACCACCTGCAACTCACCTGCGCACGATGTCCATCTCGTTAATGGCGCGCTGGGCATGCCACGGATTGAGCAGGATCTCAGAGAGCGTGTTGATTGCCTGCCAGTTGAGGACGGCGTAGTCGCTGCCCAATTCGCGCATGAGCTTCGGAAGCGCCAGCAGTCCGTAGGCGAGCTTCGTGCGGTCGTCGAAGTAGGTCGAATGCCGCGGGCAGTGGTCGAAGTCGGGCGGCAACAGGCACTGATCGTTGCGCATCAGCATCAGCTGTTCGCACTTCGTCGTCGTCGGCGGGTCGCAATTCGTCGCCGAGTGATAGCACTGTGCTGTCGCCGGCTGCTCGCACTTCATCGCCGTCTGATAGCACTTCGTTGTCGGCGGCTGGTCGCAATTCGTTGTTGCCGGTTGGTCGCACTTTGTCATCGCCGGCTGGTCGCTCTTCGTTAGACGGCGCTTTGCCTGCCCGCGCTTCAGCTGATCGCGCTTCGCTTTTGCCTCGACTTCGAGAAGCTCTAGCAGCGCGAAGGCACAGTACAAGAGAATTATGGTTAGAAGGGATGGTGGAATGTTGTGGGAAGGACTGTCTGTCACTCACCCTTCCTGACCATCCCGTTGATCCTCTCCGACGGCAGGTGCGGCAGCTGCCATTGCAGGAAATGATTCTTGTAGCTCTCAAGCTCGTTCCACATGATGACCACAGATATTTTAAAATTTTTACAAAAATATCAAAATCTTCAAAAATGGAAATCGGTTTATTTTTATATGAAATTTTTAACAAGCTAAAAAATCCAAGTAACTAAAATCCCCAAGTAACCAAGTATTGCAAGCAGTACCGAGATATCACGTCGTTTGACTGGTGAACCGTGATGTATGTAATTTAAAATGTTGTTCGGCTCAGTTTTCAACGGTAACTGTTATGCTCTGTCTCTGTTAGGCCATGAATATTACTAATGCAGTCGCGGCTCGAAATGCAGCCCTGCGTTATCGACGCTATCCTGTTCCACCGACATTCGCTCATTCGCCGCTTCGGCCGTACTCCTTCGAGGTGAGTTTCTCGATAATTTGGAGTTTATAAACAAATCCGTTTGCGCGGATGCTCGAGTACTCCGAAATCAGCTGTGCGAAAACGGCTGTGTTGAGATTGGCGAGGTGAGTTTGCACAGATTACTCTAAGAAAACCAGGGTTCGCTAATTCAAATATTTACCTTCCCTTGGTCCACCACCACTTTTTGTTTGCTTGGTTCCGGGTTTTTATTTTTTTTTTTTTGTCAGTTCCTTCTGGACGCGAGCCATGTACGATCAAATTCCATCGTCATCTCGACGTCACAGACAGACCGACAGATAATGTACAGAACAGAACGACTCCAATTAGTTCTCACTCGACGAGCCGGTCAAGGTAAGCACGATGCTGGGCAAAATTCAGTTAATCGAGGTGGATAACGCCATGGTGATGGGCTTCATCGAGGTGATCAATATGAAGGGCATCGGTGCCGGCCATATCTTCCGGTTACACACGGTGCTTTTGAAGAAGCTGACCGTTATCGGTAACAAAGTGTGGCCGTACCGGCCGAAAGGCTTCCACTTCGTGGACATCGATTAGGGTTCCCTTCCGGGAGTTGTATTTTCCTGCTTATATTTATTGAAGTGTGTTGAATAAATACAAATAACATTCAATTATTTACATTTTACTTTATGAAAATAATTTTTCAATACTTAATTAGTAATTTAAACTTTGTTCAACACAAAATAAAGAAATTTTTAAACAGCATTAAACAGACGAAAACAGGAAGTAGACATATAATTTTTAAAAATGTCCAACAAATACTGTCGAATCGCGAGAAAATAGACCAATCAAGGTTTATTTTCACTTTCTGGGGTCCATGCCGGATTTCTTGTAGATGAACTCGTGACCCTGGTCGTAGTAGGGATTTGTTTCCTGGCGAACTCTTTCCAGCCATTCAGCGATTTTCGGAAATTTGTCCTTAACATCATATTTAGTCAGTCCTGCGTGAAGAATGAACGAGTAATTAATTTTCCCGTCATGGATATTGCATATAGAATACTTGTTTGCTCAATCTCGCAGGCGCCGAAAAGGTCGGCCACCGTGACCCGATCCCCGATCAAGAAGTTCGACTTGTCCAGCCAAAGTTTCTCCACCAACTTCAGATTGTTTTCCATTTCCTTGAGGAGCTGGAGACGTCGCTCCTCAGTTGGCACTTCGGCCAGACCGTTTATGGGCAGTAGCCACATTTTGAGGAAGTACTTGGCACAGCCCAGGCGAACGGTCGAGTGTTGCCACTCGAGGAACTCGTCGACTCGAGCTCGGGGCTTCAGCTCCTTGGGGTAGAGCTGCTCGTTGAATTGGCCCTTGTCCGAGAGGTAGCTGCGAGATTGAGATGAATTGTCGAAATTTATCATCAAATACATGTCGGATGCTTTTGCTTACCGAAGTATGGCAATGCTTTCGGCCAGATGGAAGTCGCCGTCCACGATGCAAGGAACCTTCTGAAAACGATTTATCTTCTGGTACTCAGGAGACATCTGTTCGCCTGGAAGATCAGGAAGGTGGAAGGTAAATTGTGGACTTATGGTAGGTGAATGTGTTCAATGAAGAGGAATTCCTAGATGCCAGTAGATTTTATGTGGAGTATGAGGAGAAGAATATCAGTTTTCAAAGGAGAATGAAGTATAATGAATTCTGATTTAGTGGTTTGATGCAAGGGTGCATTGAAGACCTACGTTTTCTCAACGCCACCGGGCAGTCCTCGTAGTTCGTCTTGCCCCACCGTAATGCAATCCACAGTGCACGCGAGGGCTGCGACATCAGGTCATAATAATACTTGAACACCTTCGACATCGTGCTCACACTCTCGCTCTCACTCTCTCTCTCTCTCTGACTTCCTTCGGCAAAACAAACTATTCTATAAAAGTAAATTTACTGAGATAATTTACTAGAACAAAAAATTTAAAATTAATTGTTTAGAAAATAAATATTTTAATATTTTAAATATTTCATTTAAGAACAAATGCAGTTCTTATTGAAATTTACTTTTATATTGCTCTTTTTAAAGAAAGAAAGGTAAGAAAAATTATTACAAATTATTTGTAAACATTATAGTATTTTAAAAGAAAATCACACAATATCACAGAAAAAGTCTAAAGTTCAATAAGTTTCTTCTTTAATCACTATTTGCATGGATTTCGTGATCTCTTTTGATGTTGTTATTCGCCGCATGTTCTCTTCTTCACTTTGCACTCATCTTTTTAAACGCCACAAACTCCCAGACTTACCGCACTGTCAACGATCTTGGGACTGAGATCTCCACTTGTTTGTCACATTGTTTTATGCTCAGAATCGTTAGAACAGAGAGAGAGTGAGCAAGAGACAAAAAAAGAGAGAGAGTGGAATCCATTTAATAGCCAAGAGAGCGATAGCTCTGGATGGTTGTTGGTCATCAGATGGAGCTACAGTAGAGGTCAGTAAAATACCCCACCATTAAAAAGATTACTGTTCGCACCTTTTGGATAAAGATCACAGAGATCATATTTTCTTGTAATTATAGTCATAGATTTTTAACATGAAGAACAAATTATGTATTAGTAAAATATTTATATTTTATTAAAATAAAAATCGTATCAATATCTGAACCACTGCAATTTCAAATGGACAACTGAAATGAAAAAATTCCAAAAATAACTTTCGCTTATCTAGCACGTATAAAGATAAAGATCCCGATGTTTAAGAAACTAGCCAATATTTATTTCATTCCTCGAGAGCAACCAAATTTTAATATCCTAAAAAATAAACGGTACCCTTTTTTATAAAATAATCCATACAAAATGAAAGTATAAAAATTCACACCATAGAGCTGTCATCAATCTATGGTCAATTTTCGAAATGTGCCCACGGTACTGCCCACAACCTGTGTACTCTCGGGCTTTTCACTCGGACGGAGCTTCTCGTCGACCCCATACTGTTCGTCCTCGGCAAAATAGTCTTTATACGAAAGCAGCTGCTGCTCGAAGGTGGACATCGCCTCGTCGAGGGTGCCGTTGTTGCCTCCATACTCCGTTGGCAGGTACTCCTTGCCGATAGCCTGGTGGAGCGACTCCAGATTCGAGTGAATATGAAGCTACGATGGAATTGCGAATTTCAAATTAAAAGGAGAAAACCAAAGGCATCCAATGAAACTCACCAGTTCCTTCTGCTTCATCACGGCTCGCACTAGAGTCAACATCAACTGAGCCTCCATGGAAGCGTTCACGATGTGTGTGGCTTTCAGATTTGTCGGCACGCCGTACTCAAGGAAGGCCGCCATTCGTTTGAACAGATTGGAATCGTATTGCTTGATCAGAGAAAAGGGAATTTTGCTAAAGTCCACTATCTCGAGGACCCCGCTTATAATCCAATTATCGTCGGTATTAATCTCGATTTCGGACCGCAGCATGTGGAAGCGGAAGATGTCTTGAATGGTGAACAACGAGGTATTGATCTTGCCCATGCGAGTGAAGTGGATCCGAGGACCACCAGGGCCCTGAGGCTTTGGCAAGGTAGCGAATATTCTACTCAAAAAAATAAGAAACAGAAATTAGAAACCATTTAAAAAAGGAATTTTGATTTATCTTACCCCGATGTACAAATCGCAAGCATCTTGTCATCGACCCGTCGACTCTTGGCGAGATCCACCGAGGCCGATGACTTGTACGTGTAGTAGAAATCAATACGTTTTTTCGCATCATCCAAACTGTATTTACAGAAACGCAGGAACGCGATCAGGAACTGATCGTCGGTGCGGGCGCGAAGATGGGGCTGCTTTTCGATCCATTCGCGCAGGGATCGAATGTCCTCCGGTATGCGAGATTCAACCTCGAAGAGTTGCTCCCTGGCGGCAGCGGACAGTTCCGGCGAGAGAGGACGCAAGTCAGGCATGACGTTTGATATTTATTTATTTACTTGAAGTTTTTACGATGAATTTTTATTTATGAACTAATCGTTGGATCGAACATTCTTGTGGGCAATGTGAATGCAGACTGATTGGGAACTCAATAGTTCGGATCGGCGCCGAGTATTTCCAGCTCCACGGTTTATGAGACCGCATTAAAAACCATACCGATAAGATATGGTGGCAGTCTATCTATATACGAATGCGAAGCAACGACGATATCTTCAAAGGTTGTCAATTTTTATCGAATATATATAAATACGAAAAAACAAAAACACAAAATGAAAATGTTTATTCAATGTATGACACCTAATATGTTGTTTTGACAATCGGTGTTGTTGCTGGTTACCCTTCAGAATCCACAACAGATGTTTCTTTTCTGTATACTTTGAGATGTTTTGGATTTAATTATTCGAAAAAGAGAGCAATCAGAGCAATAATTTCATGATTTACTGGAGATTTACTGGTCTTAATGATTTCACAACAAAATCTGTTGGATTTCAAATTTCAACATACCTATATATCCAAGCCGAATGATTTTCTCATCGACTTTCTTTCTTTCCGTGTAGTCTCCAACACCATAAAGGATTGCAATACGATAACGAACGATCACTCATTCATTTCAATGAAATCTTATCGTACAATTAAGTATTTTAGAATTACAACGCGTTTATTCCGTTGGAAGCTCGTTTCCCTTGAATAGCCAGTGGTATACCTGAGATAAATTCCTATATAAGGAAAGATTTAAACCATTAGTAATGCTACCTTAAGTCACTTGTCCATCAATCAACAGCACTTTTCGTATTCCGCAGTCGACCACGATCAGCCAGCCAGACGAGACTGAACTATATTCTATCTCTGGAAGAATTCAACTGACCTGACGATCTCAAACAGTATTCTGTAATGAAGAAACAAAAACAAAATAAACATGAAGTTATCTGATTGTGTACAAATTTGTCACTTGTTGCGATCAACGACCAAGGAGATAATAAAAGTTAACATCACGAATCAAATTGTTTTATGGATATATTTTGTGAGTCGTTTGGAACCAATATAAACATTATTGTGGAAATAATCCCAAGCCATATACTTAAACGAAATGAAACAAGTAGTAGTAGTAGGAACTCTGGAATGAACGATGGATGAATGGAAAGAAAATTATGTTTTGAAAATGAGATCCGGAAAAAAAAATTTAATTATGGGTAAGGATAAAATGGACTATAAAGAATCCACGGAAAAAATTTTCACCCAAACTGAGTTTTGAAAATATCGACAGTCAAGATCGATAGTGACTGGTTCACCATTGCCATCAAACTAATCTGAATGCAAGTCGATGAACTAAGAATCTAATTACCCAACTATGAAATAAGTCAATAAAAACCCAGAAAAAACATATAATCATTGAGAATTAATAGTAAAAAAAATCGATTAATCGCTCGGCATAAATAGCGACTGATCTGCGAACCTAGCAACATTTCCATCAAGATTTTTTGGCCATTGTCGATTGAAACATTGAATGTGAGAGAGCTCAAATCTGGACCGGTTGCATTGCCAGCACCAGCAATTGCAATACTAAAGTCAAAACCAGACCCGAAACAACCGAGTGCAACTTTGCGGCACGAGCTGGCCTTGAGCCACTTGACACAGAATCGACTCGTGGTCTGTGGTCATTGCTCGGTGAGCTTCACATCATTTGGCTGAAAGAAACGAATGATGCAGTGAACCGGGCATCGATTCACTTCGAGAATCTTCTATGGTGATGAAGAGGTCTATGGTGGTGATGAAGAATATGTGCATCTGAATGGATATATATTCAGTGGTCGGAAGACCTTAACAAAGAAAGTCAGTTGGAGATCAATGTTGAGTCGATGGAAATGGGCTGTTTGTCTTTGGGTCTTCAGAATGATGCTACAATTATCACTTTGACGTTTATGTTGCCGATCGTTTCACAGACTACTCCTCACTACAAGTACTATAATTTAAGAAACGCATTTAAAGTCCACAAATGCGATACTATCAAAAACAACTTGATCCAAGAAACAAGACCGAGTCCCAACGAGCCATGTTTATAGCAACCAGTTGTTGCAGTCACGAACTCGAGGCTGCCGCGGACTCGCAGAAAAGCATAAATGCAGCAAGATGTCTGGAGAATTGCTTCAATCACGAACGGACGAACGTACTGATCAATTCGCCGCTGGTTTGCCACCGGAGGAGTAAAATAAGATACAGTGCAAACAAATCAACACACAATATTTAATTTCATGAAAGGAAGATTTTCAATACAAATGCAATACATAAAATGACAAAAAAGCATCTGTGACGTTATAAAAATCGTAAAAATAAATTAATAATTTATGAACTAATTTTAAAGTGTCAGTGAGAGATGAAAAACAAAAAAATTAAAGCAATGTACGCATACAAATACCAAATTAACTGAATGAATGTGCAAAAATATCTCAAGAACCGGCTTAAGAAAACAACTTCAAAACTGTAAATCAAAAATATTCAACCCATACGCAATACCAACTTTTCAAAAAAAAAAATATTCTAACACGATTGAATCTATTATAGCCAGAAAAATATGAAAGAAATAAATCGCTGCACCATGCGACAGCTGCGACCTCTCAGTGAGCCCCTGGCGCGAAAGGCCTGCGTCGAGTTGAATGAAAATTCCACCGATCTCGATTACTACCTGAACGCCCTGCGCGAATGGGTCGAACACCAGCCTCACATCAAATCCCGGACCAGCGACCAATTCCTGATCGTCTTCCTGCGGAGCGCCAAATTTAGCCTCGAGCGAGCCAAACAGAAGTTGGAAAATTTCTACACCTACCGCTCCCTGATGCCGGAGATCTTTCGCGATCGCGACGTAGAGAATACCAAGGTCGAACTGATAATCAAGGCTGGGTAGGTGTGGCGAAAAAATTAATATTTTTTTTTATTCGTCATTTGTTATGTGTAGTTGTGTCATCCACCTCCCTGAGCCGGTGGCCGTAGATGGACCACGCGTTATCATGATTCGACCCAGTCGCTTCGACCTGTCTCAGCACACAATACCCGATGTCTTCAAGATCGGTGGCATGGCCACCGACCTGCTGCTGTATGAGGACGACAATGCTATTGTGGCTGGCTATGAGGTCATCATGGATCTGGCAAACATCCCAACGACAGTATTGTTAAATTTCGATCCAACTTTTGCTAAAAAACTAACCATCCTGGCCAATAAGATTTCACCCACCCGAATGAAGGGGTTCCACATGCTCAACATGCCACCGATCATCGAGAAACTTTTCAACATGGTCAAAGGCGTAATCAATGTAAAGCTGAGAAACAGAGTGAGTTCTTATTACCATCCCAAAACTGGTGAAAATTCATAATTCAAATGCATTTTAACACCTCCAGTTCTACTTCTACGGTAGCCAGTATGACACCCTATATGAGCGGATACCGCAGCGCATCCTGCCAAAGGAGTACGGGGGTGAGTGCGACGTGGAGAGCATGCAGGCTGCATGGTTTGAAAAATTCAAGGCCAACAAGGATTTCTATCGCGAGGAAGAATCCTACGGAGTCAGTCGACCGGATCCTACTAAAGTCAGTGAAACTCTGTGGAGGACCGAGACGACAACAGTGACAAAGTCTAGCAATGACAATGTTTTCGGGACAAATGGCTCGTTCAGACAACTTAACTTCGACTAGTCAGAACGAATGAGGAGTAGACAGGGTCGGATTTCAGCTGATTTGCTACCATTAATAGTTTCTCGTATTTACCTATATAGTGCTGTGAACAGCTGCATATTTACCGGATCTCATGTGATTAGTGACGTTTCAATACCGGTATATAATAGATACCAGTGGTCGAATAAAAATGTCAACAAAAGATTCAAGCAAACAACAACATATTGGAGTTAAACAGCCGGTTATTCATACTCGTACCCATTTCCATATAGACGTATATTCTCGAAACCTCTTTTTGGAGCCTCTAGAAACTTAAAAGCTGACGCAATGTATTCTCAACTAATAGTTAATAGTGAAATAATCAAAAATCAAAATCTATTCAAAAATTAGATAATTTAATTGAACTGCATTATGTTTGATCCATTTATCAAACATCTTAGAACCTGTTGTTGGTGTTTGAATAATGGTGTTTGAAACAAATTAGAAATTAGAAGTAAATACATAAATTTAATAAAATTAAATTAAATTTTTTAATTAATTTTTTTGTTTTATTAAAATTTTATCAAAATTATATATATCCAGCACATTCAATATATTCTGTGAAAAAATCTTCATAAAAATCCTCATAAAAACAAGCCCGTATATACGGTAAGGAAATCCAAACACGACATTTTGAAGGTCAATGGACATTAATACAAAAAAATCCTGATGCGGAAATCACATTCAGTAAATTAAGTTTGTCGATGAATGTAGCTGAAAATCAAACAAGATATTCACATGACATGAATTATGCTAAACAACGTCACTGCAGAATTCTTTTCTAAGAATATATCTGAAATCTTTCAAAAGTTCACTTGAGTGTTGAATACAATGTTTGAAAATGTACCACGAATGCATTGAAACTTTCATTCATGGAATAGTCTATAAATTCATACGGTATCACAATAGAATTATTCTAGATTTTTGAGATTATTATTAGAATTTGATTTTCGAACATCTGATTTCTGATATCAGTGTTTGTTTATCAGAAGTCATTTTTTGGATATCGGAACAAGGTTTTTGGTTCATGAAATTCTGATTGAAAACGGTGTAGTATAACAGTTTCTGAAGAGCTTAATATACAAATGCGAAACAATGAAAAAACAAGTTAATCTAGAATTAGAATCGAAACAATAGACACACGCCCGAAAAAAAAACCCACGAGTCAAGTTTATAACAACCTGTTGCTGCAGAAACGAAGTTGAGGATGCTGCAGACTCGCTGAAAAGCATAAATGCAGCATGATATCTGGAGAAGAGCTCCAATCGTGAACAAACGATCGTGTTAATCAATTCGCTGCAGGTTTCTCACTGGACAAGGTATATATATCTCAAAATATATATATACATATATAAATTACAAGTAAGTAAAATAAATAATTGAAATAAAAATTGTCATTTTCTTTAAATTTACATCTACTTTAAAAAATATTACAAATGTAAAAAGATATATATCTCTCGTATTAAAAAAATAACAAAACAAAAACAAAAAAAGATAATGAGAAACTAGTATCAGTGGCGTAATTTAAAACGGTTAATAAAGTAGTTCAAACTGCTTTTTATAGTTGTTAGAAAACACCAAATGTGAAAAAAATGATAATTATTAATAAGCTTATTTAAAGTGACTATAATTGTTCATTTAAAACACTCTATGCAAGGAATATAAAAAGATTCGATAAAAAGAATTATTACAGCCTGAAGAAGATAAGAGAACATTGCTGCACCATGCGACAGCTGCGACCCCTCAGTGAGCCCCTGGCGCGGAAGGCCGCCACCGAGTTGAATGAAAATCCCGCCGATCTCGATTACTACCTGAACGCCCTGCGCGAATGGGTCGAACACCAGCCGCACATAAAATCCCGGACCAGCGACCAATTCCTGATTGTCTTCCTGCGGAGCGCCAAATTTAGCCTCGAGCGAGCCAAAAAGAAGCTGGAAAATTTCTACACCTACCGCTCCCTGATGCCGGAGATCTTTTGCGATCGTAACGTGGATGATCCGAAAGTCGAGATGATCATTAAATCGGGGTGAGTCTGTCATCGAGAGATCCATATTATTTATTAATTTATGGTTTATATAGTTGTCTCCTCCAACTTTCTCAGCCAATAGCAGCCGATGGACCACGCGTCGTTGTAATTCGTCCCAGTCGCTTTGACCTATCTCAGCACACACTACCCGATGTCTTCAAGGTTAGTAGCATGATCACCGACCTGCTGCTGTATGAGGACGACAATGCCACTGTGGCCGGTTACGAGGTTATCCTGGATCTGGCGAATACGCCATCTGCAGTTTTATTGAATTTCGAGCCCACTTTCATCAAAAAACTAACGATCCTGGTAAATAAAATTTCACACTCTCGATTGAAAGGATTTCACATGCTGAATGTGCCACCGATTATCCAGAAATTATTCAACATGGTCAAGGGCGCAATCAACGAAAAACTGAGAAACAGAGTGAGTTGTTTTTCCAACTGCAAGGTGGTGAAATTTCCTAACCACTCTCTATATCTATCACCTTCCAGTTCTACTTCTACGGTAACCAGTATGAAAGTCTTTATGAGCGAATACCGCAGCGCATCCTACCAAAGGAGTATGGGGGTGAATGTGACGTGGAGAGCATGCAGACTGTATGGTTGGAAAAAGTCAAATCCAACAGGGATTTCTATCGCGAGGAAGAATCCTATGGAGTCAGTCGGCTGGATCCAGCTAAACTCGGTGAAAATCTGTGGAGGACCGAGACGCCAACGATGACAAAATCCAGCAATGACAATGTTTTCGGGATAAACGGCTCGTTCAGACAACTGAACTTCGACTAGTCCCACTGGAGGGGACAAGGGTATAGAAGGAATGGGGGAAGAGGATTCGCTGCCGTACCTGCTACCATTTATAATTTTGCGTAATAAGTGATTCAATGGCAGTAGTGCTGTAAAGTGGTGAACCGGGAGTTTGTCTGTAGGTTGGGAAGCTGATAGCGTTATCGAAATTCAAACAAGTAATGTGTTCCACGATATGCCGACTTGATGGATGTGTTTCGTAGTAGATATGTAGATATTATATATTTTATATTTTACAATTTTCATAATAATCTAATAGATTACAAACAATGCAAAAAACGTTAAAATGTAATTTAAAATGGTAGCATAAAATATCTTTGTAAAAAAATTACCAACAAATTTATTCACTGTATTAATAAAAAACTGAATGAACACGAATATCAAAACTGAAGTTCCATCTAAGGTAATATTAAGTTAAACTATTAATTAGTCTGGAAATTTTAATGACGCTACACCAGATTTTTCAAACGGAAACAGTCTTTGCATACAAATAAAACATATATATATAAATAGGTAGATATATATTTATATCCTCGCACATATTCTATCAGTCGGAGACCCCTTAATGCCAACCACTCGAGAATTCATGTTAATGCAAATGCTTTTAAGCCCTCGTTCTACGCAGCCATTGACAATGACAAGGTGGCATATCCACATCCATCCAGACTGGTATACTCGATATTGAGCGATTGATAGCTGGAGGGATAGATAGATAGTTGGTCAGGTGAGATAAAAGGCTTATGGTTTATCTGTAACAAGCGGCGAAAACTGAGCGTTCATGACATTTAGTGTACGAAAAGGTAGGAGAATTGCTGGTATTGCTCGATTCTTGGACTTATTCATCGACTGACTCTCGGGAGACGTGTATGTATCTGAAGTCGAGAGTTTAATCTTGAATATATCAGAATTAAATATTCATATCCATAGGATGTCGGACGATAACGAGGTAAAGTTTGAGAAATTCGTGGGAATACATTTATCTTGATTTTAATAATTAATCTGACGTTTCCTTTCTACTAAAATCAAAAATTGATAGTTCGATTTTAGCTTGTGGAATTTTCCGGAGGATCGCATCTGGATAAGAATTTCCGAATGGGAGATGATCGTCAAAATCACTACATTCATTCCCATCATACTCTTCGGGTTGTTTGGGAACTTGATCATCATCCGCTTAATTGTGCTGAATCGTCCTCTGCGGACACCAACGAATTTAATCATAGCCAATATGGCGGTTGCCGACTTTCTAACACTGCTCATTTTCCCTGCCATGCTGATGATTAATGACTTCTATCAGAACTACCAACTGGGTGGCGTCGGCTGCAAGATGGAGGGCTTCCTCGAGGCGGCCTTCCTAATCACGGCCGTACTGAATTTGTCCGTCGTCAGTTATGACCGTCTAACGGCCATTGTTTTGCCGACGGAGACACGTCTAACGATTCGAGGAGCCAAAGTGGTGATCGTGCTAACCTGGCTGGCCGGTTTCCTCATCGCCATGCCATTGGCTATATATCGATCGTATAGAGTGGGTTCAAGATACTCCAAGTCAGTGGTGTGAGAAAGTGCTGAAAATATATGTATATATTTGTTTAGGTCCGCCAATGGAAGAACTTTCGCGAAATGTATTGCAAGGAGAACCCGGACATATTGCCCAAGTACTGGTATGTCCTCATCACAGTGATGGTCTGGCTGCCGCTGGGAGTGATGCTTATCTGCTACTCGGCCATCTTCTACAAGGTATGTTGCTTAGCAACTGTGCTTCTTTTACTGTCTGTCCCTTACCCTCTTTTCTGAAGGTGTCTTTTCTCTCTGACTTTCTTTTCCATAGATATCTCTTCTCTCACAGTTGCTTCTACTGTCTTATCGACTTCCATTTATATTTCATGAATTACTCCCTCTCCCCTCAGCTCGATCGATATGAGAAACGTGTACTAAGCCGTGAGCATCCTCTCACCGTGTCCTACAAGAAAACCGTCGCCAAGACTCTCTTCATCGTGGTGATCGTATTCATTGCCCTACGTCTGCCATTCACGGTCCTGGTGATACTGCGCGACAAGATTATCACTACGTCGAACAACATGGTCGATGGTAGCTTCCGCATCCTCTGGTATGTCTCTCAATACCTGATGTTCCTCAATGCAGCAGTCAATCCATTGATTTATGGCTTCAACAACGACAACTTTCGACGTGCCTATGATCAAACTCCGATCTTTAAGTGTTGTGACGATCGTCGTGTGACCACCACCAAAGGCTCGAAGACACCCCTGGCCCTGGTATGCTTATGCATATATTGTTTTTGGAAACCACTTATTTGATTATCTCTCTCAATTTCAGCCTGATAATTCGTCGTGCATGAGTCGATTTCGCAGCTGTCTGAGTCAGTTCTTCTGCTGCATGTGCTTCCGTAGCGATAACTTGGCTATCGCCGATTGCCAACAATTGACGCACACGCAATCGAAGACCACCAGAATAACTCCCAGTCCTCGGATCATAACCAAGGAGACGAATCTCTGCGAGACTCATGGCGGCACCTTCAACTATTTTACAGAGGAGATGCACGAGAACAAAATCGATGTTGGCGATGGTTTTATATAGAGTGCTTTTATATAGGATGGTTTTATATACAATAATTTTCTATGGATAGACATATATTATAAGGATTAGATAGCTTTAGATAGCAAATACATATATATTGTTTAACACTTCTTCTATAAGTTCAAGAAGTCCCACTGTCTGTAACTGCTTTCTTTGAATTCCTCTCTTATAGCTCCTCGGGCTATTACTCTCTTTTACTAATATACAGTGTACTGTTAGTGTTGTGGGGATAATCACCGTTATGACAATGATCCTATCAGTAGTTTTCCAAACCTCGTCGCCACTTATTGAGTTGCACCGAGTGGCAAGTGTTCAATTCGTCTGAAGAAATAATGGGTCATAGTGATTTTATTGTTTCAATATTGCTACTAATATCGTCGGAA
This sequence comes from Coelopa pilipes, assembly GCA_947389925.1. Classification (NCBI taxonomy): domain Eukaryota; kingdom Metazoa; phylum Arthropoda; class Insecta; order Diptera; family Coelopidae; genus Coelopa; species Coelopa pilipes. Next base: position 8,361,673 of record OX376698.1, on the reverse strand, counting down.
TATGTTTTGTGTTTTCACGTTAACTTTCGCGAACATAGCGATGTCCAAGTGGAGCCCTTCAATACACAGATTTTCAAACGTGAAATGTCACATTTCTTCGACAAAGGTAACAGAATCATTTTGCGTGTACTAGTCGCGTAATCAATGAATGAATTTATATAAAAGTACAACACAAATTTAATTCATAACAAAATAAAATAAATATATTTACATACATCATGCATGCAATAAAATGACAAAATAAACTCAATTTAATAACAATCCATGTATGCTATTCTATGCCAAACAGTTCCTTCTTCATGTATCCCGAGTTGTGCGACTCGAGGTACTTGATGAAGAGCCCCATATTCATGATGCCCTCCTCGCTATCCAAATCATCGCAGAATAATTGCTCTTTGAATCCCTCGAAACGTCGCAATCGATTGAGTTCGCCACGTGGCTTTCGTTTCACCTCACTTTTGCATATGGATATCTTCTGCCAGTGCATCGACTTAATCGTCTTCCAAAAGGCTTGCGTGTTCTCCATTAAGCCTTCCACACATATGACTCCGGGCTTTCCGGGCCGACTGAAACCAGTCAAGTCGAGATCCCGACATTGTTTTATTATCTCCTGGCGCTTGGTCTTCGATTTGATGTGATGTGAATAAATCCACAAACGCTCAAAGTCCACTGGGTCCTCTGGGGAGGAACACCCAGGCGAATCTTTCTGTTCCTCGAAATCGATTGCTTCGTGTTTGATCAGATCATCGATGTGATCTTGTATCCAGTTAATAACCTGGAAGATGTAAGTTTCGTTTGGTTCCATTGTGGCGATGAAGCGTTGGATTTCCATCTTGAAATAATTCTCCTTGGCTTTGCCCAGCAACGCACTGTGTATGGTGACTATAGCATGTTCCAGTGCTGGATACAGATGGGGTAATTCGATACGTATTTCTAGTTTCTCCTTGCGATGGCCATGCATCACATCTATAGTCACAGTGTAGTCGAGGTGAGCACGCAATGTCTCAGGGTCAGGCGTGACCAGGAATTCATTGAAATCGCTTATGACGCCAGGATCAAATAAGTGCATCTCACCAGGCGTACAGTAGATGGAGGACAACATGTCCACCTCCTCCAATTGTTTCATTATACAATCCACATAAAGGTCACACTGTGTGTTATCGTGATCCATAGCACTGAAAGATAAATTGGTTTCGTGAATAGGTTTCAGAAATCGATTACACAAATTTCACAAAAGGATTCCACATCGATCGATGGTTCCATTTTTCAGATTTGAAGACTTTTCAGTATTTTCTTTAATTTCTTGTATTTCCTCAGCTTCCTATTCGTTTAATGGCTTCGAGCGGGTGGCTTCGGTACCGGTTCTTTTTCCTCTGGACATCTGTCTGATGGACTTGAATGGCATCAAATACGCTACCACGTTGCACATCAATAAAGATGGTGTACGACATTTCTCAGTTTACAAAATGATGGTAAGCATGAACCATCTGATGGTGATCCTCACACTGGCACATTAAAGCATTCTCCTTGAACTTCTTCATGGAAAATCTTAGAATAATAACTACGAAATCATGGCCGATTATCCAACCCCGCTGGCAACGGCCATGGACTGCCATGAAAGTGGGGAGAAGGGCTATATTGCCATAGCCTACAATATAACCAAACCTGTGGATGATGCCAGAGAAGGTTCTCCGGTCTTCGAGATCGCCAACGATCGTCTGCGAGCTGTGCAATATTTTCCCACACTACACATATCTGAAATATTTCTGCACAACACCGGAAACGATCTCTTCATGCTTCAGTCGTTCAAACAGTCACACGATCAGTCGAACGAACTAATGCATGAACAGTATTCTAAACCACTTTCCTCCACATCCTCCGATGCCACTCACCTCAAGTGTCCCTTCTACAAATGGTCCGGAACAACCTTCAACAAAGTTGGACGCATACCGTGCAGCAACGCTCGCCATCTAGAGACGTTTTCCATTGACTACGAGAACTATGTGGCCGTGGCCAATTACGCCGATCACCATGGCCGCACAAATACCAATTCCGAGATCTACAAATACGACCGAGAGAAGAAGAAGTTTCATTTGCTGCAGAAGATCAAAACCAACGGCGCCGTCGATGTGAAGTACTTTAGTGTGCCTTTCGATGATGCACGGCGGCAACATTTCCTCGTATTTGCTAATTCGATCAATTCACGAAGCACTCGAGCCAAGCTGGAGAAGGCTAAGCGAGAGGGGCGCAATCTAGAAGCTGATTCGGTATTCTATGTCTACGATAACGGCAAATTTATACCATATCAGAAATTGTCTTTCTATGATGTGGAACAGTTCCTTCCAGTGCAGGTTGTGATTGATTCTGTGAAACGGAGGATTCTTTTTTCTAATATATATCCTCTGTTCTCCCTCTGAAAAGAGTTCGGATGCGGAGAAATTCTTGCTCCTCGTGGCGTGCAATAATCAGGATATAAAAATCTTCAATCTGAACGATTGGAAATTTGAGGAATCCGATATCCAGTTCACCCAAGGTGCCTTGGGGAAAGGGGTCTCGAACATGCGTGTCTTCCAGGAGAATGATAACAGTTATCTGGGTATTATACTAGATAAGATACGACTAATAGCGGAGTTTTTAATATTGTGAAACTACATAGTTATAGCCAACGAGCTGATGTCGGATAACGAGACCAATATCTTTCTGCCGATCTTCAAGCAAGATGAACATGCCAACACCCTCAGGCAACAGATAATTGAGTGGACCAAGACAAATATAGAGCGATTGAACAGCATTGATGTTGATGCTCTAAAGCTGGCAGTACAGGTACATGACCGGAAAATATTTGATAAATCCAGAGATATTAACCCGACTGTATAATATTTTAGAAGAAACTCGAACATTATGATGCCAATAGAAGTCCGATCGTAGTGTCCGAAATTCCCACATCGAATGTCCACAATGTGATCACCAAATCGGTGAGACCGCTTCATCCCTCATCGTCTAATAGGTTATTAAGCTTGCCCTTTTTTTAGCTCGTTTACCCTCGTCTCAAGTTCAGTGCCAACTATTGGACGGCACTCAGCTATGCGAAGCAGGCTCTAGATGCCCTCGAAACACAGTTGAAAGAGACGCCCGCCAAGGTACGGCAGAAGCGAGAGACACCACATCAGGACACAGATGGGAAGAACTTTGAATACGAATTCGATCGCCTCAAGGTCGGAACATTAATTGTCAAAAAGCAGTTGAGAGCTCGTCGGGTGAATGGTTACGATGTGAAGCAGCCAATGTTCGATCGAGTAGCGGCAAAGAAGGTGATCGTGACGGGAAAGTATGAGACTACCCAGCAGAAAACCAACACATCAACGGATCCACGTCCTGATCAACAAGAGTCAATTCAAGTTGATGATTTGAAAATCACAGGAAAACTCAACGAATACACGTGGGATCATCTGTGGAACAATACTCTCAGACGAAATGGCCTGCAATTCCTGAAGGCTCCCGTAAATATGAAGAACCTGCGAGTAGATAAAGTCACCATTGCCAATGGTGAAATGAGTGGCCATCAATTGGGGAAGCTTGTGTTTATAGACAATGGAAGTTATGTGGTGAATCAAGGTATACAATTTGCGAAGCCGGTCAAGGCGAAGAACCTCGTGATACACGAGCGCCTGAATAATATTCACATCTACAAGAATCAATTCGACGTTTTGCTCAAGAACTTAAATCGAACCCAGGTAATCGAGGGCCCAAAGACTTTCGAAACTCTGAAGGTTCTGGAACCAATCACCTTAGCGGTAAGTATATTAAATAATTATGATTTCCATCAATCAAAGAATTCACATAGGGCCAGGTTAAGGGCGATCATTTGCTGGCAATGTCGCCCAACAAGGCTTTGCATGAGAGCATTACCTTAAACGGTGATTTTACAATTAATGGTGATGTTACGATCACCAATCTCCTCATAGCCGACGATATAATTGATGTACAAACGCGAATGTCGTCAAAAATCGTGTTGAACAATGGACTTCGTATAGATCGTTCGTTGGAAGATGTCAACATCAAGTTTGAGCAACCCATCAATGTGAATAACTCAATGGTGAGTTTCGTGAATGCGCAGGATTTGCAACAATTGATCGAAACCAACACGGAGGAGTTGCAAGTGATAGAGGGTGAAAAGATTTTTACTGGGAATTTGGTAATCGAAAAAGGCTTTAGCGAAGTCAAAACTATCAACGGCATTGACGTGGAGGGTCTGGAAAAGCGCCTGCTGAAGCGTCATGCAAATCAAACAATAAACGTCCCCATGCACTTAGGGAAGATCGTGGTGAAGAGTGTGAATTCGCCAAAACTCACACTCAATTCAGTCAATCTCTCGGATTATCTGACGAAATCCGGAACACAGAAAATGCACCGATCTCTAAAGGTCGACAAATTAAGGGTGAAAAATCTCCACCTCGAAGAACTTCACACCAATGGCAAGATATTCGACAAGAAATTGGAGAACATCTTTCAGCTGAAGGCAAAGAACGCACCACATACGGATATATTTCAAAAGAATCATAAATTCCATGGTTCCTTATATGTGCGTAATCTGAAGATGAACTCGACGATCAATGGAAGAACTATCGATCAGCTAGAGCAACAGCTAACCCAATTGGATGGTAACATCAAATATGTGGGGGATCTGAAGTTCAACTACGATATGCGTATCTCGAATTTAACCTTTGCGGGAAAGTTCAATGGTATCGCCGCTGAAGAATTTGGTAAATGTTGGCTGCAAAAGATCGGCGATCAAAACTTTACGGCCCCACAGACTCTGGCAAGCATACAATGCGATCGTGGAATAGTGTTGGAGGGTAAATTAAACGGCTACACTATGGAGGACTTCACCATGAACACCTACTGGATCAATCGGAATGAACATATACCCAGAGCAGTCTTTGGTAATTGATCATTAGAGAACTCTGATCATAAATAACTCTTCCAACGACATGTTTTGCAGAAAATCCCATACAACTACAGGGCGCTCTGGTATCACAAACTGTTAACGGTCTTCACCTGCCCCAAGACATTCTTTACCGTAGCTCAGCGAAACCACAAATTTTCTCCGAAAGTGTGACAATCAATCGAGATCTTACCATAAGTGGTAAAATTCAAAATACAACAACGATTAATGGTTTCGATTTGAAGGAATTGGAGAACTACCTAGAAGGTCATGGTTCAGACACCCTGTATGTTGAGCACGCGAATTTCATCGAACCACCAACATTTCGCACATTAAATCGTCATAATTTGATGGAAACCTTAGATGCGGTGTGGTTAGCAAACGAGAATGTCGACTTGAAGCAACATGTGGAGATTTCAGACGGTATATTCGAAGGTTTACTGGAATTTCAGGTTAATTTTGTGTTATCACGATGTATATAATTTTCAGTATGAGTACTATATATTAATATCTTTCATAGGGCTCCATCAATAATAAAAACCTAAAATATTTAAAGGAGAACTATTTTAGTCTTTCGAAACCTCAAGATATCTACACCGAAATGATTTTTTCAAATGAAATCAAATTTGACGGAGATTTTCACGCTGAAGAAATACATTTATTTGGACCGATTGTAGACAGTAAGAGGTAGGTAAGACTATATTATATAAGAATAGAATTAAATTTTAAAATTAATTTTAGTATAATATTCCCGAATTTGCGGGCCAAATGTTTTACGATTTATTCCATTCCAATATCTCATAGTTAGCAACACTTAATCCTACCACCAAACTATTGAAATTTCACGAGAGACTTGAATTTAGTGGGAATGTGTAGATATTGTGTAAGGGAGAATATGGGATTGACCAACAACGAACTTGCTTTGTCCTCGACTTTTTCGAACCTTCCCTGTAAACAAACATGAACCTTCCCTGTTAAAGCAACGACATGAACAAGTGGGAAAAAAACAGCTGATTGAGTTTTTTTGCCCAATCACTATTGACTTTTCAATGTTAATATTTCATAATAATGTGATAATTTATTGTTAGATATTTTATACGAAAGGCTTACCTTTAACTTCTTTCGATAAATTAATCTTGGCTTTGGTTGGAAGACAAATTGAGCACGGAGCAGAGTAAAAACAATCGTAGTTCGAATGAACACGAGAGGAAACTGAAGAACGACTGAAGAATGACAAAAACTGTCAAAAAATGTTGATTATTGAACAGCAGAGGGCAGCACGTACTCTTTTCCGCTAAAATTCAAACATATCCAGGGATATCATGTCTTCATTTTAACTTCCTTCCCTTACAGCACAAAGTCTTTTGACTTCAATAACTTTGTATCTCACACTCTTAAAACGTCTGGACCTCACAAGATCACTGGCAACTGGAGCTTGTTTGAAGCCATAATACAGGGGCCCCTGCGTGATGTTCTAGTGAACAAACTCAACCTGGTCAATGATGTCCTTCGTCTTGATGTGTCCATGAATAAAATTACCGCTCCAAAGAGTATCAAATCAGCCGTTATAACGAAATTATATACTACACCTACCAGTGAGGTGAATGGCGTAAATGTCTCCTCGTGGATCCGTGATACGGTATTTGTATATGAGAACTACACTGTCCATGGGACGACCACCTTGGATATCGTCAACATGTACAACGATTTGAGTGTGGATGGACCAGTGAATAACGTAACATTCGATAAATTGACCTTATTGTTACGTGAAGGAGAGCAAGTGGTGTATGGAAATGTTCGCATACGCAATAAGTTTCCGGCGCAACAACGAATTCTCGCCAATAATTTCGAGAACCTGCGAGCGGAGTCAGTTAATGGGAAGAACATAGATGAATTCTATGCGAATCGAGCGAAAGTGGGACCTGATATGTATGTAGAAGGAAATTTAATATTTAATCATCCTCTGCGTATTGAGGAGTACAGTGGGAGCGATGACATAGTTGTCGGTGACATGAAATGGAAACGAGGCACCAGTAACCTCAATGCTTCCGCTCGTTGGGAAGCATTGCAAACTGCAGCGGAGACGTTGCTTAAAAGCTATGCAAGTAAGCTCAAAAATAATTCATATATTTATAATGTATTTAAATTTCTTACGCTTCGATTCAGACCCTAGCTTTATATTGGAGGATTTCCAAATCCGACAAACTCTACGTGTGTCGACAAAAAGAATATTTTCGTTGTCGTTACGTTTAAAAGACGAGTTCATAGATATCATTGGAGTTCTTAATGACTCCCTCAAATCTCCACTGCAATTCTACAGCTGGGACATGGGAATACAACAATACATATTAAACAAAAGTGAGTAGTTTTGAATGTTTCTTTAAAATATCTTTTCATTGCGTTCTGAGTAAAATTTTATTTAAAAATACAAATAATTATTAATTTTCAATTACGTATAGATTGTAAACAAATTGAATTAATTTCATCAGTAATACAGATACACATGGTCGATTACAAATTGCAAAAATGATACATTTCGGCAAAATATATGTAAACACTTATGACTTATATTCTAACGGAAAAGATAATTATTTTGAAGTCATATTTAAAGAACACAAATATTTTTCGTAAAAATTAGTCAAAATCTTTTGATATAAATTAATCAGTACATTGAAATATTAAACTTTACCATCGATTAATGTGCCAGCTCCTCGCTTTGTATATCAATTATAGCTCGTAAAATTCCCAACTCAAGTTTGGCAGCCGATTGCGCTCCGAGACGATTCATAACATTGGCTACATAAAGTCCCAAGGCTTCGTGTCGTGAAGAATTACAGAGGTTTTTGAAGAAAGTAGGCGGTAGTGAATTATCAAAATTTCCCAAATTTATAATTTCCGAAGGTGGATTTACTCTGCTAGCACCTTGCTGTCCTCCTCCATTTATAGCATTACCAGTTCCCGCATCGAATATTATATCATTTCGAAAATCAATATCTTCAATGCGTGGTGAAAATCCATTTGTGGATGTTGATCCCACGTTAGTTGTTGACGAAGCAATTTGTCCACTGCCATTTGTGAGATCTGAGCGCGTAGGATTTGCTGGAATCGTAATGATATTAATCCGCTGTGGAGATGTTTGATGTTGTGGATTCTGTTCGTCGCGTTCTGGTTTTAATTGAGTCTGTGATGTAGTTTGAGATGATACAACTGTATTGGGTCGTTTGTTAGATTGGTGTGATGAATGTTCCTCAGAAAGTTTGCGCTTAATTGATTCAGGCAATTGAATTGTTTTACCAACTTCAAGAATGGAAGAGGCACTGGTTCGAACTGAAAATTACATACAACAGAATAGTTTTTTTTTTTTTTTTTTTGTTTTCTATCATAAAAACGTTTCACGAAATTACCTGGCGTGGTTCTTATCTGCGAAGTTTGCCCTGATGCTGTTGTGGACGTTTTTCCCATGCTTACAGGTGTGGTTGGCGATGCTTTTTTCATTGTAATGCCTTTCTTTTGTAAGGCTGCAGCAGCAGCTGCCGATGGCAGGGGCGTCCCCAGATTCTTATTAGAAACTGGTGGTAATGAATTCAAAATTTTCTTTTCTTCAACATGTGGAGTGCCAGAAGACCCCTGTTGTTTTGGAGTGGTCAAGGTTTTAATAGACGGTTTCTCATCCTTTTCGGGTGATCCAGTAGAACTATTGGACTTCATTGATTTGGTTGGACTTTCGTTATCGGAAGCTGATCCAGTTGATTGTGTGGGATATCCAGCTCCATGATCCTCCTCCTCTTGCACCTCAAGCATTTCATATTCTTCATCTTCTTCCATAGGCAATTCAGTTTCTCTAGAAAATTTAAAACCAACATAATTTTATTGATTTTTCAATCATATTTTAATTATGTAAAATACTTGCACGTACTCATCTTCCTGTTTAACTTCAGTCTTGAGTTCAATTTTTTTATGGATTTCATCCATCACACCAAAAAGTTTCCAAGCTGAAGCATCCTTCACCCGCTCCTGTTCGTATTTCTTTTGCAAGACTTTGAAAATTGAACGAGCCTCGTGTACTGCAAAACGGTTAATTAACATTTTGCAAACCGCATTTATAATTACATTGTATTTACCAGATAGTTTGTTTTTCTTGCCGACACGCATCCACGCATCGTCTATGTCTTTTTTGGTGGCATTCGGATAATTTGGGTGCAATATTTTTTCCCCCGCGATATCTTGCAGAATTTTATCCAACTGGATCGGCATTTTTCTCACCGTTTTTTTACAGTTATTAACAATTCAATTAAAACAAATTTCAATTGATTACTATTCAACAATTTGCGGAACCACTTTAACCAAAAATTTCTGCGTTTCTGCCACTACCGTAACTTTTTATTTTTTTTCTTTGTCTCAGCAAAAGCGAAGCATTCGTCGAGGAAAGTTGCATCGAAGCAGATTGAAAAGCAAAAGGGCGCGCGGCGGCATTTTGTATACAGTGCGAAAATGCGAAAAGGAAGAATCAAAAACAATTTTGTTTTCACTCAATTCTCTCTTTCGCTCTTACTATGACATACCAATCACAAACCGGTTGATGTATGTATAGTTGACTCATTTTCGCAATTATTGTGCATTTTTTACCTGTGTTTGGAAAGGTGGGAAATGTTCTGAAAATCATGTACCGGCTGTTCAGAGCGAATTTGAATATTTTTTAATACCTAAAAAATGTTCGAATTTTATTATTTATTTTACTTTAATTCGCTGTGTTAAACTACTGTTACAATGTATGTGCTGCACATGGGATCTTTCAGTTGAATTCCCACTTGCCACAGAAAATGGAAATTCATTCATGCCCACACATGCAGCTGAATAGTTACCAAAGCGATCGGTTACTACTAATGCTCCACTGAATTCGGGATAAAAACGTACAATACGTTGCATAGCATTATGTGCCGCAGACTCTGGAGACTCTCCGGACCGGAGAAATTCCACTGCCAACAACGATGGCAAGAACCGCATCATGACATCTCCATCACCAGTGGCCACAGCGGCGCCTACTTCATTGTCTGCATAAGCTCCCGCTCCTGGGATCGGGGAATCTCCCACGCGTCCGGGAATTTTATGACGCGCTCCGTTGGTGGATGTGCCTGCATAAATATGTCCATTGTTATCAATCACAATTATCCCAATGGTGTCATGATTCCAAGGTCCAAAATCATATTTCTGTCTGTTCCCTAAGTGCCTCTTTTCCGAATGATCTGCGATTGCGGAATATGGTCCACAATTTTTTTTCGGATCTGGATGCACATTCAACCAGAAATTTGGCTGGCAATTTTCCTTACGCCAATTCTCCCAAATATCCTTTGATTTTCTTGTGCTCAAGGACTGCCTTTGAAAGCCCATCATTTCAGCAAAATCACTGGCAGCATCTCCTACAAGCAACGTATGTTGTGTGTGCTCCAACACGTATCGTGCTACCTTAGCAGCATCTTTAATTTGCCTTAATCCTGCAACAGCTCCAATATTCATAGTCTCTCCATCCATTACCATAGCGTCTAGTGTCGTTTCCCCAGATTCATCAGGAGAACCTCCGTAACCAACTGTTCCATCACATTGTAAGCGTTCACAGGTTGAACAGCCTTCGACAAGAGCATCCAGAGCATTGCCACCAGGTTGCTCATGCAAAACCTTCCAAGCTGCTTCATTAGCTTCGAGAAAGGCCCAAGTGTTAATGACCAAAGGAAGTTTTTCACTAGCCACACTTAAAGCCGTCAATAGGAGCAGTAAAAACAAACTTGTAGAAAGTTTTTTCATTCTACTAAAAGCAATGAGTCCAGAAAATATTTATGAATTGCAATTTCTCTTATAAAAATAACAATCTGATAGATGTTTGACAATACATTTCATTGGATTCAAAGAACGTAAACAAAACATTGCTCACTCTCGCTACAGTGACTCCCAAAATATTATATTGATGCTGCCACTATATATGAATGTTAATAATATTTTTTTCAAATTGTATAATTTTTTCCTTTGAAGACCTGTCCTGGTTACCCCAAGATAAATCACATCTGGACATTTTCGGCTTGGCCTTTAAAAGCGCCGACTTTCTCATTGTAGAAAATTTACGCGACGGCACCATTCACCAGAGCATCATCTCCAACGATACCGAGGGACTGCAGGACATGCTAAATTTAAAAAACCTTTATAATGGCAAGATAGAAGGATTTGAAATGAATGACGTAGATTGTTTTGCAATCTATTCGAATTGCAGCGACATTGTTCCTCTATATTGTCTAAAGTTGGCCAATGCAAAGTTGGCGATTGTGAAGATGGTTACTTTACAGCGCTCAAAGGTCAAACAGGTATTAAGAACTGAGATATGTATATGTTATAAAACTCAATAGGATTAATTAGGTTCTTGCCTTGTCTCCAAACATGATTGCAATTCTATCTGAGGATGGTGTGGAGATTTGGAATACAAGCTCAATACCACAGGTAATGGAACGTATTGCGGTGGTACATCCGGTACAACTGGCGGTTGGTTTAAAAAACAATGCAATATATTTAGGTGTTATATCGGAAATAAAAGCCAATTCGTTGCATCATGGAGCCGTTGAAATCTATCGGTAAATTTGTTACTAATTATCTTGTATGTAACGTACAGCATAATATTCCTTTTAGCTCAATTAAAAATTCGTCTTTTGAGCACATGCAAACTATAGTTTGTGTTAACCCTGTACAATTGGAGTTTTCGAATATCCCACAATCTGATGATCTTCTTTTATATATTCTAACTGAAAGTTATGATCGACCATTAATTGTTCATCAGTACAAAGGTTTGGCAGGATTTGAACAGATTGTGGCAAAATCCACTTTGCCCATTGCAGATAGTATGCACACTATTAATCTTAAATCCACACAGCAACACCTAATTGCCCTCTTGGGTGGTAATGAAATAACTTTTGTCGAAGTCATGTTCAAAAATTAACTGTAAATTACTTGTACAATTTTCAAATTAGTACTTCTCTACTACTATAGTTGTATTATTATTTCTGCATAAATATATATATAATACCTATTAAGTTATTTAAAAATGTATAATATAAACGTTGTTTATAGTCAATAACTCGATAAGTAAAATAAATACAATGGAACATTTAAAATAAAAAATTATTTTTTATTGATGTTATTTTTGTTTACTTTCAAAAAAATCCTAAACCCGGACGACATTATTGACATCACGCACTGACGATGATAATGATGATCAATAACAATAATAAACGCTGTTTATAGCAAGTTCATTATTTAATCATCGCTGGACTCAACATTTTCAGTTTGGAGGTTCTTGAAAGTACCGACTGGAACGTAAGTGACCAATGTGTACAGTTTGTTGGGAGAATCTTCATCGTCGTTTCTCCTGCGAGCAAGACGGACGCGCACACGGAAGGGAGTGCTCCTATAAGAGACAACAAACATACATTAATAAACAGTATTTAAACAACACCAAAAAAGATAATGAGAATCTCGAAACCTACCTGATACCTTTGGACCAGATATGTTTGTTTAAACGGGTATCGATCCTCACATCGGTGGTGCCCATCTCCTTCTCGGCGAATTTCCTGATCTCCTTGATAGCGCGTGGAGCCCTCTTCTTGAATCCAATGTTGTGCACACGCTTCGCCAAGTGAATGGTACACTCGCGGGTGACCACCTCATTGATGGCTGACTTATTTCTCTTTTCCACTTTTGTCTTGGCCATTTTAAAACTTAACAAAACGCTGTACTGCTATTCAAAGTCCTGTAACGGCAAAATGGAAGCATTACAGTTTGGTTCAAACTGAAGTCGTTCATAAAACAAGCAAAAATTCCACAACGATGATGCCTGCATTGAGAACACTCTTAAAATCAATTTTGAGTTTCCTCATAAATTCAGAATTATCACATAAACTCATAAAATTTTCACATGCATATTTAGCTTATGAGTTATAGTTTTCAATTTCGTATAGATTGAGATAAAATTTAATGGAATTTTTGCGATGTTTTTAGATTTTTTTAGAGAAAAATTGTGAAAACCAACCTATCGGAAATGAAAGCTTGACGTAAAAGAAAGTGACGGCTGTCAAAATTTTACGCCATCTGCATGCGACTGTCAAAATACAAGTTCTTGTTGTATACAGCGGCATCTGGAGAACGTTTTCGATAACAAAAGTGTGCGTTCTGAAGAAAATTATGTACTACAAGAAATATGTTTGCCAAAGTATATTTTTAAATTATTTAATTCTATAAACGTTTTTTATATAATAATTTGAAAATATTTAAGTTTAAAATGTGAATATAGATTGTGGACTGTTATGAATATTATAATTAAATTGTAATTTATCCTTCACTGAACACCTTTCACCGATCAGCTGATTGAGTTTAAGATAAAATGTGTTTATTATGAATGCAATTCATTCATTTATGTCCAAAAATATGTGCTAATTATGATCACAACAATTTGTGAGTATATATAAAGTACACAACAAATACATTTAATTGACTAATATCAGTATCATTGCTGGGAGTTGGCTTATTATGGGGCGCCACCAACCCGTTCATACGTCTGGGCAGCCAAGGCATTGAGTCCGTTGATACGGGCTCTAAATGGAAAAATATTCTTCTGGAAGTCCAAATGATTGGATCACGTCTCAAGTATTGGATACCGTTCGTATTGAACCAAATGGGTAGTGTTCTTTACGTGTACACACTGCAGAATACTAGCATGACGGCAGCGGTCCCGGTGGCAAATTCGCTTAGCTTTGTCTTTACAGCGATCACAGGTTTTCTGCTAGGAGAACAAATTCCAGGAAAGAGTAAGATCTTTCTTCATAAATTTATAAGATCAGTATTGTATTGATGCGTCTTTTAGGGGTAATCATCGGCACAGTGTTGGTTTGTTTGGGAAGTTCACTGATGATTTACGATAAACTACGACAGGAGAACCAACCTATCGAAATCTATTTTACTGAAATATAGGCATATAATGTCATAGACATATAATGTTGCACCTAAGAACCAGCTTTATTTTTTTTAATAAAATAAAATTTTAGAAAAAACTATTAACTCTATTCTACAAGGCCTTATGTACTGCATCCACAAGAACTTCCATACTGACAATGGGTGTTTGAGGCGTGATGCCATGTCCTAAATTTGCAATGTATCGTGTTTTTCCAAATTTACGCACCATATCGGTGGTAAGTGTTCGTATTTCCTCTGGAGTTTTGTACATGTCTTGTGGGTCCAAATTACCCTGCAGTGTAATATTTGGTCCAACTTCTTTCCGAGCCTCAATAGGATCCACAGTCCAATCCAAACCAATAACATCATAGCCAAGCGCGGCTTGCTCTTTTAGTGAGTGACCCGCACCTTTTGCAAAGAGTGTCTGCAAAAACTCGAAGGTTAAAGTATGTATTCAATTGTTAAAAATTAATGTTTGACCTTACCATGGGAACTAATGCAATCGATTGGCTGGTCAGACGTTCCTTAAGCTTATCGTGAATTTCTTTCAGATAAGGCATGGCATTATTCAAAAAATCTTCCTTTGATAAATGCTCAGCAGAAGATTCGAACACTTGCAGCAACTGAGCTCCAGCTTTAACTTGCATTTCTAAGTAATCAACAATCGAAGATGTCAACATGCTCAACAGTTTTTTCGAATCCTCAGGATACTCAGTCAACCAGGCTTTTGACTTAGACATGGTTTTGCTACCACCACCTTCAATCATGTAGCCCATGAGAGTCCACTATATAGTTTATAATTTATTATAATTTAATATGAAGATATAATAAATAACTTGCCGGCGCGCCAGTGAATCCGATTAAAGGTACGCGGCCGTCCAGCATGTGACGCATCATTGTGATCGCATCTCCGACATAAGTGAGCCGTCCAACGGCACCCTCGGGAGTTAATTTAGCCAAATCGGCTGGAGTTTCCAATGGCTCTGGGAAAACGGGCCCCACGCCAGGATGCATTTCAACGGTCATTCCTAACGCTTGGGGGATCACCAATATATCCGAAAATATAATAGAAGCATCTAGATCGAAGCGACGCAGTGGTTGCATGGTCACTTCGCAAGCTAATTCGGGTGTTCGGCAGATAGTGAAGAAGTCATGTATTTTGCGAACCTCCTGAAACTCAGGAAGGTAGCGACCAGCTTGACGCATCACCCATACGGGAACGCGGTCAACGGGTTCACCCCGAGCTGCACGCAACAAGTTATCATTTTTCAGAGGAGGAAAATTCTGGAATATAAAAATTAAGGAATTAATTTTTTGCTTTATCATTGCAAGATTTTAAAGTTCACATTGTTGTTACTGTAATTCCGGCTGATATCAGCATTGGCAGTCGTGACCAGAGCTAATAACAAAATTTGCAATTCAAAGTAATTGAAATACATTTTAGAGTACTGGATTTTTTAATTTGGATTTTTTAATTTTCGTAAGCCTTCCAATATTAGGCTTTGCGTTTTATTTCACGGTTTATTACATTTGGTATGATGTAAGATGTTTTTTTCAAAATCTCACCTTTGCATCTTTCATACTGGTTAGTTGAATTTATACTAAATAACCTTCTTAACTTTTTTCTTAATACACTTAAAAAATGCTTTCTTCAATTAGCTACAAACAGAACTACAAATGTCGCAAGCTGTTTATTGTAAGTCACCCGTATTGTTTCACTTTTACTTAAAGACCGAAATTACTACGCACGCAATGAAGGAGCTGGTTAAAAGAGAAACCGGAATAATTTTAGACAGTTGCATTATTTTTTATGTGTTCCTTTTACAAGTTTCTTGGGAGGCATTTCGAAAGCCATTTCAAAAGAAATCATACCGTAAAGGTAATTTTGATTATAATTATTTAATTTAATTTGTTCATATATATATAAAATCATAACGCAAATCTATTTTAAATATTTTTCGAGATAATAATAATAATATTTTCATTGGCAAACTATCCGCAAAAGAAAAAGCTTTTGTTCTTTCTGTTTTTATCTTGCTATTTATCTCTCGTATACAGTTCTTTTTTGTTTGTGAAGAAGTGAACACAACGGAATCGGTAAACAAAAACAATCAGAAACTGTGAAAACACAACAACATTTAAAGGAAAAAAAGGTTGTTTTTCATATTGCTGTTAACTTGTGGCGAATGATGAAGCAATCGTGAAAGAGAAGGTGGTACCGAAGGAACATTGTAGAAAGAAAAAGAACTGAATCGAGCGAACTGCAGTCGTGTCACCGCAATCAGAACTATTCTTCATCGCCCTCGACGCTTTGTGCGAAATATAACTAAATTTTTGACCAACAAATTTTGTACACCTCAGTTTGTAAGTAGTAAATAAATCGAAAATTATAAATATTTAATTGTTTAATCAAAACTTTGAATACAAATTACAGATTTGAAGTGAGAGTGAATTGAGAACTCACCAAAAAATGGCAGATGAACAACCAAATCTTCTCGCTGGCCACCCACCAGCCGGTGAGTTTTGCGTTCTAGTTTTTGCGCATTGCTATTAGTATTTATATCAAGCCATGCAAACAATTATATATTTGTATATTTATATACATACATTGGTAGAGAAGATTTTCCTGGGTTCCAATGTAGTCCTTCTTATTTGGTTAGATCAGAAGTGGAATACTTTTAGAATTTTTGTTACCAAAGATAACGTCCATGTACGAATGTTAGAAACCTCTTGAATCATCTGTGTATATGGTTTTTTTATTGTCACTGATAACCGGCTTATATACAGGGTCTTTTTAGAAACGGATATACCCGATCCGTGTTTAGAGGGTGCATGATAAATGAAACTTTATATATGACAGCTGCAACTGCAATATTTGACCTTGACTTGATCACACTGATCAATGTTTATCCTAATGAATTAGGTGTTATTTAGTAATAATCCTATCTATGGTTTCAGTGAAAGCCGGTGGCATGCGTATCGTGCAGCATAAGCTTCCCAATGCTGAGCGGGCTCCCAAAGATGCCGAGGATTGCACTGGACTGACGGTATTACAAAAATGATGAATTCTATACTTTTATACGGAAAACTTATCACTTAAATTCCAGCAACCCGTCAGTGTGAATGCCATGTCGGTGAGCGGTGCTCCAGTTAAAGGCAACAGTGATTACACTCCCCAAGCCGCGCAGGTCGCTCATTCCCCGAAGCCGGCCGCGCATGTGGCTACTAAGCCTCAAATTCACATTCAACAACCTCGCAAATGAGTTGCGAATCAACATCAGAAACATTCCTAATGAATAAACCTCTACTGCTTTTGTAAAGTTGATGCAATAACCTTGATTTGAAATTTGTTATGTAATTTACTAAATTGAATTTAACCTATACATACATACAAACACACAAGTATATATTTTTCTAAAAAAAAAAAACAAGAATTGAATATGATCCGATTTATATGACTATAATTCTAGTTAAGATCTAAATTTATTTGTTCTAGTTGATAAATTTTTCATATATATTACTTGAACGCTATGTTCGTATGTAAAATATCGTTACATATATTTTTGTTCAGAAAAATTTAAATTTTGCATTCCAAAAAAGCATTTCAATCTATAATTTGTATTTTTTTTTTTTTGTTTGTTTTAAAGAATAAATAAAAGTTGAGACCTTCGCATACTTTCCCATGAAAAGTATAAATTTAGTTTGGATTTATTTACATTTGGTGTAATCAACTTTTGTTGTGTTGTTGTTTTTCTTTGGCTTCGTATAATTCCCAATAACTTTTTCGTTAACGGCTCATTCTAAAATTATGCTAACTGGAGAACCTACTGCCTCTCTGATCTTCGGTGGTCCGGGGTGCAGGCTTCAAACCTGTAGTCGATTAGCGTCGAAGTGGTTCGATTCCACCTGGGAGGCGTACTTTTCCTGTCATATTTTTATTCTCATTTTTATTTTTATTTTATAAAAATAAATTGATAATGTTTTAAAATTATAAATGTTATACCAAGGAAAACAGACTTAATCCAATATGAAGATGTATTTCAGATTTATTAGATATGAAACATATATTAGGTTTAACAAAATTTACACTCATCATGAACTATGCACATTCTATAGAATCTCTATAGAAACCACATGAAACGTCAAAATAAATATCGATTAAGCCCCATGTTGAGCACACGAAACAAATAAAGACAAGAAATTTGAATATTGTATACAATAATTTTGAACAATGTCCGACTCTGAGATTACCGCAGAGGATCTGCTGAAGCTACAGGAGGATTGCATGGAGCGTCTCCGTAGTGGAGAATTGTATTCTCTGCGAAACGATGCCAAGCTGAGGGCCGTGAATACAACTCAAACCTATGAGGAATTCAAGTACATGTTAATATTCAATACTTTTGTAATACTGACTGTTTAAACATTTTTTTCAGAGATATCGTCGATGCCGCCCATTTGAGGCCAATTTCGAAGCAGGATAAAATGAATGCAAAGACAAAGAATCGCCTGTGGAACTCAGCTGCGCGAGAACAGTAATGGAACAGTCATAAATAAATATATTGTATAATAAATAATCCAGTTCATAGGCTATTTGTGTATTTTTGACCATAGAATTACATTTCCTATGATTGGATTGAAATGAAATAAAAATTGAACTGTCACTCGTTTCCGGCCACGTATTAAATTCATTACTTTAGCAGATAATCTTCGAAACATAAGTACGTAGAAGAATATGGCTTAGAAGCAAATAACCTTTGCAAAATCTTATCTTACTCATTATAATATTTTAAAATTAAAAAAAAAAAATTATATATATAAAAATATCTTGTTTTTAACGATTGGAATTGGAAATTTTCAAAACAAATTCCGCTTTCCTTTGATAGCTATGATCAGATAGGGGTTATATTCGAAACTGTACTGATTTATCTTATCATAATATATTTTCTACTATGAAAGATACTACAGCTAAATTTCGTATAAAAGCTAGAAATGGGTTATTGTTCCTCAGATTGATTTCTATAGTCAATATGTTGAAGTTCGTGATTTTGTTGGCGGCTGTTGCCTGCGCTCTTGGAGCCAGCGTACCTGAGGGTATGTTGCCCCAGTTGGATGGTCGCATCGTTGGAGGCACCAAGACCACCATCAGCTCCTTCCCATGGCAGATCTCGCTCCAGCGCAGTGGCTCCCACTCCTGCGGTGGCTCCATCTACAGCACCAACATCATCGTGACTGCCGCTCACTGCTTGCAATCCGTTTCTACCAGCGTGTTGCAGGTTCGCGCCGGCTCCACCTACTACAACTCCGGTGGCACCGTCGTCAAGGTATCCGCTTTCAAGAACCACGAGGGCTACAACTCCAACACCATGGTCAACGACATCGCCGTCATCCGTCTGTCCTCCAGCCTGACCTACAGCACCACCATCAAGAACATTGCCTTGGCCACCACCTCTCCAGCTAATGGCGCCGCTGCTGCCGTCTCCGGATGGGGCACCACCTACTATGGTTCCTCCTCCCTGCCCACTCAGTTGCAGTACGTCGATGTCAGCATCGTCAGCCGCACCGTCTGCGCTTCCTCCACCTACGGCTACGGATCCTCTATCAAGGACACAATGATCTGCGCCTACGCTTCCGGCAAGGATGCCTGCCAGGGTGACTCCGGCGGCCCATTGGTCTCCGGCGGTGTCCTCGTTGGTGTCGTCTCCTGGGGCTATGGCTGCGCCTACGCCAACTACCCAGGTGTCTACTCCGATGTTGCTGATCTCCGCTCCTGGGTTGTCAGCGCTGCCAGCACCGTCTAAGATTGATATCTGGAACGAACATTTTTTCAATAAAACGATTTAATAACTGCTTAAAATATTTAAAACTTTGTTGGAATTGGGTTGGTTGGAATTCATGTTAATTGCCGTTTCAACTGTAATTTTTTGATAGGGGGTTCTCTATACGCTTTGGTGGTTTTCCGATCAAATTTGTTTTAGCTCCGTTGAGTGCTTTCACCACTAACTTCCTCGGACTCTCCCCATTGCTATTTGTATAAATTAAAAATCCATTTCTATTCAAGTCTAGTAAATCGATTAGGGATTGATTTCTTTGGATTCATGTACCAATGTTGGAATTAGAAAATGTTTTTAAATGATTAACCAAAAATGTTATTGTCATCGTATAAAATTCTACATAAGGGAAAGAAAATGAGGAAAAGATAAAACGACAAATAATTAACAAGAACCATGAATAAATGTCAAAAAAAAAAAAAATTAAAAATTTTATATTTTACACTTATACGCCTTGGTTAGTATTGTTGGTATTATTATCAAGATGTGGGTTTAATAAGAAGATTTTATTGCACTAATACTCTTTGCGATAAAGACGATAGTGGAATGTGTAATTAACGTAGCAGATGAAAAATAGTTTAAAAAAAAAACACTTTCGAATGAAGTTGCCATGGCTATGGCACTAAAATGGTCTGCTGTCTAATCTATTCCTAGTACAGAATAATTTTGTCCTTTAAAATTCTCAGAAAACTCTCGTTATTGAGAACTAATTAGGATAATCTTATCGAAAACCCATTCGAATTATCGAATTATTTTTCCAGCTAAGTCGAAAAATATCCATCAGAATTAGGTATAAAAACTAATGAACTCCCAGTGGTGGTCAGTTGTACCAGTTCGTGTTTCCACAAAATGTTCAAGTTTGTGATCCTGTTGGCCACTGTAGCTTGCTGTGCTCTTGGAGCCAGCATACCAGAAGGGATGTCGACCCAGTTGGATGGACGCATTGTTGGCGGATCTACCACCACCATCAACTCTTATCCATGGCAGGTGTCAATCCAGCGCGGCGGCTCCCACTCCTGTGGCGGCTCCATCTACAGCACCACCATTATCATTACTGCCGCTCACTGTCTGCAAGACGTCTCAGTCAGTGCGTTGTATGTGCGAGCTGGTTCGACCTATTGGAACTCCGGAGGCTCCCTGGTCCCGGTGGCCGCCTTCAAGAACCACGAAGGATACGATCCCATCACTATGGTCAATGACATCGCCGTCGTCAGATTGTCATCAGCCTTGATCTACAGCGCGTCGATCAAGAACATCGGCTTGGCATCCGCCACTGCGAACAATGGAACCAGTGCCTCCGTCTCTGGCTGGGGCCACACCTACTACGGCTCTCAGTCCTTCCCCACCCAACTGCAGTACGTTAACGTGAACATCATCAGTCGCACCAACTGTGCCTCCGGCACCTACGGCTACGGCTCAGCCATCCAAACGTCGATGATCTGTGCCTACTACGTGGGCAGGGATACCTGCCAGGGTGACTCCGGTGGCCCTCTGGTCGCTGGCGGAGTGTTGGTCGGCGTCACCTCCTGGGGCTATGGATGCGCTTTTAATGGATACCCGGGTGTCTACGCTGACGTTGCTGCTCTCAGATCGTGGATAATCAGTGCTGCGGGAACAGTGTAATGGACAGTCTGCCGTACTGGCAAACTAAGTATTATTTACAATCCCCATCATTAATGTACTGTATATATAATTGCATAATATTCAAAAAAATAAATAGACATAGATGCACTAAATCATCGTTTTATTCATCGAAAATTCGCTTTCACGTCAACTTTAGACGGTGCTGGCAGCGCTGACAACCCAGGAGCGGAGATCAGCAACATCGGAGTAGACACCTGGGTAGTTGGCATAGGCGCAGCCATAGCCCCAGGAGACGACACCAACGAGGACACCGCCGGAGACCAATGGGCCGCCGGAGTCACCCTGGCAGGCATCCTTGCCGGAAGCGTAGGCGCAGATCATGGTGGTCTTGATAGAGGATCCGTAGCCGTAGGTGGAGGAAGCGCAGACGGTGCGGCTGACGATGCTGACATCGACGTACTGCAACTGAGTGGGCAGGGAGGAGGAACCATAGTAGGTGGTGCCCCATCCGGAGACGGCAGCAGCGGCGCCATTAGCTGGAGAGGTGGTGGCCAAGGCAATGTTCTTGATGGTGGTGCTGTAGGTCAGGCTGGAGGACAGACGGATGACGGCGATGTCGTTGACCATGGTGTTGGAGTTGTAGCCCTCGTGGTTCTTGAAAGCGGATACCTTGACGACGGTGCCACCGGAGTTGTAGTAGGTGGAGCCGGCGCGAACCTGCAACACGCTGGTAGAAACGGATTGCAAGCAGTGAGCGGCAGTCACGATGATGTTGGTGCTGTAGATGGAGCCACCGCAGGAGTGGGAGCCACTGCGCTGGAGCGAGATCTGCCATGGGAAGGAGCTGATGGTGGTCTTGGTGCCTCCAACGATGCGACCATCCAACTGGGGCAACATACCCTCAGGTACGCTGGCTCCAAGAGCGCAGGCAACAGCCGCCAACAAAATCACGAACTTCAACATTTTGATTGGTTGAAATGAATACTTTTGGCTAAGTTACTCCGACTTTTATAGTCCGAATTTCATCGAATTCGATAGTAATATCATTGGTGATGACGCGGTTAATGCGGTTTATCTCGCCGGAAAGAAAAAGTCTCCTTCTCTGATGATTTTATCAAGTCAAGTGCAATGATAGGTGCAAAGTATTTTTCAAAGCCAATAAAAATGATACCACCTACCTTCATACATACGAATGTATATATATAATATTATTGGCCCGAACGTCTCCAAAATTTTACAGCAAACTAGGTATCGCGGAGTTACAGGAACCTGATCTAGGTTTCTTGTCCAGTTAGAGGTCATTCATTGGAAGGCCTTAAGTACTTATTACTATCCTTATGGGTGCTTTATATGTTTTCACGACAAGTCAATAGCACTTAAGTTGTTGTGATTTACCTCAAGTTATTTTCTTGCACACTCCGTGAATGAGAGAATCAATTGTAATTAACCACATCCGGTGGTCTTATAGCAATGACAATGTCAATTTCTCCTCAATGGTAGATAGTAGACTGATATAAATATTACAGCGAGTCACGGCAGCAACCACTAGTTGTTCCCCGATTCTAGCCAGCACCATGTTGAGGTTTGTGATCCTACTGTCGGCCATCGCTTGTGCTTTGGGCGCCGCCGTGCCCGAGGGCATGTTGCCCCAGTTGGACGGGCGCATAGTAGGCGGTTCGGCTACCACCATTAGCTCCTTCCCATGGCAAATTTCACTCCAGCGCAGTGGCTCCCACTCCTGCGGTGGCTCCATTTACAGCAACAACATTATCGTAACCGCCGCTCACTGCCTGCAATCCGTCTCGTCCAGTGTGTTGCAGGTCCGCGCCGGCTCCACCTATTGGAACACCGGTGGTGTTGTTCTGAAGGTGTCCTCCTTCAAGAACCATGAGAAATACAACGCCAACACCATGGTCAACGATATCGCCGTCATCCGTCTGTCCTCCAGCCTGATCTACAGCTCTGCCATTAAGAATATCGCGCTGGCTAGCAGCGCTCCCGCCAATGGTGCGGCAGCTGTAGTCTCCGGTTGGGGCACCACTAGCTATGGTTCCTCGTCGCTGCCTACCACACTGCAATACGTAAATGTGGACATTGTTAGCCTGCAGAAGTGCGGTTCATCGACCTATGGTTACGGCAGTGCTGTGAAGTCGACTATGATCTGTGCTGCTGCTACCGGCAAGGATGCTTGCCAGGGTGATTCCGGCGGCCCATTGGTCTCCGGGGGTCTCCTCGTTGGTGTCGTCTCCTGGGGCTATGGCTGCGCCTATGCCAACTATCCAGGTATCTACTCCGATGTTGCTGCGCTCCGTTCCTGGGTTGTCAGCGCTTCATCTGCTGTTTGAGCCAAACATTCTAATCAATTACAATAAAGTTTGTTCATGAAAAGCAATTAATTTAAGTTTTTTAATACCGATGTCGCATCCCTTGTTAGTTCCGCACCATCCCTGGGAGTACCGGTCGTGACGTGAAAGTTTTCGATAATCGGAGACGTCAATTTTCCAATTCTAATTCTAAATCGAGTTATCGATGGGTATTCCAAATTTATGAACAGGTTTTTTTTCCGGATCAAGATTATTTCAATATCAATTGGCGAATGTTTGAAGTGCACTGATTTCTATTGAGTACCCTACATTCGGTGTAGAAAAAATGGCACCATACATTTATCGCTAAGTTAATAAGTAAGTAAGCAGCGACCATGAGTATTGATTGAAAGGTTACAATTCTCTAGATTAGCAGGTGGAATCCTTATATTTGTTGTACTAACTCGTTACTGGTTACTACTGGTTGTGGGTAAACCCGACAGCGATAAGAAGTGCTTTACTTGCTTGTGTGAAAGATCGTTGATATACTCTTTCATGGCTATATCATGTAAAAAATGCGGTGCGTAGAGTGGGTACCGCCGCCTTTGTCCACAGGCCCAACTAATATTTGGGAACGGTTTTGATGATTATCATGAGTGATAGGGATTTCAATATATAATCTCAAACTCTAATGTTTTATAGCGTAAAGAGAAAAGAAAAAAAAGATTTGAACTCTCACACGTCGATAGGAGTTGGGAAAAATCGAATAATTAATTAACTATAATAATAAATAGGCGTCCTGGATGATTTGCAAAAAATCTTCATATTTGCAAAAGTGTTTATTTATAAACAAAGATAAAATCCAAGTCTATGATAACCATATTTAGATTTCGCATCTAGCAAATCATTAATTAAGATCAAGAGAACATAAACATAGATCAAGAGAGCAAGTTTGTGTTAAATTGTCCAAATACATTACAAGATTAGTTCATAGTTTTCTATCACCTAGTAATCCATACATGAAGGAGAGAGCATTTGCCATAATTATTGCAGTTTCTAGAATAGGTACTACGAGTGTATGTGTATGATAGTGTTCAACTCTTTGCTATCAAATGACTGGTTACTAAGTATTTACTATTATCTATTTACACATTATAATGATAAACCGATGACGTTAACAGACCATTATCAGAACTAAAGTGGCCCATTACAACTCTTAGACACGCTTTCTTGATGACACTGGCAATGGGCTCAGTTATCAATATTGATAGTAGGGTATTGAGAACGTTGACTTTTTATAATGCATACAGTATATCAAAAATTATTACAAAATTAATTGGTAAAGTATTTAAAAGAAAATTATTTAAGAAAAAACTATTAATGAAAGTACAAAATATATTTAAAAAATATATACAGGTCTGGATCAAGAGTTAGCTCCTACCAAATAGAACCATGTAAAATATATAAGATCTTCATTCTTATCTTTCCATTGAGGTTTCTGGAAAATTGTAAAAGAAATTTAATAAGAATTTCCTTTTTATATACATATCCTATATAGTTGTTTTTAAATAATAAAAAAAAAAAATAATGGAGTATACTTAAACCAAATGGGAGTAATTGAACCATTAGAAAGTACTATAATACCCAGTTCCTATTCCGAGCATATAACCTTGAACGGATAAGAGATGGGAATATTCAGGTATCTCTAAAATCAACAGAATTTCCAACCTTTCCTTTGTACGGCTCCCATTTCAATTAAAAATTATCATCAGTCTGTTCTTGCAAAATCCCAATAATGTTATTTTAAATCCAAAAATCTAAGATAATGGAGCAAATCAAAGCTACAAAGTTATCGTTAAACAATAGAAGCGAGGGGAGTTGCTATAAAAGCTTCTTCCTGCCGACACGATCGTCAGTCGTTGAGACAAAATGTTCCGCTTCGTAGCTTTGTTTGCTTTGGTCAGTTGCGCCTTCGGTGCCTCGTTGTACGAGGAGTTGGATGGCCGCATCGTCAATGGTGTGGACACCACCATTGAGGCCCATCCCTACCAGGTCTCTTTGCAGACAAACTCCGGCAGCCATTTCTGCGGTGGCAGCATCATCAACGAGGACACCATCGTGACTGCTGCCCATTGCATGCAGTCGTACACCGCTTCTCAGTTCAAGGTTCGCTTGGGTTCCACTACCTACAACAGCGGTGGTGAGCTCGTTTCAGTCAAGTCATTCAAATACCACGAGGGCTACAACTCCAAGACCATGGTCAACGACATCGCTGTCATCAAGTTGGCCACTCCAGTGAGGGAATCCAGCACTATCCGTTATATTTCTCTGGCCAAGACGACCCCACCCACTGGCACTCCAGCTGTTGTAACCGGATGGGGCACCAAGTGCTACCTGACTTGCTACTCCTTGCCAACCATCTTGCAGGAAGTTGAGGTTGATATTGTCGATGAACAGGATTGCGCTTCCAGCGAATACAAATACGGATCCGAGATCAAGCCAACCATGGTTTGCGCGTACGCCGTCTCCAAGGATGCCTGCCAGGGCGATTCCGGCGGTCCACTGGTCGCTGGCGGTGAATTGGTCGGTGTTGTCTCATGGGGCTATGGATGCGCTCGCACTGGATACCCAGGTGTCTATGCTGATGTTCCATCTCTGTACCAATGGGTTGAAGAGACTGCTGCCGCTATGTAAATTGAATTGCAATAAAAATCGAAAAATGCTGTCTACACGATATTCCTTAGTTTTACTTTCGTATACATAGAGCTTTCTCTTATCGCTTCTGCAAAAAAGGTTTTTTTATGTTTATACCAAACAAAAACATCAACTTCGTATAAGGTCGATGTAGGAGCTTCTTCACGGATCTGGTCAATTCGGCTATAGGCTGTGTCCGGATCCATTATCTTATACGCTTTAACAAGCATCATACTGCCAATTGAATAGGTTCACTTTCGGTGTTACACCCTTATCAAGTGAGCTTTTAATAGACTCACCAGCTACTAAAGAGTTAAAGCCTTTAATGTTGATGTCGGATGGGTATTATAGTCGGTAGCAAAATGGTAGGTTATCAGTGAATATATAACATCGATAAAGGCTATCCGTTCAATCGGGTGAAAAATGATTACCTTGTCCATGAACAACATAGCACTTATAAAACAAATATCGCGCCGTCTTTTAATTTCAGTTTCGTCGCGCCCATCTAACCGTCGAATATGTTGCGTCTATTTCTGCTATCGCTGCTAACAGTTGCGGTGACGCATGCAGCTTCCATACCTCGCGAGCAAACACACGTGGTGCCACAACTGGAGGATGGTCGCATTGTAGGTGGGAGCGTGGTGAGCATTACGAAGCACCCACATCAAGTCTCGATGCGCAGACGGTCGTGCGAGGCCTGCTCATACTCGCACATTTGTGGTGGCAGCATCTACAATGAACGAGTTATTGTGACCGCGGCTCATTGCGTAACAGGTCGTACGGCTGACCAATTCATGATTGTCGCCGGCACTGACTACCGCCAGGGTGCCGATGGCGTTATTGTCCCAGTTCAGGAGATCATCGTGCACGAACAGTACGATGTATGGTCATTCAATAATGATGTGGCCCTAATGATCTTGGATCTCGAGTTGCCCATCAATAATGTGACCATCAAATCCATCCCATTGGCATCGCAGCAACCAGAGGACGGTGTTACATCCCAGGTTTCCGGTTGGGGAACAACCCAGGAAAGTGGAATGTCCTCGAATTCTTTGCAAGAGGTTGAGGTTCCCATTATCAGCAATGAGAAGTGTAAGGCCGCCTATCAGGAAGAAGTGATCACGGACAGCATGTTGTGTGCCGGTTTCGAGGATGGCGGCAAGGACGCTTGTCAGGGTGATTCCGGTGGACCATTGGTGGTGAACGGCGAGCTGGCTGGCATTGTTTCGTGGGGCTATGGCTGTGCTCGTCCTGGTTATCCAGGTGTCTATGCCAATGTGGCATATCTCAAACACTGGATCGAATCGACTATCAATAACGATCATGGTGACGACGAAGACGAAGTCTATGTAGACTTCTACTAAACTTCCAATATATGTGAATAAAGGCATATATTCTTTCTAGAATTAGACGTAACATTTTCTTATTTACTGTCGTTAGATTGCCGTTAACCTTCCAAATGAGAGAGAGTCAGTCACTGAGTTTATTGTGAATTATGTGTTTCTATATACCAGTGTTTCTATTGGTAATTTATAAACTCTCTTCAAAACATTTTACCACAGTGTAGCATATGTTTAGGCTTGTTTTAAGTTGGCCTTTCCTCAATCGCATTGGACTTTAAGATTAAGACCTACACAATTTACAGATTTGTATAATATATTTCTTTGTATACAATCATACCAATCATACTGACTTATCGATTGCTTTAAATCATGGCTAAATTATCTGAAAACACCTGTGGCTAGGAGGAACAGAGATGGTGATTTATCAGATTCATAATATATAATATCGATAAAGGCTTTCCGACCAAAGTTATTGACCAATATCACTTAAAAATAAGAACCACACCCTCCGAGCGTACCAGTATCGTTCATCTGTCCGTTGAATATGATCCGTTTATTGCTTCAATCCCTGGTAATCGTTGCGGTCACACAGGCAACTTCCATGCCTCGCGAAAAGTCCCATGTGGCACCACATTTGGAGGACGGTCGGATTGTGGGTGGTTATCCGGTGAGCATCATCAAGCATCCGCACCAGGTTTCCATGCAGTTTCGGGAATGGTACTCACTATCGTACAGGCACATCTGTGGTGGTAGCATCTACAGTGCACGAATTATTATTACCGCTGCCCATTGCGTTAGATTCAGTCCAGCTAACCAATTAAGGATCGTCGCTGGTACTGATTTACGTTCGGGCATCGGAGGCGTTCGTGTTTTCATCGAAAAGATCATTACCCACGACAAGTATGAAGCTTGGTCATACCATAATGACGTGGCGCTGTTGATATTGAGTACAGAGTTGCCAATTAATAATGTGTCCATCAAACCCATCGCATTGACATCACAGAAGCCCAAAGAAGGAGCCATATCACAAGTTACGGGTTGGGGAAACACTGAGGAAGGTGGCGATTCCTCTGATGTTTTACTAGAGGTTGAGGTTCCTATTATTAGCAATGAGAAGTGCAGCGAATTCTATATAAATGGATATTATCATGTATATGATAGTATGTTGTGTGCCGGTTACCTGGATGGCGGAAAAGATGCCTGCCAGGGCGATTCTGGTGGACCATTGGTGGTGAACGGCAAGCTGGCTGGCATTGTTTCGTGGGGCTATGGCTGTGCTCGTCCTGGTTATCCTGGTGTTTACTCCGATGTAGCGTATCTCAAAGAGTGGATCGAGTCAACTGTCAACTCCTATTTCCCGCCCATTGTCGATCCCTACATTGACTTCTATTAGATTTCTTTTATATATGTATTTATATACAATTATTTGATTATAATCTATGAATGTATAACTGCTAAAATAAAATAAAACATTTTCTTGTTCATTTAGGTTTCTGAACTATGAAGATATGTGTATTTTCTCTTCTAGTATATACAAACGGAAATCCACTTCTCACCTTATATGTATGCTTTGGTCTGGATCTGGGTATTAAATCTTATCTAGAGTTGGCAATTAATGCGCATATTTATTTTAATTGCCAATACAAATCTGTCTATAACACTAGAAAAAGCATTATTTTTATATACCATGAATAAGAGTGTGCAATGAATTTCAATATATATATATATATATATATAAGTATATATAAGTATAATATAGAGTTTTATATAACGTCGATAAAGACTTTCGCTCAGTCTAGAGTCAACGTCTGGACTCAGTTTCGTCGCGTCCATCTAACCGTCGAATATGTTTCGTCTATTTCTCCTTTCGTTGTTAATAGTAGCGGCGACGCACTGTTGGGAACGGACCCATGCAATAACACAATTGGGTGATGGTCGCATTTCCGGTGGCAACGCGGTTAGTATTACCAAGCATCCGTATATGGTCTCAGTGCAGTGGCGGGATTTCTACCAAGTATTGCCCTCATCATTTGAACACCTTTGTGGCGGTAGCATCTACAGTGCACAAGTTGTCCTGACGGCCGCCCATTGCGTCCGATGGAGTGGGAGTACTCAATTGAGGATCATCGCTGGTACTGCTGACCGTTTGGGTTCCGGTGGTGTTCGTGTTTACGTCAGGACGATCATTTATCATCCGAAATTTGACGTAGCTCACAATTATGATGTGGCCGTATTGATCTTGCGTTCTGAGTTGCCCATCGATAATATTACCATGAAACCCATCCCTTTGGCTTCGCAGAGACCAGAGATAAGAGTTATGGCC
The DNA here is from genome assembly GCA_947389925.1 of Coelopa pilipes. Taxonomy (NCBI): domain Eukaryota; kingdom Metazoa; phylum Arthropoda; class Insecta; order Diptera; family Coelopidae; genus Coelopa; species Coelopa pilipes. The sequence goes on along the minus strand of OX376698.1, from coordinate 8,331,668 downwards.
CTAGTAACAGGTTGGGGAATCACCGAGGAAAAGGGTTCGTTCTCTAAGGGTTCTACAACAGATCGAGGTTCCGGTTATTAGCAATGAGAGGTGCAAAGAATTATATTGGAATGGATACAATATGATCTATGATCTCATGTTGTGTGCCGGTTACGAGGATGGTGGCGGTGATCGCTGTTATGGTGACGACGGTGGTCCATTGGTGGTGGACGGCCAACTGGCTGGAATCAATTCGTGGAGCAAAGGCTGTGCTCTTCCTGGTTATCCAGGTGTATACAACGTTGTGGCAGACCTCAAAGAATGGATCGAGTCAACTGTCAACTTCTATTTCCCTCCTATTGTGGATCCTATTATGGACTTCTATTAGATTCTCATGATATAAAAATGCATGTATTTGTTGATTGTGTACAAAATAAAGAGAAATTGGAAGAGTGGCGAAGGTTAAAAATCCTGTACGTGTGAACTCAAGTCATGTATAACTTATAGCACTACTGTGTTCTTAATGTGGATGAATTAATATTTCTTAATTTTGATAATCACATCCAATATTTTACAAAAAAAAAAAAAATAATAAAATAAAACGCTCTTATTATTTGATTTATTATATATCATAGTATGTAATCTGGATATTTTTATCTTATTATTGAAAGGGTCTAATTTACCTTCCCGGACTTCTCAATCAATCATTATCAATGGTAAGTAATACATGTACTTACGACAGTGATAAGGATTGCTCAAGCGTCTTAAGTCAGAATAGTATATGTCCGAAGATATTGGTCAATAGTTAACCTTCAATATAATGTCATATATTTATTGTGTTTGGGATTAGAATTTCCTTCTGCGTTTTAATTGGAAGCATTCGATGGAGCACTCAGTCCACACCCATACAGGCACACACTTATATTGGCCAATGAGACCATAAATGGTGATAATACACAGAAATCAATGGTCAGAAACATAGTTCTCATAACTGTATGAGCCTATACAAACATTTCTCTCTTGTCCGCTCTCTCTCTCTCTCTCTTTCTCTCTCTCGATTAAGTCGATTCTGACTCTTATAAAAGTCCCAACGCAACTTTGAAGATGTTTAGTCCCTCGGGGAATTTCTCGTAGTTTGTCCAAAGCCGGTGCCATGTTGAGGATCGTCGTGTATATAGCATTGGCTCTGATTGTGGTCACCAACGCAGCGGCCGTGGGACCAAAGGCAGGCGACTCTGGAATGGTGAAGGATGAAGTTGAGGATTTGGTGTTGGTGCCACGACTCACCGACACCCGGATAGTGGGCGGTCGCGATGTGGACATCGTCGTGCATCCTCATCAGATAAGCATGCGATACAAGAGCATAATTTGCCCAGAGTGTTCGTATTCTCACCGCTGCGGTGGCAGCATTTACTCCGCGAATATTGTGGTAACGGCTGCGCACTGCATTATCGGCACAGTGCCAAGTCAATTCCAAGTAGTCGCCGGTACGAACTTACGCCGCGGTAGCGATGGCGCCATCGTTCCCGTCAAGGAGATCATCATGCATGAACAATACGACCCCAACACCTATGACAACGATATCGCCCTCCTCATTCTAGCCACACCATTGCCACTGAACAACTTCACCATAAGCGCCATCGAATTGGGCGATGAGGATCCTCTCAATGGTGCCACCTCCACCATCACCGGCTGGGGTACGACAACCCAGCAAGGAGTCGCCTCCGACATCCTGCAAGAGGTGAAGGTCCCCATTGTCAGCAACGAACTGTGCGATGAGGACTATGGCGGCCTCATCACGGACTCCATGCTCTGTGCTGGGCTGCGCAACGTCGGAGGCAAGGACGCCTGCCAGGGTGACTCTGGCGGACCGCTACTGGTGAATGGCAAACTCGCCGGTGTGGTCTCCTGGGGCTACGGCTGTGCTCAGCCCCAATATCCGGGAGTCTACGCCAAGGTTTCGTACCTCCTGCCATGGCTAAGGGAGAAGATTGCGCAGCATGAGTGAAGGGCAACAATTAGGGTTGGGGTTTTTTTTCTTAATTGATAAGGTTTCATTGTATATATGTACGTATGATAAAGCGCAGAAAAAACAATTCTGTACAATAAATTTGTAACTCTACTTTCAATTATAGTAGGAGAAAATTGTAATAATATGCGTGTTTTATCTTTTACATTATTATAGACCACCAAAATTAATGAAGACAATAATAGGTCATTAAGAGGACCTTTGTATATCGATTATTATATCGAAGTTTCTAAAAATGTTTTGACGATAAGAAGACTTTTTATCAAATTTCAGTTCGCCGGAATCGTAGAAAATACTAAATGTGGTATGGGATTTTATGACATCTAAGTTTTGAAAGTCATAATTGACTATCACAATCACAATAGTCTGTTGATTAGATCGTTATGAGGATACTAAGTACATTAACTACTTCGATCGGATAGTCAGATCAGTTCGTCTGTGTGGGGCAGAGAATAGGTTAGAGAAATGAGTATTTCGCGACTATGGTTCTCTCTGTTGTGTTCCCTTGTTGGGAGATCGTACATAGTGGAATCTGTGGCCCTGAGTGGCCGCATAGTGGGTGGCAGCACCATTGACATTTCATACGCCCCCTTCATTGTGTTCATGCGTCAGAAAAGAAACGATACAGACGCTTTCGAGCATCGTTGCGACGGTGCCATCTACTCCAGGTCCGTCATCTTGACCACAGCCACTTGTGTCAGTGATGTGTCAGCGCATCGCTTGCATGTTGTGGCTGGTACTAGCTATCGCAGTTAGAACGATGGGTTTATTTATCCGGTGGATAAATACTACATAAATAATACATCATACATAATACATAAATACTACATCCCGACTTCAACATCTGGTTCACGGACAACGATCTTGCTATTGTCCAGCTTGTCGAGTCTGAGCCGAGGAAAATCGCGACCATTCCATTGGCACAACAGTTGCCACAGGCTGCTAACTTGGCCCGCGTCGCCGGATGGGGTACGCTGGTGGAAGCAGATGAATATTCGGAGTTCCTACGATCGGCTCAGGTGGAAATCGTCGACGCTGAGTTGTGCCGAGAGTCCTATGGCGAGGAACGTACCTCCGAGGCGATGATCTGTGCTGGTCGCGACGTCGATGGTGATCCTATCTCAGACGCCTGCACCGGCGATGCAGGTGGCTCGTTGGTAGTCGATGCTGCTCTTGTGGGACTCGTTTCGTGGGTTATCGTTGCGACCGACCTGGATTCCTCGGTGTCTACACTAATCTCGTACATTTCCGCCAGTGGATCAAAGACGAAGTTGAAAAATTGGGACCTTCTGCAAAGTCCAACCCACAAGTGAAATATTATATTCACACAAAAAATGAATGGTAATTATGCCGCCCTAATACATGACTATTTTAGCATATGTCATGAAACAGTGGCTGTTAGCAATGTAGGCACGAAAAATATAATTAAATATGTATACAAATTAATAGAATTTAATGTATGGGACTATATATTGATTAATTAAATTTTATGAAGTTAACATTATTTTTATGTACTTTTTTTGTGCATTTTCATTAAAGTGTAAATACTTGAGATATTTATGAAATTTCTTAAAATGAATAAAGTTCGATACGATACTAATTACTATAAATTACATACATTTTAATTCTAATGGGAAAATTAAGACAACAAATATAAAATAATATAAAATATTAATGTAATTATGAAATATTTCTATAATCGAAAAATAATGACAATTGCCTCACTTTTTGTGAAATACAGGCAATGTAGATTGAGATGGTTTATTTTTTCGGACTCCCTTGTGTATACCAATAAAATGTAATAAAAATAGCTATTTGCACTTATCGCCGATATCGGCACAAACGAATAAAGCGATAATCTATAAACCCACCAACGAACGGCCAAACGAGAGTTGGTGAATAAATTCCCTCTCTGAACAAATAGTCGTAATCGGTTCATTAACTGTGGAACATTAAGAACAGGCGAACATGGCTAGGGCGATGCAAGTATTGTTGTCGTTGCTGGTGCTGGCCATGTGCCAATGGACTTTATCCACCGCGAAGTCATCGCGCATCATCGGCGGGCAAGTGGTGGACACCGCAAAGCATCCGTATTTGGTGTCCATACGGAACAAGGCCAGCGGCAGCGTCAACGGCTTCGTGCACAGGTGGGCCGGTGCCATCTACAGCGAACGGGTTGTCATAACCACCGCACAAACGGTGTTGGAATTCGCCGAAACAGACCGTGTGATGGTCGTCGCCGCTGCTACGACGCGCACCGGAGCTGATGGCATGCAGTACTTGGTAGCGAAGGCAATCGCGCATCCAAGCTTTTCCTTCTGGACGGTGGACTACGATGTGGGATTGTTGTTCCTCGAGGATACCTTCGTCTTCGATCAGTTCAATGTGAGACCCATCGCGATCGGTACGTATCGTCCAGCAGCGGGAAGGATGGGCACGATTGCCGGCTGGGGCTATCGTGAGGAGGGCGGACCATCGTCGTACCAATTGGAAGAGACGCAAGTGCCGATTGTTAGCGCCGCCGACTGCGAGCAGTCCTACGGGGTGGGCGAGGTCACCGATCGCATGATCTGTGCTGGGTACTTGCAAACTGGCGGCAAGGACGCCTGCCAGGGCGACACCGGCGGACCGCTGGTCGTGGGCGGCGACCTCATCGGCCTCGTATCGTGGGGTCGCGGCTGCGCCCGACCGAACTACCCGGGTGTCTACACATTCGTGCCGGCCCTTAAGCAATGGATCGATGAGACGATCGCCGCCAATACCTAGGGATCAATGGACATATCGTATCATTTACTCTATAAGGATAATATATGAATATAGTATTAAAGAGATTGGACTATGTTGAAGATGATATTTTTCATTAACACTCCAGCGAATGAAGGAGTTGCATATTAGAAGGTCACTAAGCTCTGCGGGATAGAGCTTTACCGGCAAAGCTCGATGAAACCACCGACCATTAATAGCAGTCTTATCTCTAAATTGTAATCGTTGGGATTGTTTAGATTACACAGCGTTTACCATACTAAATCAATTGAATGTTAATCTCTAAACACATTTAAAATCGACAAGAGGTCCGTTGGAAAGGCAAGTCTTGTAGAAATGCCAAGGTATAACGGGGTTTAGGGGACTCAGACGAGAGGTCTTTTTATTAGTCGTTTGCGTTGTATTCGTTCGAAAAGTTGCAGAAGAATGTCGGGCTTGTATATTTTTCTCCTCGTCTGCCTTGCTGCTGGTACAAGCACTTGGAGTCTTTCTTTACCAGAGACTCGTATCGTCGGTTTGAAGAATACTGCCCACATCTCCAAGTTTCCCTACGAGGTGTCCGTGCGGAGGAAACTCTGTCAGGAGTGCGCCTTTGAGCACTACTGTGGTGGAGCGATTTATTCCCGGAATGCCATACTAACCGCTGCCACTTGTGTGCAGAGTGTCGAACAGCTGCTCTATCTCCAGGTGGTCGCTGGCACATCCTATCGGGAGGGGGCCGCTATCGATGGATCCATCTTCCACGTGGCATCGATCGCCCGACACGACGATCCTAACATCGACATCGCGATCATACATCTAGCGACGGATATCCCGTTGGATGGATTCAGAATGAAGGCGCTGCCCATCGCCATGGAGCAACCGAGCGCCGGAAAGATGGCCGTCGTAGCTGGATGGGGTCAGGAGAGTGAGTATGATGCCAACAGCGAGGAGTTGCGAGAGATTGCCGTGCCGATCATGCAGCAGGAGGAATGTAAACGTGTCTACAGTTGGACAACGATTCGGGACCATGAGATTTGTGCAGGTTACACCGCTGGTGGAGTGGACGCCTGCCAGGGGGACGCCGGAAGCCCGCTGCTGATGAACAACCAGATGGTGGGTCTCGTCTCGTGGGGCTTCGGCTGTGCCCGAACCCGTAGCCCCGGCGTCTATACCAACGTCGTCCAGCTGAGGGAATGGATTGAGAGTCAAGTCGAATGAAGTTGAAAAATTTTGAAATTCATTTGTTTTTATTTTGTATACAATCAAATAAATATGGTCTGAGCTTAGGCAAAGCGAATTGTGTTTTCGCTGGCGGTTGCCACGATCCAGTCGTACAGGTCGGGCACCGATGCATACACGCCGGGATAGTTTTCGCGAGCACAACCGATGCCCCACGAGACGATGCCGAGTAGTTCGTTGTTGTGGACCAATGGGCCGCCGGAGTCGCCCTGACAAGCGTCCTTACCGCCACCGTTGACGCCGGCGCACAGCATGCGGCTGGTCAGGAGGATCGAATAGGCTTTCCTGCACACGGAATTGTCTACAATATCGACATCGACGCGCTGCAGCTGATCGGGTATGCTGCCATTCTCGACTAGGGTACCCCAACCCGTCACGGTGACGGTGGCGCCCTCGGCGGGCCGTTTGGTGGCCAGGGCGATCGGTTGAATGGACTCGCTGAATTCGAATGCTCCGCGCAGCACCAAGATCGCCACGTCGTAGTCGTTGTTAATGGTGCTGTATTTGCTATGCATGATGTAGTACGCCACCGGCAGCTCCACGCTATCCTCACTCAGCAGGGTCGAACCGGCCGCAATGGATAGCATACTGGCGTCGACACCGGTCACGCAATGGGCTGCACTCACCACGATGTTGGCCGAGTAGATGCTGCCGCCGCAACGATGGTTCCCATTGTAGCGCATCGATATCTGATGCGGAAACTGGCGAATATCGGTGCCGACGCCTCCGACGATGCGTCCATCGAGCTGAGGAACCACACCCACGGTGGTGGTGGCGGCCGAGACGACGTGGCCCACGGTGACCGCCAATAAAACCACTGCGAATCGGAACATCTTGCGTTGGAAAACGTATACTGTTCTGCGCACAACCGCTTGCTTTTATATACCGATCGGCGAAATGTTATCATTGTGCGAACCTCGCAGAAGGGATTTGATTGGAACTGGCCTTAAGTTCTGCCAAAGATAGAAAATACCCAGCGATGGACAGTTTTACTCTACCATAAACAAATATTTATATACATGTCAATAACTCAATCATGGAATATACAAAAGATAATTGAAGAGTTTGGTTATGATATATTTCGAGAGTATTCAAAAAATTGATAAGAGCTGAAGGTTAATGAAACGCTCGGAAAGAGAGGGGAAGATTGTGTAAGGGAATTCCACTTGAAGGATATGGTGTTTGGTCAAATAACTTGAGATAAATAAGCTTTCTTTGAGTTCTTTATGATACAAAAGAAGCTTTTTTCAACTATTGAACATGTTAAAATATGGAGTATATTTTCTGGGTTTTATATATTCAACTAAGGTAGCAAGATAATATACTTTTGTGGTTAATAGTTTCATACATTTCCTCAATTTCTACAATTATTCATGCTGCTTAGAAATTTTGGGGTAATTTTTCAATATATACATAAAATGTTTCAGTTTTTCAAAAGAAATAAATTAAGTGAAATTAAGATCGATATTCATTTATTTGACTTTAACAATATATAAATTAGAGTGATTGGATTACATTGATAGTCGTATGTGCCAATAACTCAAGCTATCTGGCTATTGATCCAGGGAACCAGGCTGGCCACGTTGGTGTAGACGCCGGGGTACTCGGGATCTGCGCATTCCATGCCCCACGAGATGAGGCCGACCAATTCGCCGTTGGCAGCCAGGGGACCGCCGGAGTCGCACATGCAGGGACCCTTGCCGTCGTCAGCGGCGCACAGCATGTGCTCCGTGACCGCGTTCAGGCCGTCAAACTGCCTTTCACATACATCTCTCGCGACGATTGTGATTTCCGCCTGCTCGAGGATTGTGCGATTGGATCCGTTCTCGTACGGGGTTGGCCAGCCGGTGACGATGGCTCGAGTGCCGGCCGACGGCTCCTCCGCAGCGAGTGGGATCGGTTGGGCCCTAGAGCTGAACGGGATGTCCGAGCTGAGGAAGATGAGGGCCACATCAAAGTCGACAGTGCTGGAAACGTAGTTCTCGTGGGTCAGGAGACGTTCGACAGTGACGACGTTGCTGTTGACGCCCACCTCTGTAGTTCCATACTCGACGGTGTAGTAGGAGGGGGTGGGGATGAAGAAGCAGTGAGCGGTGGTGAGGATCACTCGACTAGAGATGATGCTGCCTCCACAAATGTGATTGTTGAAGAAGCGCACGGAGACCTGGTAGGGGTAGGATTCGATGTTGGTTTTCTCACCACCGATGATACGTCCTCCCAAATGTGAAACTCGAGTGTTGATGACGGCTCCGAAGCCAACTACCAGGATTGCAGACATCAGCACAACAAACCGCAACATTTCGCTAGAGGTTTCATGTGTAACTAAAGTTCTCCTGCAAAGTTTATAGTCATTTATAGTCTTTGCAAAGATAGACCAGATATCAAATGTGTTTCTCTTTTTATAAGAATATTTAGATATGAAGGTTTGAGCCAAAAAGGTATTCGAAAAGTTTGCAGAAAGCTGATGAGCAGTACAAGGTTTTTCTCTTATTAAGTTGAGTTGTCCAAACTTTCTTTGATTTCCGAGATAAGGATATTCGGAAAGCTCTTTTCTTTATACAAACGAGACGAAGAGAACAAAAATAAAGCACATAATTTTACGCTAAAATAAAAAGGGTTTGCTTTTATATTAAGAGTATAAGAGTATGCACAAACACATATAGAAAATGTGAGGAAAAGTCTTAATCAATTTTCTACTATTTTGATTGAACATTATTATTGTTATTTGTTCTATTTTTTCTGTATATGTTTTATGTTATTTAATTAATAAAACAAAAATTTATGAAAGACGTTTTTATATTTATATTAAACAAATATTTAAAGTTCCGACTTATCATCGCTTTGAGGTGACGCTCTTCGCGGATGTTCCCAGATATTCTTTTTCAATGGAAACTTGAGCCTAGGCTAGATTGCTATTGATCCAGGGTAGTACGTTGGCAACGTTGGTGTAGACACCGGAGAACTCGGGCCGGGCGCAGCCCACACCCCAAGAGACGATGCCCACCAGTTGGCCGTTGGCGGCCAGAGGGCCACCAGAATCGCCTTGACATGCGTCCTGGCCACCGCCGTTGACACCGGCGCACAGCATGCGTTCCGTTATTATGTTCACGTCCTTGTATTCCTCGGCGCAGACTTCGTTGTTGACAATGAGGACTTCCACCTCCTGCAGGATCGTCGGGGAGGAGCCATTCTCCGTGAGAGTTCCCCAGCCAGAGACGACGGCTGGAGTACCGGCCACTGGGGCCACGGTCGCGAGAGTGATCGGTTGGGCAGTAGCACTGAAGGGAATGTCGGAGCGTAGGAATATCAAAGCTACGTCATGGTCGATGGTGTTCGAGTCGTAGTTCTCGTGCTTCAAGAGTCGTTCGGCGGTGATGATGTTGCTGCTGCCGCCAACGTTAGTTGAGCCGTACTCAATGCTGTAGAAGGAGGCACTGATGCTGTAGATGCAGTGGGCCGCCGTAAGGATGGTTCGGCTTGCGATGATGCTGCCGCCGCAGATGTGGGAGCCGAAAAGGCGCACGGACACCTGATAGGGGAAGTTCTCAATGGTGGTGTCTTTGCCACCCACGATGCGTCCGTCTAGCTGGGGAACAGGCGAGTTGATGACACCGCCCAAGGCGACCGCCAGTATCGCAGACATCAGCACCACAAATCGCAACATTTTGATAGAGGTTTATTATAAAACTGAAGTTACTCCAAGACTTTCGAGTTATTTTTATAGCCATGGAATACATAAGATTCAAGTGTGGGAAAGTTGTGAGATAATCATTATTGTCAGATTGTGTATTTGTGTATTGTCCACAAAATTCATTCGAGTACCACCAACAAAAGCAGTACGAAATCAAACATTGTGTCAATACTTAAAACGATCTGTATATAGCCAATATATTGAAGTATATGAACGTTATCTCTTTAAAAATGGTTTTAACTTCGGTGTTCGCATCGATTTGAATTAGTCCGCATTAAATTGATAAGATGAGACATGACATTCACTATTCATGAACCACTTTCTGGAAATCCGTTTGAAGACGATAATCAGGATAAAATTAAATGCCACAGTAAGCTGTTTATTTTGCGGTTAAGAAATGGAAACTGATATGCATATTTTTAGGCTAAAAATAATTATATTTAGTAAGGTCATAAGACTATAATAAAAAATATTGGGGGATGTTTCTCTTTGTTATTTTCACTGTAGCTTTGACAGCGATTTAGGATTCCATAATTTTCCTATTAATTTAGGGCTTTAGTGCCATTACTCAATAAATCAATAGGCATAGCTTTAGTTGTGAAGCAGAAACATAAATAAGTTCAGTAAAGGAGAATTACAGAAGATATTTTCAAGAGTACGGAAAATGTATATCTAATCAGACATTTTTTCACAGGTGAGTCGTTCAAGAGCCTGTCAAAGTTCAGGGAATCCCTGGGTTATTTCAAACAAAAGGAACAATATTTATAAAAGACCAACAATTCATTTATGAAAAGAATGATTTTAATATTATTGTTTTAAATCTAGATAATAGTTTATATTCGTCACAGGATTTTTAAAAAATGTTCAAATAAAGAACAAAATAACGAATGCAACTGATTTATTTAAGAACAAAAGGAAGGTTGATCACAATTAGAAATTATTTTCGAGCGAAGTCACTATAATTTGCTGTTTATCCAGGGCACCAGAGGAGCTACATTGGTGTAGACGCCGGCATACTCAGGCCGGGCGCAACCTACGCCCCAAGAGACGATGCCAACCAGTTGACCGTCGGCAACCAGAGGGCCGCCAGAATCACCATGACAAGAGTCCTTGCCGCCACCGTCGACGCCAGCGCACAGCATTCGCTCTGAGATGGCCTTCTTCACTTCGCTATATTGTGCCGCGCAAACGTCAATGTCGACAATTTCTACGCCCACTTGGCGCAGATACGACGTCGTTGAACCGTTCTCCTCGAGCGAACCCCAGCCGGTGACGACGGCCGCAGTGCCAGGCGCTGGTGCCTCAGTGGCGAGTGGAATCGGCTGGGAATAGGCGTCGAAGTAGATACCCGAGCGGAGGAACATCAAAGCCACGTCGTAGTCGTGGGTGTAGTAGTCGTATTTCTCGTGAATCACCTGATATGAAGAGCTGTAGACGTTGTAGTATTCACCCAATCGGGTCGATCCAACTTCGACGCTGTAGAAGAAGCCGCTGGTGGAATGGATACAGTGGGCGGCAGTAAGGATGACACGGCTGGAGATAATGCTGCCACCGCAGACGTGTGAGTCGAAGTAGCGCACAGACACCGTGTAAGGATAAGACTGGATGCTGGCGCTTTCTCCACCAACGATGCGCCCGTCAAGCAGTGGGACGCTCGGGTGGAGGATGCCACCAAAGGTAACTTCTAGGATAGCAAAAATCAGTATAAAAAAGCGCAGCATTTCTAATAGACGCTTCTCGCAAACTGCAGGCAGTTCTCATCTTTTTGGGGGTTTTTATAGATGGCATATTTCGGAGGAGTGTGATACGATTGATAGTGATTGGCGTTAGTTTGAGTATCTGTTATATATCATATAGTATTAGATAAATCAGTGCGAAATATAAACAAATCTTTTAGTATGTACTCCGTTTCTTGAGAGATTTGAAGGTGGTTGGCCTTGATTGGCATATCGTTTCCGTTGTAGCTGGTTCATTGGGGAGCGGGCTGATAACGCGGTCAAAATGGAGAAAATGGCCTGATTTTTGAGATAGTAGCACAGTGGGAAAGCCTTTTTTTTCCTGCATAATGCAATATCTGTATGGTTTTAGGCACAATTGAAATATAGCCTGATAGTTTATAAAGCGTTCGAACATAAATATAATATCATATCCATATTTATCGAAGAAAAATCTCTTTGTATAATACCGCAATTATAAAAGAAAATTTGTTTTCAAAATCTATAAAATTAAAATAGGTGATTTTTTCTTTTGTCTATATGATTTTTTTTTGAGTTGACTTGTTAACTCGGGTGTTCTAGGTATTTTTTCTTTTTATTATTGTAACTCAGGCTAGGTTGTTATTAATCCAGGGTAGTACATTGGCGACGTTGGTGTAGACACCGGAGAACTCGGGCTGGGCGCAACCCACACCCCAAGAGACGATGCCCACCAGTTGGTCGTTGGCAACCAGAGGGCCACCAGAGTCCCCCTGGCAGGAGTCCTTTCCGCCACCGTTGACGCCGGCGCACAGCATGCGTTCCGTGATTATGCCCACGTTATTGTATTCCTTGGCGCAAACTTCATTGCTCACAATGAGGACTTCCACCTCCTGCAGGATCGTCGAGGGGGAGCCGTTCTCGGTGAGAGTTCCCCAGCCAGAGACGACGGCCGGAGTGCCGGCCACTGGTGCCACGGTCACGAGAGTAATCGGTTGGGCAGTAGCACTGAAGGGAATGTCGGAGAGTAGGAAAATCAGAGCCACATCGTAGTCGAAGGAGCTCGAGTCATAGCTCCCGTGCTTCAGGTATCGTACGGCCCTGATGATGTTGCTGCTACCGCTTACATTAGTTGAGCCGTACTCAATGCTGTACAATAAGGCAATCATGCTGTTGAAGCAGTGAGCCGCCGTTAGGATGGTTCGGCTTGCGATGATGCTGCCGCCGCAGATGTGGGAGCCGAGGTAGCGCACGGACACCTGATATGGGACTTTATCGATGGTGGTGTCTTTGCCACCCACGATGCGTCCGTCCAGCTGAGGAACAGGCGAGTTGATGACACCGCCCAAGGCGACTGCCAGAATCGCAGACATCAACACTACAAATCGCAACATTTTGGTAGAGGGTTGTTTTAAAACTGAAGTTACTAAAAGACTTCCCGTGATTTTTATAGCCATGAAATACATACATACGATGTAGGGAAGGTTCTCAAATTTACATATATGTCCAATTATATTGTCGTCGTCGTCGATATGTAGCGTGTGCGCTTGTGTCCAGTACGAAATCAAATATTGCATCAAGACCAATTTTATTTAGCCAATCGATATGAAAGTTATCTTGTTCCAAAGGGTTTCAACCTCGGTATTCACATGAATTAGTCTATATTAACTCGACAAGATGAGACATGAATGAGTCTATAGAGGTGAATGAAACCACTTTTCGAAATCCGTCTGAAGATGATAAGAGTTATTTCTATGTAAGGCTCTTTTTATTTTATTCGAATTAGGAATGGAAAATTGTTCGCATATTTTTAGGCTCAAAAGAGAAAGGCGAATTCTCAGGAGAATTGTTGGAGAACTTATCAAAGTTGAGGGAATCCCTATATTTGGATAGGTAGAAATTAAAAGCTTTTTTCAAAATGATTGAATCAAACAGAATAACTATTAGAATTCATTTAATTTGCTCTTGATCCAGGATCGTTGTCGATGCCGGAGTACTCGGCCCAGGAGACGATGCCCACCAGTTGGCCGTTGGCAACCATGGGCCCGCCGATATCGCCCAGTCAGAAGTTCTTACCGCCACCGTCGTCGCCTGCACACAGCATTCGATCTGAGATGGCCTTCTTCACTTCGCTATATTGCACCGAACAAACGTCTATGTCTCAGATACGACGAGTACGATCCGTTTTCCTCGAGCGATCTCCAGCCGGTGACGACGGCCGGAGTGCCGGGCGCTGGTATCTCAGTGGCGAGTGGAATCGACTGATCAGAGGCTATGAAGTAAATACTCAGGAACATCAGAGCTAGATCGTAGTCATGGGTGTAGTAGTCTCGTGAATCACCTGACGCGTAGAAACGTAGACGTTGTAGTATTCACCCAGTCGATTAGACCCAACTTCAAAGCTGTAGAAAAATCCGCTATTGTACTCTACACAATAGGCGACAGTGAGGATGACATAGTTGGAGAGGTAACTGCAGCAAAGATAACTTCTAGAATAGTGAAAATCAGTAGGAAGTAGCGTAACATTTCTAGTGAAATTTTCTCGCAAATTGCATGCACTTCGCATCGTCGAAGGAATAATTTGAATGATACCGATATGAGTGCGAAGAGATTGATAGTGGCGTTAAGTTGAGTATTTGTTATATATCATACAGTACTAGATAAACCATGTGAAATATAAACAAATCTTTTAGGGTGTACCTCTTTACTTGTGCGATTCATTTTGGAGCACGTTGGAGCTTACTTACTTCCTGCACAATTCAATTCATAAATATTGAGCTATAATTGTCTGCATAGTTTTAGGCACAATTCAAACAAAGACTATATACAAGCTACAAGCAATTTACACATAAACATAACTTCTTATCGCTGGTGGCTTATTCATGTCTTACTAATCTAGGGAATCCCTTTTTTATAACAACATAAATACAAGAAAGCGTTTAATGAGGGTTTAGTTTATTATGACTTTTAAAAATCAATGAACCTTATAATGGGCAATTCAATTAGATGTTTCTAAATTATTTATCGCCTCATTTATGGTTGGGAATTGTTTATGATAAAATAACCCCTAAAATTGTATCGTAAAAGAATAAATGATATGAACAATAGCTTTTGTCGGAAATCTGGATAATTTTGATTTGAAACAATTATGCTATAAATGTAGAACGATGCTAATATTTGATTTTTATAGATATATAAAAAACTATAAGACATCATAATAGAAATATCTCAGATATACAGTGGACATAATCATTCAAATCAATATTATACATTTTCCACAATATATCTACAAAAATATATCTAGGGGTAAAATAGAGAACATTTTAGGGTTAGTACAAATAAATTGAAAATTTAGTTTGCTCATATTTCTGCCACTAACTTAAATGTTGTCGATAATTTAACGATACTCTTATTATTCTAATCCAATTACTATTTAACATGTATTATTGTATATCACTTTCCTACGTAGGGTGCCATCTATTGCTCATATAGCTAAATAATTCTCACCGACCGGTTGATTTTAATTACTCATTGGTGCTTACATCGTATAACTTCTTTATGCTTGGGTATATTGCCAATAACTTTTATGTCTCCACTAATTGAGCAATTTTATGATTTTTCCGCTTATCGGCCGAAATTATATAGTTCCGACCGCAATTTTTCAATATCTTGTGTGAAGACTACCGAAAATTTTTATAATGGATATTAAACAACAACAATACGAATGTGTTGTTTCCTTTTATAACGACAATTTCTTATAATTTTGTGGTTTTATTATTATAAGGCTATTTGTACAGAGTTTGTTTTTATTCTTTATCTCTCGGTAAATGCAAATTGCTGGGATATAATTAAGTCTTGTAGAGAAATTCTCTACATAAGAATTAGAAAAATTACAAACCTTTGGCAGATCCAGTCGATCTTCTGTCTATCCTTTCCCACTAACTTCTCTTTGCACTCTAATGCCGATGTACCCAAGAAAATCGAACACTTGTGACGCAGCAATTTGGGTACATTCTCTGCGGTTGAGTCCTAAGTATAAATAGCTCCCACAAGTCTTTCCGATCCATAGAATATCCAGAAGAAATATGTCGCGTGTACTTTTAGTAGCACTGCTTGTGATCGCCGTGGTCGGTACGTCGCTGGCCGGCGTCGCCAAGTCACCGAAGACGAAAGTGACTGCGGCCACTGCCTCCAACAGCGACGGTAAACGCATCGTGGGCGGCCAGGAGGCCGACATCACCAAGTATCCATACCAGGTGTCCGTGCGCCTGGACACGTACACGTACCTGCACATCTGCGGGGGCTCGATCTACGCACCGCGCGTCATCATCACCGCCGCCCACTGCATCAAGGGGCGCTTCGCCTCGTACATACGCATCGTGGCGGGATCCTCAACGATTGGCGACACCACAGATGAGGGCGTGCGTGTCACGAAACTCATTTATCATCCTGGCTACAACAAGAACACCCACGAAAACGACGTCGGCCTGATCATCTTGGCCGAGCCGCTGACCTACTCCGCTTCTGTGCAGCCAATCCCGTTGGCCAGCGACTATCCCGCCGCTGGTACGAATGCCATCATCACCGGCTGGGGCAAGAGGGACGAGGACGACACGGCGTTGCCGAGTCTACTACGCGAAGCCGAGATCCAGATAGTGGATCACGATGAATGCAGCACCAAGTATTTGGCCAAGAGTTACACTATCACTGAGCAGATGCTTTGCGCCGCCGCCGCCGACAAGGACACGTGCCAGGGAGACTCCGGCGGGCCATTGGCAGTGGACGGTAAGCTGTCCGGCATCGTTTCGTGGGGCATTGGCTGTGCTCACTCTGACTACCCGGGCGTATACGCAAGTGTTACCTATCACAGCCAATGGATCCAGGAGAACGCTCAGTCTTACATGTGATTCCTTTAATAATCGACGGCTGAACAATGATTATATATATATACGTAGCCGTTCAGATTGTTCCACATATAATAAAATGTATATATGATTTCAATGTAGTTTTAGTAGAAATTTATTTTCTCGATAACAATTCGAAGTCCAAATTAGACTATCTTGCTACTGATCCACGAATATAAGTTGGCCACGTTGGTGTAGACACCGGCATACTCGGGCCGGGCGCAACCCACGCCCCATGATACGATGCCCACCAGTTGGTCGTTCGCGACTAGAGGGCCGCCGGAGTCTCCCTGGCAGGCGTCCTTTCCGCCACCGTTAACGCCGGCGCACAGCATGCGGTCCGTAATGGCGTTCACGTCATGGTATTGCCTCGTGCACACAACACTGTCGATAATTTCGACACCCACCTGCTGAAGGGCCGATGATGAAAACCCATTCTCTTTGAGTGCTCCCCAACCGGTTACGACGGCTGAAGTGCCAGCCGCTGGGGCCACCGTTGCGAGTGGAATCGGCTGAGCGAGTGAGCTGAAGGGGATGTCGGAGGTGAGAATGATCAGGGCCACGTCATAATCGGTGGTGCTGGAGTCGTATTTCTCGTGCTTTATCTGGTAGTAGGCGTTGACGACGTTGTTGTTGGCACCCTTTCTGGCCGACCCGTATTCGACGCTGTAGTACCATCCGTTGAGGGAGTAGATGCAGTGGGCAGCGGTGAGGATAACTCGGCTGGAAATGATGCTGCCGCCGCAGATGTGGGATCCGTAGTAGCGCACAGATACCTGGTATGGGAACGACTCGATGCTGGCATCCTCGCCACCGACGATGCGCCCGTCCAGTTGTGGGGCGCGCATATCGATGACGCCGCCTAAAGCGATCGCAAAGATCGCTGACATCGGTAGTACAAATCGTAACATTTCGTTTGGAAGCTTTTCGGAAACTGTCTCAGTGCTGGGACTCCCATGGTGCTTTTATAAATTCGTGTCCGAGACGGGATCGAATTGATAGCGGTGTTCGTTATTGTTGTATATTAATGCATATTCCAAATAAATCAAAGCTAATCGCAAATAGTATTTTTATTTTATCATTTTTTGTGAGATTTCTATGTGTGTCGTCATATCCGGTACATTCATGAACACTGTGATAACGCGTCCAGATTAAGTTGATATTGAGAACTTATATATCAAATTATTACTTTGCACAAAAAACACTATTTACGGCTTGAATTGAACACAAATCACATGTAACTTTTTATTTTGATTAAAAAATTCTATTAAAGAAGTCCTATTTCACACACGAATTGATTTTTTTATAACTTGAGTTGGCAATTCCGTTTGCTTTCGAGACTCGTTCGATGCTCGCCAGAGCGAATGAACAAAACCTTAACTGTTGACTTCTCCCTCGCGCACATTTGGTTTTGAAACGTTGAAGAAGTTAAACGTACGCGCTACTTGCACACACGTAATTGAACGGAGAAGGAAATTTGTAGAATTTTCATCAGTGCAGCACAAGCATCTTCGAAGGAAAATATTGTTTTGTGTATTGTTAAATATTTCATTGAAACATTCAACCAAGATATATAATCTGATAATTTTGTGTAACAGCAATTAAAGAACTAATTGAAAACGGAAAAATGTCGCTATTTGGATCACTAATGGGAGACTTCGATGATGACCTCTTCGGGTAAGTATTGGGTTGTTAAAGGTCTTGCCTTCTTTCTTTAAAGTTTCAAGAAAATTCCGTACTTTACAATCTTCGTAAAGAAAGTTGAGAAAATGTGTTAATGAAATGTTTCTATATTCTTTTCTATTCAAATATATACGATTATTTCGATCTCACTTGTTTTGTGTGTATGTATGTTTCGTGTGTGCATGCGTTCGTTTCAGGCTGCGTCATAGGTTTTTTTTTTTTTTTTTTTCATACGACTCCAGCCTCCCTTCCCAAAGGGAACCCCACTGGCGACCGTGTTCGCAGTACCTACTGCAAGGTAGTTGTCTCCGCTTATGTTGTTGTAGTTTGCCCTTAAAAAATCAATACTTCCTCATCATTCTTACATTACGATTTTCTCTGTTTGGAATTTTCCAGTACTTGAACCTTAACGAAATTTTTGATTTTAATTAAATTACGTTTAATTGTAGAATTTCGAGTTTTAGATAACATTTTTGAAAATCACAAGAAGTTTTGTCAATTCAATTCGCATGGATAATCATCGATATCAATAAATTTATAAAAACGTGGAAGGTTATTTTGGAACTATGATAGAATGCTTGACCTTGATATTGATGGTTTTTTTGTTTTGTTTGGGGTGCTTATGGATCTTATAGTTCTTAATACAAATGACGATAGGAAAACAATATTTTTTTCATTGTTAGTGCTAATTCGCAACGACGTAATGAAAATGCGATTATTAGCACTACTTCTTGTTTATTTGTGAAAGGGGATTATCATTATTCTGTGGTTGGATATGAAATACTTTGTTCGTAACTAAACTAAATACTATATGAATGACGATATTTTATCCTATATCTCAGTTATATAAACTGTAGTTAGTTACAATAAGTGTAATTTATTTTTCATTCGTGGTTTTTCGCCGTTGTCTTATTTTGACACATTTTCTAGATAATTTTAAGCATTGTTGCACAACAGATTTTATTAATCTAATTGGTAATTATTTCGTAACTTCAATTGTCTGTAGGTGAAGATTACAAAAACCATTACTTAAAACAATATAGAACACTTTTTTTCTTTATTAATATTTTGTACTCTTTTAGTAATCATATGAATTCGATGAATATGCAAATGCGTTCAATGAATCGCCTAATGAATTCCTTGATGCCGGATCCTTTCAATATGTTGGCTCCATTTGACGCTGGTTTCCAAAACAATGCGCTAATGGACCGTGGACATGGGGGACTAATGGGCGGGCTCTTCGGTTTTCCCCCAATGCCAAATATGAATCGTTTGTTAAGTACGGGTAAGATTCATATATATGTTTTGTTTGTTTTAGATACTGTTCTACATGTATATTTTGTATTTTTAGATATCGGCTCTCCCAATGGTGCCTCTTTTTGTTCCAGTTCTGTAATTTCCATGTCCTCAGGCCCGGATGGCCGACCACAAATCTATCAGGCTACGAGCAGTACAAAAACAGGTCCCGGCGGCGTACGTGAGACTCGCAAAACCGTACAGGATTCATCTGCTGGCATCAAGAAAATGGCTATTGGACATCACATTGGTGATCGTGCTCATATAATTGAGAAAGAGCAAGATTTACGCTCTGGGCAACTAGAGGAGCATCAGGAGTTTATTAATCTGGATGAAGAAGAAGCCGAAGACTTCGATCGTGAATTTACATCAAAAGTACGCATGGGTTCCAGACCACAAGAGGTATTGGCTATTGAGTCAGCCGATGGTCCTGGTTCTCATCGTCAACACCACAGACAACATCAGAGGCAATTACCAGCACTTCCTGCTCCACCAACAAATCATCATCATCAACAACAGCAACATAATAGGTGAGTCCCAAACCAGTAATAAGGAATATACAACAATGTGTGTGTGTGATTGCTGTACATAATTTATTTAAATTTCGGTGAAGGTAAGTATTCTGTAAGTGAAATATAATTTTATTGCTTCAATTTATACATATTAATTGCTTTCTGTAATATTTTTTAATTATTATAAGTACATCATAATAATTGAAAAATATACATTTTTTTAAATAGTTCTGTTTTGCCTAAATAACAATACATTTACTAACACGACATTTTCGGATATCTTAAATGAAATTAATTTTTATTTTCGAAATATTACAAAGAAAATGTAATTTTGTATCTTAAGAAATTAGCTTATTATAGAACTTACTATGAAGACAACTCACTTTTACATTATTTGTATCTTTTTGCAGATATAATAATTATTAAAAAAATTAAAGTGAGGATTTATAACTACTCCACTCCCTTCATAGAAAAGAAAAAAGCTAACACAAAAAATTGTTACCAATAGTATTCCCAAAAATGTATCAGAAAAACATAAATACTTAAATTCAATCTACTTCTAACTATGAAAATCAATTGAGGTACGCAATGTAATATTTTTAATTTCGTTTTCAAGAAATGATTTTTTGTCTAGAACTTATTGTTTTCCTACTTTACAACAAACTCTCTTTAGTTGCATTATAAATTGGTTTCCATTAAGTATAGTTTGTTTTGTTGACAGTCTTTAGTTTAAGAAATTTTACGAAAGTAGTATTATTTTTTGACCCTTATTCTTTTCAAGTGTTTTGTAATCTATTATATCTTTATCTGTGACAGAGTTTCTTTTAGCTGTGTTTATAGTTTCACATCTGTCGTTTCTCCCCGCCCTTCTTCTTCTATTTCGAAGGCACAAACATCGTCTATAGTAGCAACCACTATCATTTTTGTATTAAATATTGTATATCAATGACGCATAAATTACTTTAATCAGAGACCTACATCGTTAATCCCGCATCGTTCAATTGCATTAACAAAAAACAATGAAATTAAACTTTACCATGTATTGAGCAAACAATTAACATTACTACGTATATCTGCAGCGAAATAAATATAAATATATTTTTAATGTATTTTACATTAAAACTTGCGACAATGAAAAAATCAATTGAATTTTTACAACTTCACTTCGTCAGCTCATCAACACCTAATAACACTTCGAACACTATGTCGTCGTCGTCTGCGCCTGCATCTGCTTCGTCGATGTCTTCTCCACGTTCAAATGCAAGTGCTATCGTCGTCAATCACAATAACAACAACAGCGTATTAAGCTCGTCTCCGAGAGTTCGCGCATATCGCAGCCCCTTAGCTGGTGCATCTCCACGTAGACCATTGCGTACCCCAACGTCATCGCCGTTAGCTACGACTCCGCCCAATCACAGTCTCAGTACATCGACATCGCCAAGGTTTGTTTAAATTTTTTGAAATTGCCAACCAAAAAATGAAAACCAAAAAGAAATATATAAACAAAAAGTCAACGCGTTATCTCTTCATAAATTGACCGAAACCACTACCGAATTCGTTGTCCAAATGAGTTTTATCGTCGTCCAAAGTTCTCACAACGTAATTACAATCTTATGTATTTGATATCGGCAACGTTTAAACTCTGCGGAGTTCATTCCGTAACATAAGTCCTCCTCTCACTCCGTCAATCAACGAAATTTACTTTGTTGTCCACGTTGTCTCTGTGAGAGATTATTTTGGTTTTATCCTGTTGTTAACAATCTTCGATTTTTGTTTTAGTTTTAATTCTAAGAAATATTCCAAAGAAATATATGCATATTTTTCTTCAAACTATATTTATTGTTATATATCTATATAATTGACTTATTTTGAGCAATCTTAATGTTGTTTTGTCAGCAAAAGTTACTTTGCTGAAGACAACCTCAAAATTTGTGATTTTTATGAAAGACGAGTCACAAATTCCAATTTGCTTTTCTAACATATGCCGAATTCTAAATCGATCCCTCAATAACATTTGACTAATCGAAATTAATTTTCTACTTCATAGTGAGAATTTAACAACTAAACAATTGTGTATTATTTCACTTTAGAGATTGGCGTTTGTATAATCCACGATTCTATCGAAAGTAAATGAAATATTAATAATGAATCAACTGACAAGAAACGCCAACATTTGCATCTAAACCAATAAATTACAAAAATTCCAAATTGAAAACCATACCTAGTCGACTACAAACAACTACTATATCAACCTCCATAATGTGCTCACCAACGTCATGCCACACCCAGTCCAGATCGATTCCTCTCCAGCATGCGCTATGCAATTCAGTCCAGTGTTTACGCAAAGTAGTTTAATATGTACTTAGAAATAAATTTTGGAAAAAAATATAACAATATATAAGCAAACCAAACCAACGTATTAAAAGCACATCGCATTACATTCATGAAACGACAAAAGGGCAAACTGCGTGCGACCACCACTAATGGGCAACGACGGATAAACCGTATAAACTAGCATTCACCACCCAATCGTTATTAGCCAGTGCGTCTAGGTCTACGTGTAAGAAACATCTGAATATAATTTTACTCCTACTGCTACTACCATCACTACCAAAAGTACCGTTGAACTTTTTCTGTTGATCCCAAAGGTTATTTTATAAATTGTTGATGCTGCGAATCCTACAATATCTACTACAGTGTTGATACACGATGATGGTGAAAATAATTTTAATTTACTCAAATAATTTATTTAAATATTATTTTACAGCAAGTACGTTTTTTAGCCGATTACACTATGTAAATTTAATTATGTACATATGTATATGAATAATTATTGTTCGTTGTTATCTCGTCCTCTGCGCATTCGAAAGAAACCAACGTTTTATTATTTCATGAGTTAAATCGACAAAAAAAAAAAAATAACCATCGACTCCAAGCTAAATAAAACATCCAAATTTGTTAATAATCGACCAGCTACCAAATACACCTCGTTGCTACGCTCTATATATTTATATTTATCTCTATATCAACGAATCGTACTTTAGGAGAATTTTTGTTAAATTTGTACGATAATATTTTGCAATTATGACAATTCTTTAAATAATACAAGATCATGCTTACTAAGGTTAAAGCAAACTTTACTCTCGACTTGCGAATTAAACCTGTAATGTTTTCGTTGTTGTTGTTATTGTTATTGCGTCCATTTATAATACTGCATGCGTTGAGGTAAGAAAACCGAAAGCTGATGGTATCATTTAATTAAACACCCATTCAATGGTTACTTTCTTTGACGACCCTAACAACTTCGTATATTTGGGATAATCAAGATAAGGGGCTTTTTAAAATATGCTTCTATATATGCACAGATCACATCACGATGATATTAGGTATAGTTTAATTTTGCAATGTTTTACGAAAATTCTAACATTGTTAAATTTAACACGGGAAGATATTCTTCTATTTTAGGTATCATTTGTTTAATCGTTGGAGTGGGAATTGATAAATCCTTATAAAAATTCATTTGTAAACCCTTTTGATTTTGTCATAGAAAAATTGCATGCTAATGCTTCTAGATCTTCATTATCGTGTTCTCTTTCACATATCATTTAAATATATAATTCCTCAAAGAATTCCATAGTAATTTATTTATTTCACAGATCATCTTGCAGCGATCAATCAACCTCATTTTCACTATATTAATGCAATAATTATGTACATGTTAATCAACTATTCCTTTTTGTTCTGTATTCTTTTTTATTCATTGATTCTTATTGTCAATTATGTACTATTTTAATTTAGTTCTATCCTATACCCTTTATTGTATACCATTATTGTTTCGTTAAAATTTTTTTATTTTGTTTTTGTGGTATTTCTCACTTAGTCTTATGTTAAAGATCATTAAAAACAAAAAAATCTTTTTACAAAACCTCTTCCAGCATTCATCCACATCCTTATAATGCGGCGGCAGCTAGACGTAACTATCGCTCGAAGCATTCAAAACAACATCAACAGTCGCATAATCAACAGCAGCAACATCAACAGGCGTCGGCTAAAAATTCAACATCGCCACAGAAGAGAAATATACAGAGGGATGATGACAATTAATTACTCATAGTTGCTAAGTTTATCGCTTTATATCCTAAATGAAAAGATCAGCAACAACAACAATTATGATAACAACACATTGAACAGGATGAAGAAATTAAACTTAAACATATGCAAACTTATGCAAACATAAACAATTAATTAATAAATACACTATATAAACTAGAAATATTAAAATTAAAAAATTATAAGAATTCTCTTTAAAGAATTTCCTGCAAGCAAGGCTACAACTCATTGACGTCTTTGTGGTGATATTGATCGATTCTCACTATTTCACGAAAGAATCCTATGCGGGATGGGTGACAAAATCTTGAATATTGTTGAAAGCAACATAAGCTAAAGAAGGAACATGGGTTGCGGGAATAGCTGGCTAAATTTTATGTGAATAAAACATAGAACATTCTTCGATATAGAATCGGTGGCAAACCTGTTGAATTTTTAATTTAAAATAATAATAAATATACATAACTTTCACAACTATGTTTAAAATTATTCATACAAATAAGATGAATAGTTTATAAAATTATTGTTTGCCCTAAATTGGAAATAGAACTAAGCGTTTCTTTGAAAATCCAAATAAATTAAATTTGAAATATATTTTAAAATTTTTGAATTACCATTTTATTAATATATATAAAAATGTTTATTTTGATCTTAATGTAATGTGAATTCCTAATTTTTAGTTTACTTTGGTTTACATAAAATCTGTATTGAGAAAATCTGAAACATAAATTGTCAAAATTTGTCATTTGTTTAAATTGCATTGACTTCATTAATGAAATATTCCTAATAAATTATATTTTTGTTTCTACTTTTATTCTCACATAACCATTGTGTTTTAAATTGTTTTACTACAATTCACTGATAAGTATGAAGATCATATTTCCGAACCAATTTCAGTATTTTATTTGATATTTTTTTTTGTCTTAAAAATTAATTTTCAATATTCATTATTTACATTCAAATCCTAAATATTCAGATCATTAAAAAATAAATATGTTGAATTTTGGAGGTTACACATATTTTGCTTATTATTTTATTATCACTGTAATCTACAGGAGTAGTCTTACGATTTATAAATAAATTTGGGTTGGATAAGGAATATATATATGGCTTTATGTGTGTTCCAATTGTGCTTCGGATTCTCGCCAATTTCGTTTGACCATCTCGATGATCTGTTGGCACATACGCGACTTGGCGAAATAATTGCCTGCACAGAGTAATATGAAGGCCCACGATAGAATCAAACAGTAGTCAACTCTCTCTACTGGAACATACGGCAGTGGTGGCTCTACATACGATTGCCTAGGTACCTCTATTGGCTTGAGATCCGTGTGACGTGTAATAAAGTCTATTATAGCATGTGGTGGTTCAATGTGCCTAGTGATGAGACGTCCTTGATGGAATAGCAACAATGTGGGCAGACCAAATATGCCAAACTCAGTGTTAAAGTTGGGTAATTTGTAGGCATCGATACCGCCTACACGTAGCATTGGAAATATAGTTGGTATATAGTTAACAAGTACCGTCGAGTATGAGGAAATCACACTGGAGTCGGTGTAAAAGTATAATAGCACACAACTACCCTTTTCGTTACGTTTAGTTGCATTTCCAATGGGCTTAAGTATTGCGATTACATCGGCAACGGTCTCGAGAAGAGTGACCCCGCCCTCCGAAGGGACATTTGTCTGTATACATTTCACCGTAATTGGAGGTTTTGTCGCAGTACGGAGACTTTTCTTTGGCAGATGAGCTATGGTTTTTTCATCTAGCGCACATTCTCTGTCGAAGCGATACGTAATATAGTCCAGAAAGTTGTATTCGCATTCTCCTTGTGATTGGCCTAACTCAGCGAGTGTCATTTGAGAGATGTCTTTGGTCGAATTGAATTTTGGAATGATTAAGTCGAAGAATCTCTTGAAGCTCTGAAGGACGTGCACCTCCATGGCCATAGTTGGGGTTATCGTCAGGACTGCAGGAAGGAAATTTGTATCTATGTAAATAGTATCATTAATTTATATTACTAACCTATTATTAATAAAATATTTAATTTTAGTTTCATATTAACTGTTTTTGATTGTTTAAATGTTGCTAAAAATATTATTGTGTTGACTTTCTTATAGAGTAAGGTATTTTTCGCTGAAGCTGTCAAATCTTTCGCGTTGCCAGATTTTTCGTTTCACAGTCTGGTTCTGGGTAACCGAATATTTGATAAGTAGTTAGAGAAAATTATTTTCTATTTTTGTGTTCTAATAAAATTAGGATTTTGTATTACAGAATGGACTAAACGCATTTAAATTTTTGTTTTTGTTTTTGGAGAACTGTAAATGTTTTCCAATTAAGTTTTAGATACAACTTTAGAAGGAATTAATATAAAGGATAATACAGTTTGACATTGTTCATAAAATTAAAAATATACAATCGTCGATTAAACCGTACATTCATGAAAATAAAAAAATTGTTTTCCTCCATTCCATATCACGTGATTGGGTTAATCGAATGAAATGGGTTGGAAATTGAGAGGAAAACGTGTTACGTACGAATGTGCAAGGAAAACACATTATGGCGGCCCCTCATTAACCTGCATTGCAACAGATTTATTTTCATAATTCCTGAAGCCGCCGCTCTTGTACCTCCTCATGGCCTAACCATTCATTTATAAGGTGTGTGAATGTATATTCCAGCAAAATCACACACTCGCAAAAACATACAACAACAAAAACATCTACAACACTACAAAAAAGAACTTCAACTACACATAATTATAACAACAATAACAAGACGACACAAAAGCTACCGATCTGGTAGCGCCAACCTACACGCCAAGACCCCTTCAACACACACTATTACAACACAAATCCACCAATGCTGAAAATGATAAATGGCAGAACTTGGCAGAACGCACTTCGAGGAATGTTGTTGGAGAGAAAGGAAGCTCGATTGATAGAGGGGGTAGAATAGAGAAGGAAGCGAGCGAGAGAGAGTGAAAGAGAAAGAGAGATAGACGGAGAGAGAGGGAGTGTGAAAGAGCTGGAACAATTGGAGGCATTAAAATGCAATTGCCCACATATTCATATAAACAGGCACAATTCGATGGATCGGTGAAAAGACGGTCAGAGAGAGAGAGAGAGAGAGAGAGAGAGAAAGAGAGAGACAGATGGGCGGACGGATGGAAAGACAGGCTTGCAGTGAGACAGACAGTGGCCATTGGCAAAGAGCATACATAAGTTCAGTTGAAGGATTTACGACCGAACTTTGAAATGTTGTTGCTGTCTCTGTCTGCTGTTATTATTAATATTATTATTATTGTAGTCTGTGTTTGTGCATCGTAGTGTCGATATCCATGTTGTCGATGTTGCTGTTGTTGTTATTACTATCACTAGGATTATGCACAGACATCCTCGATCCTCGTCCGCGTCATGCTTTATTATCTTGAACAGTGGCATCAAACATCAAGTTATCCACCTGAAGTGAAACGGAAGTGGAAGTGGAAATGGAACACATGTTCTTCGATATCCACAACCATAACAATAAACGACTACGACTATAACTAGAGAATGAGCACAAAAACAACAACAACAGCAAAAACAACAACAGCAAGTGCGGCATGTTGCACAAAGTGAGCAGCTACAACATGTCCTGCTGTGCTGCTGTCCATCTTCCAGGTTCAGGTCCTTTGCGTTGTTCTTGTTTTCACTGATTGGCTCAAGTGTACTGTATGCGAATGAGTGTGTGTATGCGAATGAGTGTGTGTGTGTGTGAAAATGTTAGCCAATTTGAGTCTATTTGCAAAACATGAACGAGAAGCTCTCCAATCGAAAATAAGGATGGGTTTCTGGAGACGGATTTTCATTTGATTTGAATAAGGTTCTCGATATATTTTATTTTCAAATTTGATAAAAGTACTAAACGATATGTAAACTTATGTAGAATTTGTATAAGATATAAACATTTTTCCCAATAAATGTAATCACACGTATTAATTTGCTTTAAATCACATGAATATATTGCAGTTCTGTTGTCATTCTTATATCCGTTATACAACGATACAATAGATTTGTCAGACGAAAATTTAATTTACGAACTTGAACTTCGCCTTCGTTGCCACTCGATAAGGGAAGAAAACGACGAGTTAATCCCCGAAAATGATTTTCAAATGTTAATTGTTCCACTTGGCGCCCCCGAACTTATGCAATGAACATTTCAACACATCATAATCCACCGCGACGAGGAGGAATGTGACAAAGAGAAAGCGAGAGAGAGAGAGAGAGAGAGAGAGAGATGGCGATACAGTGAACAAGAGAGCGAGTGGAGGGAGAAAAGACTAGTTGGGGAAGAAAGTTAAGGAGAGTGAAGTGAGTGGCGGGAAGGCAGAAAAGTTGGAGCGACGTTGATCGCATTCCTCGGCGTGTCATTCACGCCAGTGTTGCCAACTCCGCAGGATGTTCTCACCCGGTCCCTCCTCGTCGTCTTGTCGTCCTGTGGGCTAATAATGCAAATATGTTTGAAGATTAAAATCCGTTCGCAGAACTGGAAGGCATCCCCGGAGTCCGCCGAGGAGACGGGGGGAGGACTTTCTTAATTGTTGCGCATTTTAAACAAAGTACAAAGTTCTCCTTCTCTTTCGCACGAAACCTCGGCAGCCGGACGTAACGAAAGAGAAGTGCGAGCGAACGAACGAGCGAGGAAGGGCATGAGATGGTAAAGGACACGAGACGATAATTAAACTTTCAGGATGCAGACACTCAGCAGACCCACATTCACACCAACCCGCACACCATCACGCGAACACACACAATAACACACTGAAATCCACACAAGCACTTGCGTTCTGACTCTCTCGCTCTCTCCCACACCACTTCTCCTTTTCTCCCTCGTTCTCGTCTCGTCGACGCATGGATCGGATGAAAAAAGTGGAAAACTTTTCAAGCGGTTTTTTAAGCGTTGCCATATGTTTGTGGAATTCATGCCCTGCTCTCCGATCACTTGTGCGATTCGCCACACTTTGTGGGGAAAATTCTGAATAGACGAGGGAAATTTGCGGGAAATTTAAGAAGACTAGTGAGAATAACTGCGAATCGAAGATGATGGAGACAATTTGGTATAGTCGAGAGATTTCAGTATTAAAATAGCATACAGTTAGTTAATAAATGTCATGAGTTCTCATTCTCAAAAAAAGAAAAAAATGTAAATAAATTTAAAAATTTAGGTCTTTTAGATTTTAGGGAATAGTAAAATATTTTTGTTTATTGGATTTTACTTTGTTTAGAATTTCTATCCTTTGCTTGTAGTTTTCTTCTCATATATATTTTCGATACAAATTTTCGATATACATTTTTTATATATACTTAATAATATTTTTAACAAAAATATTTATGTTTTATATACATTTTCGCCTGTTTTCTTCAATTAAGTGATTTCGATTTTCTTTGATATAAATAAGTAGTGAAAATTTCGATACAAATTTTCAATAAAAATTATAAATAAAATTATTCGATGAATTTAACTAAAATATAAATTTTCACTATAATGTTCGATATAATTATTCAATAGAAGTTGTAGATTTTAATGTTCAAATGTTAAATTCGATATCAACTCTTAGTTAAAATTATTGCCATAAATTTTCAATAGAATTTTCGATATATATTTTCTATATAAATTGTCAAAAGAAATATCAGATATATATATTCAATCTAAATGCTGAAACTGAAAATTCACTGAAAATGCTCAACATGAATTTACTCTAAATTTTCAATAGAATTTTCGATATTTTCGAATTTTCGATACAAATTTTCAATGGAAATATTAGATATAAATTTTCAATAGAAATTTTCGATTTTCTCTATTAAAAATAATAAATTCCTCTCAACAACTGAGAAATTTTCAAACTTCATTTCGATGTGAGAGTTCATTTAACACAGAAGCTGCATCGATTGGCCAAGCCATAATATTCCAGGCATGCATAGACTTCGTCCTCTCGCAGCTTCGCTCTCCCTCTTACTCTATATACCCACCTCTCTCGCTCTCTCTGTCGTTAGCTCTATCGTCTGGAGCATCGCTCTGCGAACTTCAATCAACTTTTGGACTAACTGATGTACCTTTAAGGAACTTTTCCCATAAAGCAATCTAATGTTTGCCAACTTATCTACATAAATAGCTACATGTAGATGTTGAGGTACACGTCGAGGAGGAAGTGGAGGTAGGTGTAGAGCTGGAGGTGGAGGTAGAGGGGGAAGGGGTGAAGGCTGAGATCGTTGGAGGGACTTTTAAGTTCAACGTTGAACAAATTCTAGGATGAGTCGTTGGGAGAGAGTGAAGCGAGATGCTGATAACAAGGAAAACACGATGATGATGGCGACACGATAATGATGACGGAACTATGTTGATGATAATGGAACTTTGGGGAAGACTTTGATCATGATGACGATGGTCGTTTTTCCAACTCTTCTGCTGCCACTGACACTCATTCTACAGCTGCTCCTTTACAACTCCTCGTCCAGCTCCACTCCCTCACTTTCATCTCCTCCTGCTCCTCTGTCAGCTTCTCCTCCCCCTTTACCCAGTCATACATCGACCCCTTTGCCTTCCTCCCATCCTTGTAGTTTCTGCTGTTGATGCTCCTGATGCTGACGGCGACGACGACGAGGACGACGACGAATACGACGATGATGTTGTTGATGGGAAAACGATTATCCAAAATCGTAAACGCTACCGCTCATCCTTCCACCCCTCCCTCACACACTCTTTCTCTCTCTGTCTCTCTCTCTCTCTCAGTCCTTCGGTCGAGGCCTGTCCCTTGCTCTCCCTCCGACCGCCGGCGCTGCTCGTTTCGCTCCATCTTCCTGGGGGTTTATCTTCGAAATTGCATCGTATAGCAAGCTGTATTTTTATCACTCTTCCTACCAACCCCCTGCCACGCCCCTGCCTCCTCCTTCCCGTCCTCCTCCGGATGTTTAACGAAGCGTTCATCCTTCGAGAAGTTGAGTTTTGATGCGTGCTTCGAGTATCTATTAAAAGTTGAAATCTATTTCAATCGTATTTTGATTGTGAGCCTCGAGAGGTTGTGTGCGTGAGTGCATATGCTTGTTTAGTTTATTTGAGTACTCGTGTGTGCGTAGATGATGTGTTTGAAAATAATAAATTCAAAATATTCTCAAGGACTTAAGGTTCAATTTTAGGAGCAGGCAGAACGACGGAGGAGGAAATGGAGAGAGGGAGACCCAGTGGGAGTGGGAGGGAGGTTATGTTTTATCTCTCGTCACAGTCGATCAACTCCATTGAACGATCGATACTGGAGTAACCAATAGTCGAGGGTCGAGTGTTTGGCTGACGAATCCTGGGATCCGGGTCTTTTGTAGGTCGAAACTCAGTGGCAAATGAACGAAGCTGAGCGGACGAAGGACGAAGTTTAGTGGGAGAAGGACCGAGTGGAAAAGGATAAAGTGATCAGACACTCCTTCTCCGGGAGGTTCACCAACCTGCCTTCCCCCTTCTCTTTCTTCCGACGATACCCTTGCTTTGCCTGTTTACCTCTTTCCAAATTAGCTAATTAATTTCCCAGTTGCGATCGTACGCCACGGTGGCGCGAGAGTGACAGGGAGGAAAAAAGAGACGAGGATTCGTTGGCCAGGCGCACCTTTTTTTGAGCCCACCACAAACAACGCCACGAAGGACGAAGGACGGCCCCACGAAGAGCTCGACAAACAGCCGACCGCCGGACTGGCTCCAGTGGGCCGAATGAGCTTCAGTTATTAAAGTAATGAAGGCCAAATTGCAGACCAAATATTGACAGGAGCCAAGGCCAACGCCTTCGCCGACGCCTCCGCCTCCTCCAAATCGAAGAATAGCCAGAGGCAGAGACAGCGAGAGGACGAGATAGAGACGGACAGATGAGAGAAGGGAAAGACGAAACCCCTTGGTGAAAATCCATTGGAGCAAGAGAAAGCCACAGACAGCGATGAGCAGCGAGAGAGCAAAATTGAAAAGAACTACGAGAAAATGGGAAAATTGAAGTGAACAAATAGAAGGAGAGGGAGAGAGAGAGGGAGAGAATGTGAGAGAGATTGGGAGAAACACCCTGATGGCCTAGCCTAATAAAAAGAATACATAAACAATGGACGAAACGAGAGCCTCTGGAGCCCAGCACGACCCAGGGCCAAGAACCAACAACCCAGGACACCCCGTCCTGTCGCCCGCCGTCCTCGCCGAGTCCTGGGTCTGGCGGCGGTCGGCCGAGCGCCGAGTGGTCGCCACAAGTCAAACTCGCGTCGGCTTCTGGCCTGCTCCGATCGCTGGACACACAAATAAATAAACGGAGGAAATTTCGCCCTTGGCGCCTTGGTTTGTCTCGACTCGTCGCGCGGCCGTAGCATCATTAGGACGACGTCATTGACAACGACATCATCATCATCATCATCGTTGTCGTGCGTATTATTTTAATAGAAATAATCGACCTGCGGCAACAAGTAAATAAATTCCGCACACTGGAAGAACACGACCTCTCTGAGCGCGGGGCGAAATGTCTATCTCGGTATTGGACAAACAGCAGGGATGGACATCGATGGCGATGAGTCCTGGAGGACTTCTTGTGTGCCGAGGTTGAGCAGGTCG
Source organism: Coelopa pilipes (assembly GCA_947389925.1). Classification (NCBI taxonomy): domain Eukaryota; kingdom Metazoa; phylum Arthropoda; class Insecta; order Diptera; family Coelopidae; genus Coelopa; species Coelopa pilipes. Next base: position 8,299,182 of record OX376698.1, on the reverse strand, counting down.
AGAGGGTGGGGGTTGAGGATGTGCCGTTTGGCCGTTTGGTCGTCGGTTGAATGGACAGACAGACGGATGGATGGAGGCGGACCTTCGGAGGACAATCACAGAAGCGACGAAATAAACAATGAGTGAAGCAGGACGACAAGAGGCGGGAGGGGAGAGTGACGGAGGGCACTAGAGACAAGAACAACGCCGCGGATACGATTACCAATAATATGAAGCTTCGAAGGACGACCCAGACTTGCGGATATGTGAGAAGCTCAAATGAGTAGCAGTGAGGAGGAGCGAAAAAGAGAGAGAGAGATAAAAAGCTGTAGAAGACACAGGAGGAGGAAAAGGAGAGGGGGAAGGAAGAAACGAAGTAGATTGACATCAACATCGAGGAAAGGAATTAAGGAAAATTTCGCGAATGCGAAGACAAAATTGGAATATTCGAGTTCGAAAGCAGATTCTGAAAATGGGCTATGAAGAGAGAGAGAGAGAGAGAGAGAGAAAGGAGGGGCGGGGGGGGGAAGAACAGTAAGTAGCATAAGAAACGAGCGAGGGAAAGAAAAAAAACAAGGAGAAATGAAGTGCTTCTCTAATTGCTGCAAAAGGAGGATTTTCCCAAACCGGAGGCAGTTGGGCGAGGTCAGTGGAGAATTCCCTTTTAGCCGCCAATAAAACAAACTCCTTGCGAGACGAGCTCCGGTAACCGATGGCCCGAGCTTCCTTCGGAGAGCCCGCGTGCAGCACCATCAAAGTTCCGCCGCACGAAATTGAAAACTTCCCAACGCAGCGAACCCGACTCCCGCGGGAGCCACAAACGCAGGATGTAATTAACTCGGGCTAACTGAGGCTCTTTCATTAGGTTGGCGAGAGAGTGGGGAGAGGGGAGAGAGTATGGGAGGGCGAGAGTGTGGGAGAGTGGGGAAGAGGAGGAGAATGAGTAGTGTCAGCTCTTGGGCTGTGGAGTGGAGCGGAGTCGAGGATACGCAGATCCTGCAACGGCCGACACATCATCAACATGCCACATAAAAAGTCCCCATCTCTATCTCCCTCTCTCCCTCCCTCCCTCTCTCTCTCTCTCGCTCTCTCTGTTTGCTCTCGGTCTCGCTCGCTCACTTAATATGCAACAAGCGAGCTCGCTCCATGCAGACACATAATTTGTCATAAATAACATGGCATCAAGATATAAATTTCCACCTCTTAGACGAGGAAATTCAATGACGGGAACGAGACGTTGGCACCCAGATGAACAGCGAGAAAGAGAGAGAGGGAGTGAGGGAGTGAGTGAGCGAACGTCGGAAGAGCGACGAAGAGGGGCCGGCGAAATGGGCTGTACTGTGAGGGAGATGATGTAGAGATGTTACCGAGAGAAGGACTGAGTTAGAGAGAGTGACAGAGAGAGAGAGAGAGAGAGAGAGAGAGAGAGAGGGTGGGGGCACTAAAGTAACCCTCTAGCAGTGCATTTTATGGCTCCACCCTGGACGGCAGTTTCGTTGGCCGCCGGCTAACAACAAGGTGCGGCTCCTCATGTCATTGCAGTAGACACGACAACGACAGAGACAACGAGAGTGAGAGAGAGAGAGAACAGAGAGGCAGCTGTGTTGAGTGGGCGGGGGGAGGAGGACGAGACCAGACCTTGCCACGACTCCTGGAACCGGAGCCATTCCATTTCCTTCTGCGCCATTCCGTTCACGCGTCTGGCTCGTTGGCCTCCGGACCGCATTTCGCATTTGATGATATGCAATTGAAACAGGAGAAGGTCTCCTCGTCCTCATCCTCGACCTCACCCTCGCCTTCACTCACGACCTTCTCACTCCTTCCAACCCGGCTCGGCTGAGCTCGACTGGGCTCGGCTGGCGTGCGTGGAATCCTTCGGTTGCGGCGGCGACTGGCTGCGATTTGGCGTCGCCTTCGCGTTGTCCGAGTCCCGGCAGGCTGCTTCACTCACCTCTCTCTTCCTCTTCCTCTCCCTCTCACTCCGGAGATGACCACGTGACCGTCGACAGCGCAAATGGCCTGCGAAGACGACATGGCTCATGTGGTCTTTTCCACGGAGTGAGAGATTCAGTTGCAAGGACTTTACAGACAAAAAAAAAACATATATGTAAATATATAAAAATAAAAATTTAAATTTTACTTAAAAGTTCTGAAGAGGTAAAATTTGAAAAGTAAAGTTTGAAGATACAAATGGGAAGAAAGAAATGTTAAAAGAAAAATTTGAAGAGAAAAAATTTGAAGAAAAATATTGAAGTGAAAAAATTTGCATAGAAAAAATTTCATTGAAGTAATTACGAATAGAAAAAATTACAACTAACTCTAAGAAAAATATCAATTTCTGTAAAGTTTCAATGAAGTAGTTAAACCAAAAACCATGATCATAAAAAGTCCAGTAAAAGGCAGATGGGGAAAAAAAGTAAAAAATCTATACAAACTTTTTATTAGTAAAATTTCAAGTAATAAAAATTATAATTTCATTTTGGTACTTATTTTCAAATCTAAATACCTTCACACCGAAAACATTTCTCCTCGCAATTTCCTCTCTTCCAAAGCCAGCGATTTGGAAAACATTTTGTTATTTCTCGAAGGATACCGTTTCTCGCAGTGCAGCCACGATGGTGGGGCGGATGCACCGATTAGGGATGCTCTGAAAAATGCAAAGTTTCCACCACGAGACCCACCTGCGCGTCGCCATCGCCGGGTCCATCCGGATGACAATGGTTAATTTTCCATCCGCCCAATGGGCAGGGAGGGCGGCGGAGAGAGGGCGAGGGAGAGAGAGGGCGAGGGAGAGAGAGAGCGAGAGAGACCGATCGCTGCGTGATCGGTGGAATGGTTTGGTAATGTATTCGACACGCTGCTCACATTCGAGTCATTATTTACGAGCTGCTAATTTGCATAATTAAGGAATATTTATTGCTGTTGTTGTAGTTGGCTACTGTTATTCATGTTGTTGTTGCTGGCTATTGTTGTTAGCTACTGTTGTTAGCCTTTGTTGTTAGCTGTTGTAGGCCAGGACTTGACAGCGTTCCAGAGACAAACGAATCAACAACGGACGGACGCACCAAGGGATGGATGGCAGGACAGACGGATGAACCAGAGGACAGACGGAAGGACGGATGGACGGACATCGGAAGCGGCCGAACATCGTCTGATGTGCCGCACGACCGCACACGAGGGGACGAAAATGAGCTTCGGATGATGATGAGGATGAGGTCGAGGACGAGGATGGGTTGGGTATGAGTCCAGGCAGGGCGTGGTTACCGGGGCGATGGGTGCATGATGGAGGAGGGCCGGATCAGGAGAAGGTTCAGGACTCCGGAGAACGGAAGGAGCTGAGTGAATTCCAGCGGGTTTCTGGGAATTCGATTTCATGCCTGAGGAAAGGGACTCGAAATAAGGGAGAGTCATCTATTGGAAGGCCGATCCAAGCAAAGCAAAGTAGAGGGAAATGAAAGGCGCCGAAGAGCCAAGAAACAGGAACAGAAATAAATGAATAAACAAAATGTTTAAAAAATATAAAATAAAAAGGCCAGAGGCCACGCGAAGCCACGAAAAAAGGGAACTGCGACGTCGAGATAGAAGTGCTTAAAAGGCCGAAATAATAGCAGAGTAATGAGTTAATAAATAAAATGTAGATAAATTTCTCACAAACAGCAAAGTGGGAGGGAGTCAGGGGGCGTTCGAATGGAGGAGAAGGGAAAGAGAGGGCGAAAGAAAATAATTTCGCTCGCGATTCTCGAAATCCGGGCGCAGTTAATCATGTTCTCGCGCCCGATTACAAGAAGCTAGAGAGCGGAAGAGGGCGAAAGAGAGCGGCCGCGGGCGGAGGGAGTGGGGAAGGAGTGAAAGAGAGAGAGAGAGGGAGGGAGCGAGGTGGCGGCCGAGGAGATAACAAAGTAGACAAAAGAAGCTTTTAAATATTTAAAATATTAAAGTCATAAATCTGCATTAAGCTTGTTCGAGCGACACCAAGGCAAGGGGAGAGACAGAGACAGCGATAGCGAGACAGAGAGTGGGTGAGAGGGAGATGGCGAGCGCTGTCCGGCTCATGTGGAGGCTTGTAAAAACGCTCGGCGTTTAGAGGCGTCCTCGAGGGGCGGGCGGTCGGACAAAGAGCGAAATAATCCCGTCGGCATGGAATTATATTCCGCAGGGATGTGCTGGTGTTGGAGTCTCCGTGTGTGGTGGTGTCTGTGTGCGTGGGTGGGTGTGTGACGAAGGAGTTGCCGAGTGGGTGGTGGCCGGTGGGAGGGAGGTAGGCCGGCAGGCTGTGAGGTCGGGGTGGGTTCCAAATGTGCACGAATTCTCGCGGGATTTATATCGCTTTATTTTCCTCGCCTTTCGGGAGATTTCCCATCTTTTAATAAAGCTCCCCGGCGCAAGGACATCGCCGTCGGGGATCGGGGATTTATTAAAACGCACCGCGGTCGCCTGGCTCTGGCTGACTGAGCGGAATTTTTTGGGTGTTTCATCAAAGTTGTAAATCATGAAAACCTTTTCAAAAGCATATAAGTGCAAACATGAAAATAATTATTATAAAATTGACAAAAGCCCTAAATTTCATTTTTACGTTTTCGAATTTAATTGTCTAATAGTAAATAGCAAATTAATTGAATTTAAATGAAAATGAATTTGTTAAATACAAGTACTAATAAGTATTAATGCTGGAGTCTAAAAGTTCATAATGAAATATTTAAAAAAAATTAAAAAGATAGACAGCTTGAAGCCGAATATGAGAAAAAATATATGAACTCAAAAAATCACTCTCGACGATAAAAATAAAAATTCCAATTTCGGACTTCGGAGCGTTTGTGAAAAAGTTGAAAGTGCGGGGCGAACTCCGAAGGCAAAATAAATTAAGAACAAACACAAATGCAGAGAGAAAAAACAAAGAACTGAGAGGAATGGAAAGAAAATGAAAGAAGAGAACAGAAAAAGCGGTAGAGAACGAAATAAAGGAAACCTTTCAAAATCCGCTGTCAACCGCTGTCGAAAGATTTCGTGTCGATTTCCCGTCGACACGGCGTCCGGCTTTTCCTGGGCGATCGGGGAAGAGGGATCTGGGCGTGGCAGAGGGAAAGGAGAGGAGAAGCGAGGGGAGGCAGAGAGGGAGCGCTTCGTACGTGACGGTAGAGAACGTTCGCCTCAAATGGAACTTTAAAAATTAATCATGACCGAAGTAACTTTTCATCGCCTCGGCCAACTCACGATTCGCGGGAGGGGCCGGCCGATGATCGAGGATGGAGGGCGGAGGCAGGAAAGCGAGGACGAGGTCGTGGGTGGCGGCGGCGAGTTCGTGAAACAAACAGCAAATCGTCGCGGGACGACTGTGATGGAAATTTTGGCTCCCGGCCCGCTTTTTAATACTTTTCGTTCTTTTTGTTTTTGCTTCTGTTTTGGTCGCCTTCTTTTTGTTGGCAATTTCTCTTTTCGTTTTCAATTCTCCACATTTCGACACCCTGTCACCCGCACCGTGCTCCCATTTCCGGCCCGGCCCGGTCCGCTGCGACTTCCGGCGGCAGACGAGGACAGGCGTAAAATTCAAACTTCTTGCAACATGTTCGTGGTGACTGTCGAAGCAAGGAAGACCGAGGAGAGGAAGCAGCCAAGAGGCGGCGGAACCGGGTGGGGGCGATGGCGATGGCGAGTTGAGCGAGGGGGCGTGGCACATGCATATTCGCAGCCTGCGACAGTGGGAGGGAGGAACCGACGGCCAGAGGCCAGCGGAAACTTTGGCGTAGGCGAGAGAAAGTAAAAAGAGGAGGGTAAGAAGGAGGAGGAATCGGAGGAGAAAAGAAGAGAGAGAGAGAGAGAGTGAGGAAGGGGGGAGCGACAGAGAGCGGGCAACAAAGACAAAAAGGCAGCCGGCACTTGCGAAATTGAATTCGTTTGATTTTCACGAGATTCTCGGGAAACTTTGCTCGGACCTGCCGGCGAGGAGGAGAAAGGGGGAAGGGGAGGTGCCGGGGGTGCTGGAGGACGTTCGTGGGTTGGACTGCGGTTCGGCTCTCGAAATGAGCGACGCCACACGGCGGCGACGGCGACGGCGACCGCGAAGTTCGACGACGTCTTCCGTGAGTCTTCAGTGCTCACCGCTCGCTCGCTCGCTCTTCTTCTTCTTCGTCTATCTGGATTGCACTTCACCGGACGGAATGACAAGCGGAAGCCGATGTCGTGCCGTTGCTGTGGTTGTTGTTGTTGTTTTTGATTTTGTTGTCCTCTCGACTGTCCCTTGAAGTCCAGCAAAAATCGGCACGAGTCCAACGAAGACAGAGATGAGTGAGGGGGAAGGGGAAGAAGAGAAAGAGGGAGTGAAGAAGATAGAAGAGAAGAAAGACGGAAGGAGGAAGCGGAAGCGGAGGAATGAGCAGGAGGGAGGCAGAGAAGAAGCAGAAGGCGACAGGCCAGTGACGACCAGTGAATGAATTTCCTTCCGGTCTCCGAAATTGGTTTCGAATTAAAGTCGAGGATGGGAGGAGAGAGAGAAAGTGAGGGAGTGGGGGAGCGAGAGAGAGAGAGACTGCACTGAATGCAGGGGGTGGGGGCCAATGGAAGAGAAAATGAGTGGAAGAGAATGCGCCAAGGAGAATGAGAGAAGGAGGCCGAAGGTAGGAAAACGTGAGACGGCCCTGAGGAAGGAGACCGAGGGACTGAGAACCACTTCCTTCGACCGAGAGGAGGAGCCGAAGAGGACGTGGTCGAGACGTGGCCAGAGGAGGCGGCGAGCCGGCGAGGCGAGAGGAGAAGGAGGGAAGAAGGGGACGAGAGCGCCGATTGGAATCTGTTCGAAAACGCGCCACGATGCGCCGGTCGCCGGGGCTGCCAAATCCAAATTAAAGAAATTTCGTTGCACTCACTTTGTTTGCGAACCCTTCCTTCGACCACTGTTGGTCCCTCCTTGTCGTCCCCTTCTTCCTCTTGCTTTCCACTCCCTTACTCCTGAATCCTTCGACCACTTCTGTTTAATTGCGCCGTCATCCGCTTCTCCACCTCAACTCAACTCAACTCGACGTCCGCTCGGCTCGTCCCGAGTGCTGGAACAGGAACCGGAACCGGAAATGAGCAGTTCCAGCGAGTCCTGGAGAAATCGCTCAACCTCCTTCTCTCTCTCTCTCTTTCTTCGCCCCTCCCACAACGCTCACAACCCACTCATGTCGAAAATATTGTGAATTCGATAATAAAATCGAACTCGGACCGAGGTCGACCCGGCTGACCCGGCTGACCCGGCTACGTGACCACTTTCCTGTCGTTGTTGTTGTTGTGTTGTGGCGAATTTTGCATCGTTGGTCAGAAGTGAACGAGGGGGGGGGGGGCGCTGAAGGACCTGGGTTGAAAACTCTTGAAGGCCTTAAATTATGGCTCCTCGGGGTCAAGTTAACAGCAGCGCAGGAGGAGGGCGTGGGGGCGTGGCCGAAAGCAGGCCGAGCGAGAAATTTCGCTTTCGCACTCCCTCCCCCGCCTCTCTCGCCCCTCGCTCAGCCTCGCTCTCTCTCCTTTCCCTCCCCTCTCTCCCACTCGCCTGCCTTCCTTCTCCGCTCTTTCGACCCGTTGCTTGAAATTGATATTCCACACATCATTTCGCTGCGGCGGCAACTCTGGACCACCCCATCATCGCCCCCGCTCCCTCTTCCTCTCTCCTCCCCTCTCTGGCTCCCCTTTCGCGCCTTCCCTCCGGCGCGGCAGCTGCGGAGGTGCGGTTGAAGAAGGTGCCGATTGCTGTTTCTGACGTGTTGAAACCATAAAAATTTCCCTTTTGCACTCGTGGCGCCCTCACGTTTCGACCCTTCCGCCTGTCCGCAGCCAACCCCAGCTCCCTCCTCCGCCTTCCTCCTCACGACCCGGGCGAATGTTGTTTTCCTTTCTCGGTCGAATGCTCGATCCCGATTGATGTCGAAATCGGTGGCTTTTAAAAGCGATTGCTGCTCTTGTTCTTGTTGTAGTTGTTGCTGCCGATGTTCTTGATGTTTTTTCCGTTTCAGTTGTGGTTGTTGTAGATCAACAGATTTCCCTCTCACCCCTCGATTCCCCGAGGAGACATCGGTCGGAAGTTGAGGACGAATCGCTTTTGGGGCAGGAGAGAGAGGGGGAGAGAGTGAGGGAGAGAGTGAGGGAGGGGGCGAAAATAGGAAGGGAGGAAAAGAGGAAGAGAGAGAGGGAGAATCTTCTTGTCATTATCATCCACATTTCTTTGCAAATTCCCATCACCTTCTCAACCTTATTCTTCCATCAATTGTTTCGCTTTGCCTCAGGTGTCTTTCTTTTCTCAACCCTTCCCATTTCTCACGACGTGTCGTTTCTTCTCAGTTCTCTCGACGTCTCGTTTGTCGCTCCTTGCGCTTTGTCAATCTCATGCGTATGCCTTCCAATCCTCGTCCTGCTCATCTTCCTCCAGCCCGGCCCCTTAACAGCAAAGGTCCGCGACTTCAGCCCTTCTCCTATACCTCCTCATCCTCCTGTTCTCCCGCTCTCCCCTCATCCGCTGCCCTCACCACCCTATCCGCCTTTCCCATGCTTTGGTGGTCCTCCTTTGTGCAGTTTCCCCGCCCCTCGCTCGTGCCCCACCTTCGCCGTGCCGTCCGCTCGCGACGTGATGTATTGCATTACCTTCACTTAAGCGGCGGAACATCCGGCCCGCACCGGAAGCGCCCATTGTGCGCGCCTCAATTTGGAATCAATTAAAGTATTGGATGTCGGCCCGCAGCGGGCGTGGGGAAAGAAAACTTCCTTCTCATTTCAAATCGGTCCAAAGAAAGGAAGAAAGCACGACAACGCCGACGGCCAATGGAAGCCGAAGGAAGGCTAGGCTCTGAAGGCACCGGCGTCCATGAAGAACCCATCGGCCTTGGAGCGACCACCTTAATGGAGGGCGTGGCCTGGGGCTCGGCTCGGTCCGGGCCCTTGGAATCCGGCTTCTTCGCTGAAAGTTCGACGTCGACCCCGACTTGCGAGTTGAGCCTGCCTATCGAAGCCTTTGACATCGGCAGCCGTCGCCTTCCTCTTCTTTTGTCTGTTTCATTCCACTTCTCTCTCCCCATCTCTCTCCAACTCAACGCTCTTTTCACACCCTCGCTCCACGCAACTCCTTGGAATTGTTTGAGCAACGAGATCTTCTTCGCTGCTCCCTTCTGCCCCTCCTCCTCACACGCACGTGTCTTCTATTTCCCTCCCCTTCGCGTCTCTGTCGCTTCCGCTCGATTTGCGGCTGAACTTTTTCATTCTGCGATAAAAAAGAACTTTGCTTGAATTTTGATTTTAAAGTTTTCTGACGCTCGCTGAAACTTTTTCGATTTTTCCGCAATTTCTTCGGTTTCACGTTTCCTTTTCGTTTCTGTTATTTTATTTCGTTTTCTTATTTACTTGTGTTTGTATATTTTCGGTGAATTTTCTGTGTTTATTATTTTATTCAAATCCCGAAAAAGCATAGCGGAATTTCCTTTTCTTCCCTTTTCCACAATGACTAAGAGGAAAATAATAACGAAAAAGTAAATAAAAAATAGAATAACAACAACAAAGGCGACAGCTCCAAGTTGAATAACGACAAATTTATTGTTAAGCATAAAATGGAAAACTTTTTTCACTTTCAGGCACGCGCTGTGATTTTTCACAGGAAAGGGAAATGTCATCGAATTAAAAATGGCGCAAGGAAGTCATGAAGCACAGGCGGTGGAGGAAGGAGAAGAGGACGAGGGTGAGGGGAAGTGAGTGAATTTGAATGCGGATGGGGAGGAGACTAAAAGAGCTGAAATCCGGGATCAGCTGGGATGGAGCCAGAAGTTGGTGGACATTGATTTCAGTTGAAATAAAAGTTTTGTTTGAACGGAAGAAATCTCAAAGTAGACATCACGGGTTTGAACACGATTCTTGGAATACGAAAATTCCATATTTATTTTTAGTTTCACATTTTTCTATGATTTTTCGATTATTTATAACAGTTATTTCTTTGTGAGAGCCCTCTAAAGTCAAAGTGTTTTGTTGTATATTTTGTTAAAAACAATCATTCGGAATTATGTACGAATAAACGATCTGATAAACGATCTCCTCGAGCTCGCGTTAATGGCTAATTTTTGATGAATCGCCCGGTGGATTCAGTGAAGCGCGCACGCCAAAAACTATGCAACGCCGCTGCAATGGCTTAATAAACTCGAGACAAACCTCATAAATCGCGTGGATAAATCGCGGTGATGGTCGAGGGCCGAGGGCCGGGTTCACGGGGGGCGGGGAGCGCGTTATGCAAATGAATTAATTTGTGTGAAATATTTATGGCTGTCGTGAACGACGTGGGAGAAGGGCGGGGGCGAGGGCGGAGAAGCAGGAGCGGGACAGCGAGTTGCAGCAGACAATGGGGGCGAGCGAGAGGGACGGAGGGACGGAGGGAGAGGGAGGAACATGTGTGAGGCGCCGTGTCCACCGATGGATGGACAGACGGATGGAGCCCATAAATCGTTCGCACATAAAATCGAACGGAACTTCCGGTTTCCGGTTTGCTTGGAAATTGCAACGGAAAGAAAATGGAAATGGAATTTCGCGCCAAGAGCGGCCGCTGGAGAGGGCAAATAAAAGGAGAAACAGCAAGAGAGAGAGAGAATTGAAGAGGAAAAGAAAAATGAAGTGAAAAAAAGAATGTGATACAAGAGATCAGAAATACGGAGAAGCAGCAGAGGTAAATGGAGGAAAAGGACAAAATAGAACTCAGAGCAAATGAAGAAAGAAGGGAGGGAAATTGAGAACGGTAAAGAAAAAGAAGGGGAAATGAAGAGAATAATTAAGAGAAAAATTGAGGAAAAGTCAGAGCAAAATGTGGGAGGAAATGAGGGAAGAAAGGAGAGTGTAGGAAAATGTAAACACCAATTAACTGAGAAAAATTTAAAGCATAGGAGTAAAGTAAAGAGGAGTAAAGAAACATGAAGGAGGAACTGCGGGAAAAAACTAGAGTGGGTGAAGAGAGAAAAAGGGGAAGGAAGAGGGAGAGGTAGAGAAAAACTTGACATCGAACGCGATACCATCGACTGCAGCCGAAGCCAGCGGCCGACCCCGACCAACGACCAGCGACCGCCCACCTCCGCCCACGGCCCCTGCCGCACCCATGCAACAACAACAACTCGGGGGCGTGGCGAGGTCCCTGGAGCGAGACGGCAGATAACGGGGCATGTGAGCGAGAAGAAGACGGAGAAGAAGCGACTGCAGCAGCAGCGGCGGCAGCTGCCAGTGCAACGGGGCGTATGATTAATGGGCCGAGGCCGGGCGTTGGCGTGGAACGGCGAGCAGGAGGCGGAGGAGCGGCGGAAGGGGTGTGGCACGTGGCTGCGTTATTTAGTGGGCAATCTTTCGCTTGTCGTTGTCGTTTTTGTAGCTTCATTGTTGCCGCTGCTCGGGCGGCGGCCGCGGTTTTAAAGACATTGCAAAAGGGCGGCGCCGCGATCGCGATGGAGGCGGAAAAACGCATGCAGGCAGTCGAAGGCATCATGATTGCTGCTGTTGTTGTTGTTGTAATTATTTTTTGCTCTCTTCGTCCCCTCTGCACATAAATTCCCACAACAACAAGAACAACACACTGCGCAATCAGCTCAAACGCTCGCGTTATCGCGAAGCCCTTGCGGCGCTTTATTTCATTACTTCGACCTTTTATTTCGAGTTCTTTTTTCACGTTGGTTCACGTTGTTGTTGAATTCTGCGAAGGGCTTCAATACCTGTGCCTAGAAAATGCTGAAACTCTTCACATCCCACCAAAAACGCTGCCGTAGCTCGTAACAAGAGCCATAAAAACTAATAACAAAACAAGAATTAAATGAAATTTATGCAGACAGCTCAGAAAGAGTAAAAAAATGTGTCCACAAAAATAGTCAAAAAATAACAAAAAAAAAAAACATAAATGAATAAAATAAAAGATATTAATAAAAAAAAATTATAAAAAAATACTACTATACTATAACAATAAAAACTAATGGCTATGGAGATATTTCTGCATTTTTGCGGTTTTGACAAAATTCTACCTTTTGTTTACTTCAGTTATTTGCATGAATATGTCGTTGTTGTTGTTATTGTGGTTTGAAATTTGGAATGTTTTCGTGGAGTTTGTTGGGTTGTTGTTGCTGTTATGAAATTTGCCATGTTGTTGACGTATTTGTTGTTGTTGTTGTGAATATACATTGCTGTTAAGAAATATTTTGTTTTCAAATTCTTCTTGCTGTTGAATTCGTGTATTGAAATTTGCATTGTTGTTTGAGATTTGATTTGAGATTCCATTGTTGTTGCAACTTACATTCTCGCCATTGCCGACATGGTTTCCGGCATTGTTTTGTTGTAATTTGGCTCTGTTATCGCTGTTGACGTTTATGTTGTTGTTGACGTTGATGTTGTCGTTGTTGGCTTCGTTTTAGTTCTTGGTTTGTTTAATTTGTGACATAAATATTGGCCATCGTTATTGTTATTGTTGTTCTCTCTAGCAAAATACACAATCGTCTGATTTGTGGTCGAAACATAAAAATTGCGGCTTCATCATTTAAATGTTCGCTTCTCAAACAGCAGGCGAATTTTCCTGATTTTTCCACAGATTTGATTTGTTGACAAAAAGCATAGAAGTTTTGTGATTTTTCGCGAAATTTTTAGTTAGTCTAATGGGCGATTCCTTTGATGGTTTATTGCCTTTGAAAAGTAAATTGAGCAAATGAAACTTTTCGAATGTCGGCGTGAGCGAACCTAATTTTTGTGTACGAACCTAATTTAAAATAAAAACTAATTTAACTTTTTTAATATTTTAAAATTGTTTCTCTTTGTATGAAATACTAAGCAATGTATGTAAAATCATTTGTCTTCAAATTTTCTATTTCATTTTTTAATTATAGATTTTTTTATTTTAGATCTTTACAACGCACTGGTGAGAAAATCAGTAAAATTGCAAAAACCTTGTGGAGGCCTTCAAGAAAATAGATAAAAAAAACAAAGGAAGACAGACACAGGGAGCTGGGGGAAAGAACAAGCATGGCCCGTCCATGTGGAATGCAAGAAAATTCATAGAAAAAGGTGGAATTCATTCTCGAAAATCTTCTCGTGACTGAAACGCAGAGAGGCGAGGAGAGAGAAGGAGAGGGAGAGGGAGAGGTAGAGAGAGATATGAGTATTTGTGCGAGAATTTATTCAGCTCTTGCCTGTTGCTGCAGGCGTTGCTGATGATGGAATATGCGAGGAGAATTCCAGAGCGAATCCGATTTCAAGTCCGATGATCGAAACATAACAGAGAAAAATGGGAGAGCGAGAGACAGCGAGAGAGAGAGAGAGAAAGGGAGCACCAGGAGTGAGAGAGATAGCGTGCTGATGACAAGGATAAGAGTGCGATAATGAGAGTGAAATAGTAGATAATTTGAGATGGGAACAGGCTAAGGATCGTCATCAGGACGACGAGTCCCGAAATCGTGGGAGCGATGAAGGGAGCGAGAGGGAGATCAAGGGAGAGAGAGCGAGGGAGAAGAAGACAGATGTGGACGGCGAGGCCGAGACGGTCTCGGATGATGCAGCGAAAACCCAAAGAGCCCGAAACGATGACGACGACGACGACGACGAGGAGACGAGGAAGGCCAGGAAACAGGTTGTCGAGACGAGCAGGCGAGAGGGCCGAGGACGGACGGAACGCGACGAGGGCGATCCGGCGCCCAGGCCGGGGTGGCGATGGACAAGGGCGAAGAGGACGAGAAGGACGTGAAGCGTCGCCCCTCGACGATGTGGAGGACGGGGTCGTGACGAGCATCAAGACAAGTTCAACGAGCATCAGGTCGAGATGTTTCCTAGCTTTTGGCCTCTGTCGGCCTCGCTCTCACCCTCTCTTTCCCTCTCTCTCCCTGGCCACTTCACCCTCTCCATCTCTCTCTCTCTCTCTGTCTGCCGCGCTGGACCGACATCGCCTCAACATGCGTTTCGACATACGTTCGGGCTGGTGTTTGGCTGTGTGTGTATGCGTGTGTGTGTGTGTGTGTGTGCGTGTGTATGCGTGGGGCGCCCTGTGCGTGTTGGTGTGGCGAAACATTCATCGTGATCATCATCGTCGCCGCTGTCTCGACCACCTCGTCATGATAGTGCGTGTTGTTGATGTTGTCGTTGTTGTTGTTCTTGTTGTTGTTGTCGTCATGTTTTGTTGTCATCATCATCATCAAATTCCTGTTGTTTTTGTTGTCGCCCTCATCGTAGTTGCTGTTGTTGCTGTTGTTGTCGCTACGACATTTTGCAGCCATAAATTTGAAAACCACTTTTTGAATTTGCAACTCGTCTCCCAGAGTCCTTGTTGTTGTTGTTGCTTTTGACATGGACATGTTGTCGTTGTCGTTGTCGTTGTATTAGCAGATGTTGTTGTTGTTATTGTTGTTGTCTTACCATGCGCCTTCCAAATTGAAAAGTCGTTCTTTGTCCTTGTTGATGTTGTTGTTGCTGTTGTCGTGAGGTTCGTTGTTACCGTTGCCTTTGTTGTTGTTTTAATGCAGTTGCTGTTGATGTTGTTGTTTTTCGTGTTTCTGTTGTGCGTTCATGTTGTTGTTGTCGTTCCTGCTTTTGTTGTTGCCGCCCTTGCTGTTTTTGCCTTATGATGTTTTCCCAAAATCCTTCTTATCCTTGAATTTGCTTTGCCGTCCATGACTACGACTTGTTGTTGTTGTTGTTGTTGGTGTTGTTCGCCGGCAGACTCTTCGTACTGTTCTTGTTGTTGGTGTTGTTTTTGTTGTTGTGATTTGCCTCACATGGCCCTCCACCAACTTCGGCTACGGTTAACTTCGGTGTCTGGAAATGATTCTGATATCCGTAGTTTTCTCCCCGATCGGATCGACAAAGGCAACAACAACAAAAGAAACATCAATTCCAAAATTTCCAAAAACAACTGTTGCTGTTGTTGCTGGTAATCTCTCGAGATTTGCGGCGAATTTTTTCCGGACAGGAACGGAACGGATCCGAACCTGTGGCTGAAGCGGAAATCGATAGAAAGCGGTCGGTCCTTGGCCGTTGGAGGGAATACGATCAGCATGAGGAAAGGTAAAGGGAGCGACAGAGAGAGGGAGAGAGAGAGAGAGGGTGCTGTGGAGGGTGGACGAGGGAAGATGGGGAGAGCGAGAGGGCGCGGGGTCTCTGGAGGCTGATGAAAAGTCCTTGTCATGTTCACTGGGAAGCAGGGCTGATGATGTCTACGAGTTGGGCAGACAGGAAGGAGAAAACTCTGAGGTCGGATGATGGTGAGCTCGATTTATCAGGCTCTGTTCAATGCTCCAGGAACTAATTATTTACTCTGAAATCGAAATCGAATAGAAGTTTCATTTTGAGATTTCAT
>OX376698.1:7984440-8283699 GCA_947389925.1 Coelopa pilipes | reverse complement strand
AAAAATTATGCGGTCACTCGCTGTCCTTCTCCGCGGTTCCTCCGGCCCTCTCTCTGTCTCTCTCTCTCGAGGAACCTAAGTGTTGTCGCGTGCTCCCGCTCTCTGGGGACGACTTGTCTCCTTCCCTTGGCCAGCCGCTTTCGCCGGAGGGGACGCAAATTGCAGCACCAGGAATCGGTGTTGGTCGGTTTCCAGCGCCGCCAAGTGGCGACCGGCGAGGGCTGATGTGCTGGAAGGAGGGCGGGGAAGCACAGGGAGAGCGAGAGAGAGAGAGAGAGAGAGTACGAGGCCAGGATGAAGAGGTCCTGGCGATGTCTGCTGCAGCCGAACACGTGACCCTCGTCCGTCCTGCGCCTCCCTCGGACAAATTCTCATTTTATCGCCATTGTCGACGGTTGTTGTTGCCATATTTCCTGTTGTTGTTGTTGCTGGTGGAATTCCCGCAGTAATTGTTGTTGTTCCCGGAGTATTGTTGTTCTTGTTTTTGCTGTTGTTCCTATTTTATTGCATTATCGTTGTTGTTATTATTTCTATTCCACCGTCTGGTCGCTGAATCATGAAATAAATTAGCAAATTTTTTTCGTGGTCGTGTCGTCCTTGTTGTTATTGTTATTGTTGTTCTAGTGGTTGTTGTTGCCGCGAGTCTTACAAATGTTGCTGTTAGTGCCACAATGGTTGTTGTTGTTCTTGTAGTTGTTGTTGTTCCTGCTGCAGTGAGAGTCACTGGCGTGCTCTTGTTCTTCATTCCGCTTACGTCGTCTGCATTTTAAGTGCGAAGCGATGAAAATTACATTTTATTTCACTTTCCTTCCCTTTCCTCCGCCGCCGCCGCCGTCCTTGGCGTTGTAATTGAAATGCAATTTTTTTTCGTTAATTTTATTTTATTTTTTCTACTCGAATTCCAGGTATTTAATTTGAGTTCAATAGTATTTTGATAAGAATTTCAAATATTTATTTCAAAAATTTAAATTTTTACTTCCAAAAAATAAAATTTTTTATTCCCAAATTTTTTTTATTTCCAAAAAATTTTATTATTATCTTCCAAAAATTGTATTTTTTCCTTCCAAAAAAATTTATTTTTTATATCCAAAAAAATTTTTGTTTTATTAACAAAAATACTTATTTTTTATTTCCAAAAAATTGAAGTTTGCTTCAAAATAAAAAAAGAAAATTGAATTTTTTCTTAAAAAAAAACATTTATTTTTTTACTGCCAAAATTTTGTATTGTTTATTTCCAAAAAATTTTATTTTTTTTGTCCAAAAAATTTCATTTCATTCATTTAGTTTCATGATATTTATATGTTATATCCACATTATATTTTCATATATGTGTGAATTTAATTAATATTCTTATTTATATTTGAAGTTGCTAAATTTTTACCTTTCTCTTTCTCATTTCTTGTTCTTTTCAATCGCAGAATTCTGTTTTTTATACGAAATTGCATTATTTCTATTTCATTTTTATATCAAATGCCAAATGCTCATCAAACTCTAAGTCACATCATTCGAAATTCGCCGATTTCTCCACGCAAGACGTGTGATTCTTCGCACTTGCCCGAGGGTAGCGATTGCGTCGATCCTTGGAATCTGGGCCACAAGTTCGACGACAGATGGATCGACTGAGCGATTGATCGATCGGACGATCGTGCGTTCGGCCCATAAAAATCTATTTTTACGAGGAGGCGTCGCAAACTGACTGACTTTGAAGAGCGCACGAAGGGAGCGACCGCGGGATGGAGAGAAATCGTGTCAATGCAATGAACGACGAGCGACGAACGGCGAGGGACGAGGGACGAGCGATCGCGAGTGCACGACCGAGAGGATGGAGATAAGGATCGGAGCGATCGAATAAAACCCCAACCACTTGGACTCCACTCGCGCAGTCATCGACCGGAGCCAACTACAGCAGTAGGAACGGAGTTGTGGATTTTCCTGAAGTCATCGAGTCGAAACCTCAAATCGGAAGGATACTAAACGAGAGCTGAAGAATGTCGGGAATGTCGCTGCGAATTCCTCTCCAGCTGCTGCTGGCCGCGGTCCTGGTGTTCTGCTGCTGCTGCTGCTGCTGCCTCGGCGCCCCGGCCACGGAGTCCCCGTTCGCCGGCGCCGAGACGGATTCGGGAAACGCCGTGCGCACGACCGACCTCTTCGCGGGTGCCTTGGAGGAGTCGCAGCAGGTCCTGCGGCTGCTGCTGAGAGCCGTCTGCTCGATTGCCCGGACCATCGAGCGGGCCGTGGGCCTGGAGGCGAGGCCGGCCGGCGAGGTGGTGGAGACGCAGACCAGGGCCTACGAGGACATTCGCTGATGTTCTCTTACCGAAAAACGATTGGGGTTTGAAGAGAAAAAGACAAAAATGTACAGTACGTCATCAACGGCAAATCACAAAAGGCAAATAAATAAGAAAATCATCAAAATAAGACGTCATAACCAAATCATCATAATGAAATGATACGATAATAAAATCACAATTTCAAAACCAAACAAAATAGTTCATAGTTTAAATCTATAATAAAATATAGGAGCTAAGATAATATAGCGAGAGTGAAGAAAAAATATCACTTTTGGATTTTTTAAATATCTATACGAATTTGTGAGTTACAAAAAATATTTGGAAGATTTTATTTTTAGGTACAAACATTTCAGTAGAATAAAAGCGAATGCAACATATTTTATTGTTATTTAAAACATTCTATGATCATCACCATGACTTTATTATTTTTAGTGAGCACTTTACCTTTTGCTAAGAAAACGTGGTTTTTTTAAATTTACTTTTGTATTCAATTTGATACATATTATATTTATATTATATTCGTGTCATTTTTTAGCTCTATATCCCGAGGGTTTGGAATTCTCCCCTGCAAACACCTAGAGCCAAATGTGTTTACTTGCCATTGGCCACGATGGGATTTTCGTGTTCGGGAAGAGAAACCCAATATTTATTTCGCAAAGACGAAGGGTTTGATTTGCAGAGCTCGCCTCTTTCGTCTCATTTCCCATTCCTGGGGGCCCCTAAAGAGTTTTCTAAAGAGCTTTCTATTATTGTATTAGTTTTCTTCAATTGTGCTGGACTCTCTACAAAACAACTACAACAACAACAATGTCCGCCCGCAATAAACAATAATTGAATTTGTGGTTTTTCACAAATGATTGTTGTTGTTGTTGTTGTTATCCCTAAGTTAACAATGATCCCCAGAAACCCTCGCTGTTTCTCCCAGAGTTTCTCGTGGTGTTTTTCTCTCAATTTTTTATTGTTCGAGCGCAAGTTGAAGTTGTAGTTGTTGTTGTGGTTGCTTGCTGCTTTGTATTTTCTCAGTTCTCGTTGTTGTTGTTGTTGTCGTTGTTGTTGCTGTAGCTAGTCTCCTTGTCATGCTTTTTGTTGTTTCTTCATTGTTTGACCTGAAGTTGGGGTTTTTGTTGAGTTCGTTTGCTCCACCGTGCACTGTAGGGTTGTCGTTGATGTTATTGTGATTGCATTGTAGTCGTTGTTGTTGGTGTTGTTCTATGTGTGTGCCTGTGTTTGTGTGTGTGTGTTGTTGTTGTTGCTCTTAAGGATTCTCAATAGACGAAATCCGTTGAGGTTTTCGCCATTGCATTCGAGCCCTCGCTCGGATTCGGATGGCTGAGTTGTTGTTGTTTGTACTTTTGTTTATTTCTTGTCCATACATTGTGATGGTCACAAGTTCTTGTTTTTGTTGCGGTGGTAGTTGTTGATGTTGTTGTTGTTCCTTTTGTTGATTCTGTTTGATTCAATTTAATTTATTTCAACGTAAAAAGTCAAGAGACCGAAATGCACAGGGAGCTTGGGAGAGAGAGTGGGGCACAGAGAGAGAGAGAGAGAGAGAGAGAGAGATGGAAAGTGCAGAAAGAGAGTGAGTGGGAGAGCGGACGTGGAGAGTGCTGGAGGGAGACGGCAACAGTGGGGATCGAGCGCTGTTGTGGGGTTTGTCGACAAAAGCTTTTTATTGAAGCTGGCTTAGAAACACACACACACACACACACACACACACACACACATACACAGGGACATCAATGGTTTCGGTTGCCAGGACAAAAACAAAAACAAAACGACTGGGCGCACGAAAACAATAAGAGGAAGAGAAGTCCACCAACACCGACGCAAATGCATTCTCAATGTGTTGTGTGGGGCGAAAAAGCTCAAGTATTTGAGCACAACAACAACAACAACAACAACAACAACAACAGCAACAACAACAACGACCCCAACGAACTCAAACACAAACATGGAACAGTGGGAAAAATGGGTGCAGGTTCCGTTTCCCATACAAATGCAGAAATGAATGAATTATACGAGGACTAAAAACAAGTAGAGGAATAAATAAATCCGCAAGCAAACACACAGAATCAATTAAAATATCAATAAATTGAAATTCTCCGGTCACTCCGTCTCTCTCTCGCTCTCCACCTCGGCCCGTTCTCTTTTTAGCTCCGTCCCAGTCGCTCCCATTGCGCTCCTTCTCTCTGGCTGGGATTCGGTGGAGCGAAAAACACCTTGGGCCATTTGCGGTGGACGAGGTGAATCCACAAAGGAGCTCCAGTATTTGCCTGGCAGTAGTTGCAATTGTTGTTGTTCCTATAGTTATTGCTACAAATTTGCTGTTTCTGTAGTCAATTTTGTTCTTTCTCCAGTTGTTGCTTTAATTCTTTACTCGTTTTTCCTTAGTTATTGCAACAGTTTTGTTCCTGCTGGTTTCGCCTGCATTTATTGCCACAATTTTTGTTGTTCCTGCTTCACCTTTGTTTATTCTCCGATTGCTTTATTAAGAGGTCTGTATTGAAACTGGAGTTATCAAAGGATTTCGAATGCAACGTTTTTAAGGCGGGGGAATCACGGAAAACAAAGCAAGAACTGAAGGGCGGAACCAGAGAAGTGGGAGGAATGAATATAATTTCGCAGGAAGTTTCTCTTTTCCAGCAGTCGAAATTCGAGTGCAAATTTTGAGTGAAAAAAAAAACTTTACTGCCGATAGTTTTCAAAATATCCCGTGAGGAATGGACAAAGTTCTCTCAATTTTTGCCGCCACACGCCCTCATTTGGGCGAATCCTCGGCCCACCCCGGCCGCACCGCGCGAGCCTGGTGGGCCCGGACCGGAGCCCGGCCCTCTCTCCCTCTCCATTCGATTCTCCTGTTCA
Source organism: Coelopa pilipes (assembly GCA_947389925.1). NCBI lineage: Eukaryota > Metazoa > Arthropoda > Insecta > Diptera > Coelopidae > Coelopa > Coelopa pilipes. The sequence continues at coordinate 8,278,546 of OX376698.1, read as the reverse complement.
TCAATATGTTTCCTCTTGTCTCCCGCTCCCACCGCTCGCCTGCCATCTGGCAATGATTTGAATAATCCTCTCGCATACGCCTGCCAATAAAGGGCAATCGAATTAGTTCGCACATACGCCCAGCGTCAGATCGGACTCGGGCTCCAAATCCGGGGCCAGGGGCTCGGGGAGTGGGACGCGGAGAGAGCGGAGGGAGACAGCTGTGGGGGCCAGGCGCGGAGAGGGAAACAGACGGGAATGTGAGGGAGCGAAGAGAGGGCGAGCAAGGAGCGAAGCGGCAAACAATGACATGGCAAAAAGGAAGGGCGAGAAAGAGAGATAAAATGTAGGAAAATGCTAAGCAAATCCAAGCTAAACCCCAAAAATTATTCTCATCACGTGCACTTTTTGCAGCTTCGCCAGCAAATTTCGGTACAAATTTAATTTTTGTTTAGTGTCACTTGGCGAACGAACCAAAAAAATCGACACAGAGAGAGAGAGAGAGAGAGAGGAAAACCCGAGATCGGAGACGCCCCGGCCATGGGGCGTGACGAGAGCGACAGGGGTGGGTGGGGGTTGCGGCGGAGGTGGTACCGGGTGCAGTGAAGGGTGGCGAGCAGAATATTGCAAATAGGGAAATTTCTCTCGCCTTTGTGGTGCCACTTGGAGATGCTGATTAAATTTGGTTGCTCGTACGTGATGGGCGTTCCCTCGTCGACCGGGCCGGGCCGGGCCGGGGCTTTCTCTCCCTCTCTCTCAGTGTCTTAATTTTCGTTGTTCCCGGGGCCCAGTTTTCCTTGCTGTTGACCTCGGTGGCCACGAGAGCCGTCTGGCGGGCGAAGCCGGGGGCTCCAGAGATCAGCTCGATTGCCCGGAACCCTTCCCAAGAGCTTTATTGCAATGCTATCGTCATTTGCTCTTCTTATGCATTAAATACCGATTTGACAAAAAAAAAAAAAAAAAAAATTGAGATTAAGAGAAAAAAATTTGTATTTCAACATTTCTCTCTTAATCATGAAATCATGTTTTTAATTTCAGTAAATATTATTATATTATATGCTATTTTTAAATTCGGTTTTACTTACAAAATATCATATTTAAATTAATGAAATAAAATGTAAAATAACTTAAAAATTTGGAAAGTAATTTTCTATTTGTTTGAAATTTTTTTTAAATTTTCCTTATTTAATAATTTAACTATTGTTTCTAATATTTAATTTAGTTCACCTTTCTGTTAAATTTCGCAATTTTGTTGTTATTGGTGTTTTCCTCGGTTTATTGCGGACTCGCAGATAAATTGAAAACTTTCCCGGCTTTCACAGCCCTCGTCCTCCACTTCCGCCACCCCTCCCCAACTTCCGCCGCTGCTCGGTTCATTCAAATGCCAGTCATTTTGAGATGTTCTCATTTTCCCCATCTCTACACCTCTTTTTGTATGGCCTTTTATTTATTTGCTTTATACTTTGCTTTACTTTATCATCTCTCTTATCTAATTGTTTTACCCTTTCTAGTCCGCACTAACATTTTCTTCATTACTGTCCACTGCAATGTTTTTCCTCTCACCGGCTTGCATTTTCTATATTTTTTCCACTACAGTTTCTCTCAGTGCTGTCGATGCCCGAGGCAGAATCGATATCTATTTCGGTGCAAAATTCGAATGACTCTGCTTGGGTCGAAGCGCGGAGGGGAGGGAAGGGAAGGGTCGAGGTCGGGATCGGGGAGTGGAACTAAGTAATGAGGGAAGGAGCTCCGGCCCTGGGGTAGAATTTGTGGTTGGCGCGAAATTTCCCGATAGCGTGCGGGAAAATTACTGAAGATTACAAATATAATGTAGAAAATACAAAATCCAATACACGGGAATTTGTTCTGCAATGGGGATTAGTGGGTGAGAGAGAGAGAGAGAGGGAGGGGGGGGGGGGGGGGCAGAGGAAACTTACGATAAGGCGAGTTCGCGGTGGAACGTGTGTGAAGGAAGAAGAAGTATATTGGAACCACTTTCGCCGTGGTTATGATATGAACTTGTCTAAAAGTATTCACTGTTGCAGGAGTTTCTCCAGCCGAGAAATTTTCCTCGAACGAAGTTGCCGTTTCCGTCGCTTCCGTCCTTCATTGTATTTTGCATTTTGACTCTCGTCCTCGACCCTCCACGCACTTCTCTACCCCTTCCCTCACGCACTCATTCATTCATTTGTCCATTTCGAAATTGAATCTCCCAAAGGAGCAGCGATGACATCGACATCGACATCGTGCTCGAGAGCCATCAAAATTTATTTCCTACATTTAAATTTCAATTAATTATCGTAAACAAGGCGACAGCAAGCGACGTGCGGCGGACGGACAGACGAAATTCGGGCAAACGGCACGATAAGAGCGAGAGAGAGAGCGATGACAAACATTTTTTATTCCCATTTTTATATTCAATTTTATGACTTGTTTACAAGTGACCCGCGACGACCCAGAAGAAGACGATAATAAAATAAATCCGAGTCGAAGAAGCTTTATCGCTTGTATTCAAAATAATTACAATAAAATTCCAATCATTCTTATTTGTTCATGTCAAAGGCAAGACTTGTACATAAAAAGCAAAAACAACATAGTAATTCATAAGCAACAAAAACCACATTGTTGCTAGTAAGGGTTGATAATTATAATTCAATTATAATTCACTCGTTCAGAGGGAGAAAATCAGTTGGAATTTGAATTGATTGAAAAATTGAGATTAGAAATACTGAAAAAGAAACATATTATATTTGCTGAAATCGATATTTCCTTAAAATTTTGAAGAAGTCGATTTTAATTATTAAAACATTGTCAATGTTTGGTTTTTGAACTCCAATTCATAAGTAAAAGTATTTAAATTTTATCACCTTTGATGAGTTAATTTTACTTTTTCAATTCAATTTTAAATTTATAATTTTATTTCTGATAACTTTTCTATATTACAAATTCTTAATTGGATTTGTCGTTGTTTCTGTCCAACCGATTTCTCTCAGTGTCGCTGGAGCGAAGGGCAAGAAACCGCCGGCCTTTGGAGAGGAAGCGAAGATTAAAAATTCCACCATTAGTTTTTTCCCAGCAGCCGCTCGAGGAGCATCGACGGAGCCGCTTCGCACGAGCGTCAGGACGACAGAGAGGCAGCGAGGGAGCGAAAGAAGTGCAGTTCTGGAAGAGACAGAAGGCGGCGCGATGAGGGACGAGAAGATCGGCATCGTGGGCAGGTGAGGGGCCGCGAGGAGATCGGGAGCAGTGTCGATGATTGGAGTTTGATTTGATGAGTTTTTCCACCCGCCAGCGGCCTCATCGGACGCGCCTGGGCGATGCTGTTCGCCTCGGCCGGCTACCGGGTCACGCTCTACGACATCCTGCCCGAGCAGGTGACGCAGGCGCTGCAGCAGCTCGAGCAGGACCTGCGCCGGCTGGAGGCCGAGGGCACCTTGCGCGGCAGCCTCGACGCGCGCGCCCAGTTCGCCTGCATCGAGGGCACGACGGAGCTTCGCAGCCTCGTCGCGGGCAAGGCCTTCATACAGGAGTGCATTCCGGAGCGCCTGGACTGGAAGCGGCAGCTGTACGGCCAGCTGGACGGGCTGCTGGAGGCCCAGACGGTCGTGGCCAGCTCGACGAGCACCTTCATGCCCTCGCTCTTCAGCGAGGCGCTGCGGCATCGCGGGAACGTGAGTCGGGCCGTGGCTCTGGTTTTCGGGGGAAATTTTCATTGAACCTTTCACCGTCCCCAGGTCGTGGTCGCGCACCCGCTGAACCCGCCCTACTTCATCCCGCTGGTCGAGATCGTGCCGGCGCCGTGGACCCGGCCCGAGGCCGTCGCCCGGACGCGCGCCCTGATGCTCGAGATCGGGCAGCGGCCGGTGACGCTGCGGCGCGAGGTCGAGGGCTTCGCGACGAACCGCATCCAGTACGCGATCCTGAACGAGGTCTGGCGCCTGGTCGGCGACGGCGTCCTGAGCGTGCGCGACGTCGAGAGCGTCATGACCGACGGCCTCGGGCTGCGCTACGCCCTCCTCGGGCCCCTGCAGACGGCGCACCTGAACGCGCCGGGCGGCGTCGTCGACTACTTCGGGCGCTTCGGCGGCGAGATCTGGTCGGTCAGCCAGACGTTCGGGCCGCCGCCGCGGACGACGGCCGCCGAGGAGGCCGCGACGCTGGCCGAGATCGGGCGCCAGTGCGAGGCGCTGGTGCCGCGGGGCGAGGCGTTGGCGCGGCGCCGCCAGGAGCGCGACGAGTTCCTGACGCGCCTCGGCCAGCTCAAGAGGAGCTTCTCGTGAGCAGCCCTGTGGCCACGTCTGTGAGTTCAATAAAGAGCGAGTTTTTGTTTTTGTTTTCCCCTATTTTTTTCATGAGACTGCGAAGTCGCAGCCAAAGAGGGTGGGGACGAAACAAAGAACGATGACGACAAATGTCTTATAATTTCTGCAAATCCGTTGCTCGCTCTGTCGTCCTTCGGGTTATTGTTGTTCTTCTTGTTGTCGTTGTTGTTGTCGTTGTCGTCGTTCTCCCGCCTCTGTCAACTGACCCTGGGAGGACTCCGCAGTCCTTTCTTCGGAAATTCTGCAACTTTGGCGAGAACTCAATCCTTGGCCAGAAATTCCTTTGGTCCTGGAAATCCTTTGTGAAGTTTCCTCGATTTTCGCCTGGCTTCTTTTTGTTTGCACTTTTCCATTTGTTGTAGAGGAACTCGCGACCTGCGGGAAGGGCGGGGGCGACGACGGACGACCAGACGACGCCGATCAAAATGAGGAGGAGGAAGACGAGAAGGCGAAGTCGATGAAAAACGATGCAGACGACGTTAATGAAATTAATTTTTCGCAGCAACCGGAAGCGCTCAAATGAACTCCAACTCCGGGCCTTTGGCGCGTTTCCTGACAAATGATTTCGGTTTCTGTTTCTGGCCCCTCTCTCTTCGCCCCCTTCAGCGCTCCATTCCTCTCTCTCTCTCCCTCCCTAGCGGGTTTCCTTCTCCGATTTCAGCCAGTTCAGCTTTCGTTGGCTCCTCGCGTCCCCTCGGTTTCCGCCTTTCCGCTCTCCCTATTGCCTTCTCCCTTCCACTCTTCGTCCCGTCCCATCCTACTCTGAGCCCTTTGTTCTCCCCTCTCATTCGCTCGTGCCCTTCGCTCTCCATCCCAGGGCAATGAAAAATGAAACTTTGCAGCGAAATGAAATGAAAAGGATTCAGCTTTGACGTCATGGCGAAGGACTTCCCTTCGGAACAGCGGGCACGGGGGAGGGAGGCGCTAGGCGCAGAGGAAGGACGGAGTAGAGAAGGAACTGAGTGGAGGATGTACCGGATGGAAGCAAATTAAAAATGCGCTTGCGGTTTTTCACTCCACTCCACTCCAGGGCCGGAGCCGGAGGGTTGACAGGACCTGGAGGGCCGAAGGAGCGACTGACGCGGCACAAGGAGTGGATGGCGACGAAAATGGCGAGGGGCCGGCTGAGGGGACCGCTGCAGAACAAGGAAATGCCTGCAGATGGGAATTAATTATCAGCGGGCGAAAATTACCCAAACGAGGAGGTGAGAAATCAAAGGGCCAGATCTTCCAGCTCCTGCCGCTCCTCAACAGCCTCCAACCCCAGAACTACACTGAACTGCTAATGAATCCCGCCTCGACACTTTAGGCATTTAACAGCCGCCCGGGCGTGGGCAACGGTGGCAGAGTGGATGGAAATTTGGGAATCGAAAAATTCCTCTGTGCTGAATGAACTTCCGGTGGTTTCCATTGAAGTTCGCCAGGCCAGGTTAGGAGAGCGAGCGAGCGAGAGAGACGAACAGGGTGCTCCACGGGTGCCACGGGTCGGCCACGCCCCGGCTGTTCTGGCGGTCTCGAGCAATTGACGCGCGCTGCAGGACATTTTATTCATTTTCCACAACAATGCCTTCGTCCGCGTCGCTGTGGCCAGGGCGGCGGCGGCGGAGGAGGCGGAGGGCAACAGCAACAACGACCTGTGGGCGTGGCTGTCCGCCCCCTCTCTCCGTTCACCAGCCGGAACGCACATTAGAAACGCTTTAATTGACAGTTTCAACCGCGAGAATTTAATAATTGACTTGCGCCGAAATTCCAAATGAATTCCCCCCGTGTGGGCGCCTGGCAACAGTGTGTGTGTGTGCGTGTGTGTGTCTGCATGGGTGCATTAGTGTGTGTTGCGGCTCCAGTTAATTAGCGGCGAGTTCGCTTCGCGATCCGATCTTTTCAATTATTCCATCGCTCTGTCCATCTGTCGGTGGTCTGTCCCTCCTCTGCTCCGTGCACATGGCCGTCGATCTGTCTGTCTGGCTCTCCCAAATACTCATGTCTGTCGCAATAATTATGTCCTTTGTCCGTCGTAGCCGTTGTCATGGCTTCTGCTGGCCATGACGTCAGGGACTGAAGCCATTGAGTAAACCGTGGAAATCGAAGGTTGGTTGGAATGGGTGGTAAATAAAATAAATGAAATGCATCAAATGAATAGCATACAGAATAATAAAAATGTCCCTAAATAATTTTGATTGTCTGCACACACTTTAAAATATTCAAAAAAATTTACCTCATTCCCACTTTAACGAAATCTCAACCGATTTTGTTCCAATTCCTCTTGATCGGCTCTTTGTGGCCATCGAAAAATAAATAAGTCTGTCTCATTTCGTTCTCTCCGCCTCAGTTGGTTTTCGCCGTCTCATTTCTCTTGCTCTGTCTCCATTTTTTTGTCTATCCCTCTCTCCTTTTTTTGATTTTCTCTCGCGTTCTCTGACTGGTTGTTATTTTCGGTGTTGCCGTTGTTGTTGCTGTTGTTGTTATTGTAATGAACTATTATTTCCGCTGACCACTTATTGTCGATTCCATCGTCATTTGTTGTTGTTATTGTACTCACTATTCTCGTTGTTGTTGTCGACACTTCTGTTGCTGTGTTGTTGTTGTGTTTTCGTTTGTTATTGTTGCACTACCTTCAACGGTGATTGACCACCAACCAACAACAACAATAGGGACAACAACAACAATAGGAAGAACCAACAGCAGGAGCGGTGATAAAGGCAACAATAAATGAATGTGAAAACAACAAACGAACTGGACAAAGTTTCCCGCGTAAACCGCTTTTTCAATGGCGTTGAAAATGACTGCGGCAACCCTGGCTGGCCATGGCTCCATTGTTTTGACGGTTTTTGCCGCAATTCGCGGCGCCGTCGTTGTCGCCGCCATCATCAGCAACGTCGTCATTATCGTTTCCATCAACATCAACATCGCCATGGCCATCGTCATCTCCATCGGCGCCGGCATCAACGAAATCACATCGAATTCATTATCACCTCATCGTCATCATCTCATCGCCATCAACGTCGTCATCATCGTCATCATCAGAGTCGTTTCAACGTCATCATCACATCGTCATCAACATCCTCGTCATCGCCATCAACGTCGGCATCATCATCAGCATCCGCTCATCGTCATCATCACATCGTCGTCACCACATCGTCCTCATCACATCGTCATCATCACAGCGTCATCATCACATCGTCGTCACCACATCGTCATCATCACATCGGTTCATCTCATCCTCATCGCCGCCATCGTTATCACCGTCACCGTCACCCTCGACCCTCGACCCTCGGCCCTCCGCCGATGCCCCGCCCTCGCCCTCGCCCTCTGCCCGATCGCTGCAGCGGACGCCGTTTCTTTCCACTGTTGTCGGCTTATTTCATTTCGTTTCATTTCATTTCGCTTCGTCCCATCTGGTGTCTCTTTCTCGCCATGTCATTCGAGCAATAAATTACCAGATGCTGTGTAGTCGTCGTTATTGTCGTTATTGTTTTTATTGCTATTAACGCCGGGGTTGTTGTTGAGACTGATGTTGTTGTTGTTGTCGCTATTGTTGTTGTCCTTGCCTCAACCATGCGAGTGAAATCGGGGAACAAACGAAATGAAGAGGAAGAAGACAACGACGAGTGCATGTCTGAGCTTTTAAAAGTTTAATTGTGCGAATGCCAGTGTAAATGTCTGCCTCGGTGTGTGTGTGTGTGTGTGTGTGTGGGTCTCCCTCTCCCTGTCGTTCGCACTCACTCAAACTTTCCGTGTCCTCGCTCCCTCCCTCCCTCTCTCTCTCTCTCTCTCTACCTCCCTCCCTCCCAGTCCGTCTGTCGCCTCTTTGTGTGTGAAAATAAACGCCTTTAATTGTAATCGCAGAGACCCGGAGACAATCGTGTGTTATCGGCGATTTTTGTTCTCGAGTGCTTCCGTTGTTTCATTTGAAAGGTTCATCAATTCAAGTGATTTATTGATTTATTGGGGCGGATCCTGAGGAGTCCTTTACAGGGAAATCCGAAGGACTCCAGCTTGATTTAGAGCAATTTTCTCTTCAATGACTGAATTGATTGAGTCGGGGAAAATTTCGTCATGAAACTCAAGACTGTTTTGTATTTTGTTTTTATGTATTTTTGACTAGTTCTTTCTTAATTTCTTGTTCCCTTTTACGACTTTTCGGCAGTTTTAAAACAATTAATTGGGTTTTCAACATCATTTTTTTTTCGCAGTATTCACTGCGGATTCACCAAAAGGCGACCTGTAACTTCGGCGAAAGCCTTCAATTTTCTCCAACTTCATCATCGGCCGTTTTGCCTTAGCGTTCCAAGAGACCAGGCCGACAGATTAATCCTAACCTAGTCGTATGTGGGGATCTTTGTATGAAGGTTAATCACCTGGAAGCGAGAATCCCTTGTTTATACCAGAACAACAACAACAACAACAATAAACCACAAATACAAGACAAAAGCGCCAATAACGCAGGCAAAAACCGTAGCAACTACAACAACAACACACCAAAAACAGCAGCAACAACAGTCGACCCAGCAAACCATTACAAATGAAAATATAATTTCCTGTCAGCTGCCATGTCCGCCATGTTCTATGTATGCGTGTGTGTGGGTGTGCGTGTGTCTGTTTAAGTGTTTTTCTACTCCTCCCAGGATGTGCGATAGCGAAATGCAACAACAACAACTCATCACTCCAGCCAAACCCAGAGCATTATTGATGATGGTGGCGGAGACGGCGACGGCGACGGCGATGGCGATGGCGATGGCGAGGCGATGGCGATGGCGAGGCGATGACGCTGGAGGTGGCCAGGTGGAAGGAGCTGAAGGTCCTGGGAAGGAGCCTCCTGGCGACCACGGGGGTGTGTGACTGTGTGCGGCAGGACACGCGGAGGAAATGGCCATCGGACCACGAGACATGCGATCAAATTGAACAAAGTGATTTATAATCAGGACCAACGAGAGGACGAAACACTTGAACTGTCCACGCGAGCGAGAGAGAGGGAGGGCGAGGGAGCGCGAAATAGGAGAAAGAAAGCGGCGGAGGAAGGGAGGAGCAGAGGAAGGACATGAGGATTCCGGTTCGGCTGGAAGATAAATGCCAGCTGGGAATCAAAACCAACAAATGTCAAACGAGACCGAATTAAATTGATGAAGATGTGGATTCGACTGTCGACGCTGCCCCTCCCCCTCTCTCTCACCCACTCCCTGTCTTTATCTCGGCAGAGATGGGGCTTGGACAGAGGACCCGGAGAAGGACGAGATGAAAAATAATGACGATTTAAAAAGTCCGACCACCGCACGATGGCTTTCGCGATAATTGAAACAAAATAATAAATCGCCGGGTCGCTGGAGCCAGTCGGGCGAGCGAGGGAGAAAGGCAGCCGGGGAAGATGAATGGGATGAAGGAAGGAAGGGCTGCACGGAGCGATGGCTCGAGTGGGATGGAGCCCGGAGCCAGACGGCTTCCGATCCGAAAAGGATAACAAAGCCCACGATGGAGCCGGGGGGAGAAAAGCAAGGTGTCGAAAGGAGAACAAAGGGGAAGCAAGGAGTCCGGCAAAGGACGAGGCGGGAACAAGAGGTTGGAGTAAAACGCAGGACGTCGCACGAAGGAGCAGAGGCGACAGGAGGAGCCAATGTTTGCCGGAAGTCGATGGCGAAAACCGTTCTTATCGACGACGAAAGTAATTTGTCAGATGGCAGTTTCTTGTTTTTTTTTTTTGTTGTTTTATTTGGTTTGTCCTTATTTTGATTTGTTTTTTGTTTGTTTTTTCCGATTACTCAGTTTTGATTTTTTGGCTGCCGCCCTCCAGATGGCAAAAATTCAATTTTCCAAATCAAGGCGATGGCTTTGGGATCAAAATTTCGTTTCCTCTCTCCATCTCCATCCCACCTCCATCGGTCCCCAGCCGCATCTGGCCACCTTCTCGTCTGTTCGGCTTTGATGGTGGAGCCGGTTGATGTTGGGCTTACTGTTGTTGTTGCTGATAATGAAAGCAGATTACGGAGATGAAGGCTGAAAGAGAAGGACGGGAATCCTTTCCGGGCACCCCAGAGAGCTTGATATTTCGTTCGTCCAGTTGGCAGCCGTCTCTCTCTATCTCCCTCTCTCTTTTTGTCTCATCCCTTCCGCTCATTCGCTCTCTCTCTCTCTATCATGATTGGCTGCAGAGATGGGGATGGATTTGCTAAAAGGTTGGCCCGTGATTGCTGCGGGGATTAATTACGAAATTAGGTACGAGACCAACGACAGAGAGGCGACAAGGAAGAAGAAGAGCCAAGGGAGGAGAGAGGGGGAGAAAGGATGGAAGGTCGGTGGGGAGGATTTTTGGAAAATCGCCTTCGAATGGCTCTCTAGAGATTATTGAAGTAATTTTGCTTCTGGACTTCAAACGACTTCCGATTTGGAATGATTTCTGCGAACGCACGGCTAGGGCTCTGGGAAGAATCGAGAGATGGCTGGATTGATTTTTGGAGAAATTTTGGGAATTTCCGGAATGGATTTGAGCTTCCAATTGACTTCATTAGCGTGAACGAGTGCACTGGGAAAATGTTGGGAAAAATAGGGAAATGTAAAAATGCAAAAATGTGCAATTTCTTGCTTAAAACTGCCATTTGACGAAATTCAGATATCAATCATAGAGGTTTGTAAAGAGGAAAAATAAAAGAATGAAAATGTTTGTAAAATTCAGATGAGAAAAAAACAAAATATTGATGAGAATATTTTGCTCCTTTGGTCGCCGTCTGCCCGGAACCCCGGCCACTACTTAATGGACATGCTACTACTTTTTATGGCCTTCTCCGCTGCGCTTGTTGTTGTGAATAGTGTTGTTGTTGTCACGCTTTGTGCCGCCGTCGCTGGTGATTCAAAGCGAAATTTATGGCCGCAGCACGTGTTGCCGTGGTTGCGAAACGTTGTTGCTCTTCTTTTGCTCCCACAGCCCTGCGACCTTTCGCTGCTCCCCCTTCTCTCTCTCTCTCTCTCTCTCTCTAGCACTTGGCAACTGTCGCTGTTGTTGCCATCGTTATAGACACATTGTAGTGCTTGGTGTTTTCCTTCAGGGTTGCCATCGCAAAATAACAATTATTCGCGTGCATTTTTCCTCTCGAAATCGAATTAAATTTATTTCATCGCCGGCCGGCCGCGGCCGATGTCTGTTGGTCCTGCCGGGCGTGGTGAATAAATTGCGAGCAATAACGGGAAAATGTGTTTCCATCACGTGACTCACATGCGAGAATAACAACAACAACAACAACAACTACCCACTAGCAACAACAACGTTCAGCATCTCAATCATCCGAGTGAAATATTTTTGAAAATTAAATGGAATAACGATCGAGATTTGATTGATATGTCGCAGAAACAAAAAGAATAAATAAAAAAATTGAAAATTATAAATGCAGTTTCAACTACGAGGTTATTCGACAGCCAAAAATAGAGGAGTCCGAGCGGAATTAGAGAGTTATTTGGGAATTTACGGAGGTCAAGCGGATGGATGGCAGAAAATTAAAAATCATTATTGCAATACGGGACGAAACGAGAAATTGTGGAATGCAAAATAAATCGCAAGTAATAAAATTGAAATTTTGATCCGATTTTATGTAGATATTTTTTCCACCTGTTCACTATCGACTTTTTTTAATCTTTCATTTCAACTCAATTTAATTTATATTTACTTTGGAATTTATTATTTTAGTTTGGATTCAACTAATATTTAGTCTTCTTTATGCTTTACTTATTCTTTATATTTAGTTTTTCATCTATTTAATAAATTGGACTTATATGTTATTGTTTAATATTTGTTAATTTTTCCTCATTTAATTTGAACTTTATTTCAATTTTATTTAGATACAAAGAAATCTGATCTTCAGGCGAATTTCAAGAAGTGAATTTAATTTTCGTATTTATTTTATTTCAGTTTTCTTTAGCGAAGGAAGCTGAAGGACAAAAACTAGAATTTTGAATAATTAGAGCAATTTACAGCAGGACGTAATATTCGAAAGTAAATTTGGAGCAAACCTATCAATAAGCGAGATGGCTTTTAGGATTAGCCTCCAGGCGACCCAGTGAAAATCCAATAAAGCCGAAAGTGCCACAGGGAATTTTCAATCAGTACGAAGTTCGGATAAATTCAATAACAGTTGCATAAAGAAGCAGGAAGTAGTCCCTGCAGATAAGGACATTCAGCAAAGAAACACCACGATGACCTACTCGAATTGACTCCTCAGAGATGGAGATAGAGAAAGAGATGTGGAGATAGGACAAGGGAGAGGGAGAAGTTCAAACATGGCCTCGTGCGAAAAGTTGGACAAATAATAAATTTCATTAGGGACACACGAGGCGATAGCTCGAGCTCAAGGCGATTTTCCTCGCACTTGGTTGTCCTTTTCAAGTGCTTCGAGTTGCCAACACGATGTCAATTGCAAGGAGCGCGAAGGAGGGAGAGAGAGAGAGTGAGAGGGGCGAAAAGTTCGACCAGATGTGAAAAGTTGAACTTTTTCATTAAATCAATTAAATGAACTCGATGGATCGATGGATTCCCTTCGTCTCGCTCGCACTCTCCCGTTGATTGTCGTCCTTGTGTAGTTTGGTCAAGCCAGGAGAAGGAGGGGGAAACGGAGGAAGCAGAAGGAGAGAAAACAAGGTGCAGGAAGCGAAGAAGCCACGGTGGGAGGGAACGAGGAGAGAAGAAGTTTCTCAAAGATTTATGAAGAGAGGACTTTCGGGCGACAAATTAATTACAGACCCGAGAGCACAGCTACGCACACACAGACCACCGCAAGGCAGGCGAGGGAGGTCCGGGAGTCTCGGGCTCGGCCCCGAATGTCCTTTTGGTTCGTCATTTAAAATTCCATGTCGTTAGGAGGCGAGACGGGACGAGGCGAGGCGATGCGAGGCGAGGCCTGCCAAAACAACAATCAAAACGTCATTTATTCCGGAGCCTGCCAAACGGACTCCTGCGCCGGGACGAGGGGAAGCCAAGGGCAAGGGGTCGATCGAAGGGTCTGCACATAACATTTATGATTTGTTTATTTTCCACCGTGAGTGCGACGCAGAAACAGACCTTCGAGGCCTTCGAGCCCCGGCCCGGCCCGATGTCGTCCGTCCGTCCGTCCGTCCGCCTGTCTGGTAATCGAGAGGCCAGAAGCCAGTCGTTTGAGAGCTCGCAGGGACGTTTTCGATTGCAACCAACACACTCACACACACACACACAGTCATGAAGCCCACTCCATCAGGAACCCGCTTCATCTTCGCCATCTCGCCCCGGTCTCCCGCCGTCGGGCCCCAGTTGACGGGAGCAGCTGGATCGAAGTCAAACCCAGGAACGCACACAGCTCGACAGCCCGACAGTCCGACAGCTGGAGGGAGCGTCGGCACGATGTGGCAACTCTGGCCGCTCCCCGGAGGCCTGCGTCGCTGGGACAAAAGTGTCGTGTCGTGTCCTGCAAAGTGTCATAAATTTTGCAACTATTCATTTTCATACCGGCCCCATTGTAACCGCCTCTCTCTCTCTCTCTCTCTCTCTTTCTGTCTCTCTCTATCTTTCTCTCGCTCTCAATCTTTTTCTCTGCCTTACTCTTTCTCTCCCTGGCCGGCTACCTCTGCCCTTCCTCGCGCACTCACGGGAGCTGCGCCGAGGCGAAGGAGTAGCGAGAGCTAAGCCTTTGTTTCGATCGTTAGCTCGGCACGGCGTGGGAGCAGGAGGGTGGGAGAGGGAGGCATGAAGTGGGAGAGAGACGGAGAAGGGGCAGTAGGGAGTGGGGAGAAAGACAGAAAGGGACCGAGGGCAGGTGAACGAGTCCTGCTGCTGCACCTCAGGAATTCACGGACTCTCTGCAAGCAGATTCGCCCCGGAGCACTTGTTGTTGCTGCTGTTGGTCGGGCAAAGCATCTGACATTGAAACCCATCGCCAGGGATACGCCAAGGAGGCCCTGGAGGCAGGCGCAACCGACGGCCCTGGACAGGACCGAACGAACGAACGAACGTCGATTGTGCGATGAGATTGCAAGAGAGAGACAGAGAGATTTCTCGATTTCCTGGAGCATTTGCTTATTTGGAATTGGGAAATTGGGAAGAGCTTTAAAGCACTTCATCGGACGTCGATCCTGTGTTCGTTTCGGAAACAATGCCTACTTTTAGGAGCACGGGAAATCTTTTTACTGAACGGAGCTGGCATTTTGATTGGATTCCCATTCACCAGTCGCCGTATTGTCCGCCACCGCCGTTTCCTCCAGCTCACGTGGGCCCCAAAACGTCCCCGGAATCCCTGGAAACCCTCGAAGGCGCTTGGTGGCCCCATCGAAGGACTCGGCCCCTCCTGGTCGGGCCATAAATCACTGCCAGCCGAGGTCCCTGGCCGCCCTGGTCCGCTGGTCGTCTCCTGCACCTGGCACGCGTGCCTTTGTCAGCACAAATCTTATTTATCACGTGTTTTCATCGCGACAAACGCCGTTCCTCAACCTCGGTGAACCTGGCCGGGTCGGGTCGGGTCTGGTCCCGGCTGTCCTGCGACTCCTCGCGTTCCAGTCCCGCCACTTCCCTCTCGCCGCCATACTCTCCTCCCCCTTTCCAGCCTCTTTGCCCCATCCGCCCTCGCCCCGGCTTCCTTCGCCTCGAGGCAGTCGGGAAAACCACAAAAATAGAAGAATTCCTGACTTGCATGAGTCTAATTGCAAGGACAAAGGACGGCGATGGAGTCGGCCGGAGACGACGAAGGGAGGACGAAGCGACGATGATGGCGCGTGGACGTGGTCGCGGAGGAGGAGAAGAGAGAGAAGGAGGAGGGTGAAGACATCCTTTGGGTGCAGAAATAAGTGGACAAAATGATTTATTGTAACACGCTGACGAAGTGGAAGACGACGGGCAGCAGACGGAGGGAAGGCAAGGAAACCGACTGGGAGAGAGAGGGAGATGGAGAGGGAGAGGAGGCGACGGCGATGCGAGGGAGCGAGATGCCGAATGCGATGGAGCGCGAGGGGGAGAATCGTGGGCAACGACAAACCCAACAAAGGAACGAACCGAAAGACCACAGATTGTTGGGCAGGCGACGTGTGGAAGGCCGAGGGGAACGAGGACGAGTGCGAAGGAGACAGAGGGAGAGACAGAGAGAGAGAGAGGGGGGGGGAGAAGAGCTACTAGCACAAGACCCAGGACGACGGAGCGGGAGAGCGAAATTTCATTGCCTTTTGTTATGGAGACAAAAGTTGATATGATGAAGAGCGACAGAGAAGGGCAAGAAAAAAGAAACACAAACCCAAAATGGGAGTGACGTGCCAGAAGAAGAAGAAGAAGACGGGGAAAAGGACACAAGTGATGAATTTAGAATTGATAGAATAACAAACAACACAACAACAAGAACCACAACAGGGAATGAAATAACAAGCACGACAATAAAGAAATATAACTAAATGTAATAATACAACAGGCGGTGGGTGCAGAAAGGGAGAGGGTGGGAGCGAGAGGGAGCGAGATGGAGCGATATAGGGGGTGGGGGGGTGAAAGAGAGGGAGGAGTCGCGGCCATGGTCACAAAGGAATCAAAACAAACAGAGGAAACAATTTGTTGACAAGACAGAAGGACTAACGGGACAGACCGAAGAGCAGACAGACCGAAGGATAGACAGACCAAGGGACGGACGCACCGGCAGGCAGACAGATAGAAAGATAGACGAGGTAAGGCCGGCGGGATGGACGTTGATTAAATTGGTGACGGACGTGAGAAAAGAGTGTGGGAAACGAGGCAGCAACAGAAGCGATGGAGGCCACGATGGCGATGGCGATGACGAGGGCGATGGCGACGATGGTGATGATGATGGTGAACGAAGAAGGTCATGATGGCGAAGAGGAGCCTCTGTAAAACTGGTGAGGAGGAGAAGGAAAATTAAAATGAGAAGGCGAAACTGGCGATAGTGACGAGCAGAAGATGATGATGAGATGAAAAGAAGACGAATATGAGTAACAAAAGATGAGAATGGGAGCCAAAGGTGCCGATGGGGAGCTGAGAAGAAGATAATGAGGAGCAAAAGGTGATGATGAACTCCGCATAAGCAAGAGCTGATGATGAAAAGATGCAGAAAATGATGAGAAAGTGGTGAAACAAATTATGCTGAGCTGAAGGAAATGTCGAAAACCTTCTGAGAAGATGATGTTGATGATAATGATGATGATGAGGACGCGGATGGGGATGATGGTGATGATGATGTTGGCCCACAACAACGACGCGAAATCTTTGAAATTGTTGTCGCAATTGAATTCGTCGCCAGTCACGATGGAATTTCGCCTCGCAATCGCGTCGTCCAACGCCCTCTCCAAATATAAATTTCTTCCTGCCTCCCTCACTCCTCTCCCACTCTCGCCCTTTCTCGCCGTCTCGCTCCCTCTGCATGTTCGTGGCGCTGCCTTCGAACGGCAATAAAAATGGCTCGAATTTAATTGTTTCATTACGCCTGGCAAAGTGAGTTTCCAACCTCAAGGCTCTAATCCAATCGCTAACGAAGTGAAGTCTGCTCTTCTTCTTCTTATTCTTCTGGCGATCCCTCCCCTCTCGCTCTCTCTCTCTCTCTCTCTCTCTCTCTTGATCTCATACCCTTGCCACCTCGAGCTCCTCCAGGGCCTGCGACTGCCACGTGTGAGAGGCGACTGAAGAGTCTTCGGTGACAGGGAAGGCGTCATCCACAGGTCCATGTGTGTCAGTGTGTGTGTGTGTGTGTGTGTGACTCAGTGCAAGTTTGTTACGCGCGAGAACTCGGCAAACTTTTACTTAAATAATTTTTAATGAAATTATTATCAGTTTAACACGCGACTCGCTGTGGCTCGGCTCGTCCCAGCTCCCCATCTCTCTCGCTCCCTGCGGCCCTCAGGTAGCCGCCATTGTCATCGTCATCGCCCTCTCTCTCTCTCTCGCTCTGTCCCCCTGGGCGGCTCGACATGTGTCGGTTCGCCATCTCGTTAGGCGGCCTTCGTTAGTCGGCGTGTGGGAATCTGCTGGTGTGCGTGTGACTGTGTGAGTTTCGCAAATTAACTTTCTAACAATTTCGATGTTAATTATATTTCGTTGTCCCCGAGAGGGAAAATAGACAGCGCGAGGGTGTGGGAGTGAGAGGGAGGCAGATAGCGGGGATTGGATTTGGGGCTTTCGTGGGTTTTCACAGCATAGTTTCAGGCGGTGTGGAATTGCAGTTGTTGTTGTTGTGGGGCGTTTTCAGGAATTTGATTGCAATTTCCGAGAATGTGAACTTGCGTTTTCATCACGCACACACAAACACACTCATATACATACACACCGACTTTCACCACACCCACAATCCAAGTAATGGCATTAAAATTCCATCTCTTCCGTTTCACACGCGCCCGAAATTGGGCAGCAATTTCGAGATCCCGCAGGAGAGTTCCTTAAATTTTTCATGATTTCCATCCATCACTGCCTCCTGTTTCCTCGCGCCTGTGATCTGCTTGTCGTGGATCTCGATTTAATTATCCTTTCACTCGGCATTAAATTCCCAATTAGGTTTCCTCTGTCCACAGCGGGAACGAACATTTCTGATTCAATTTTGTTGCAACTCCGCATCCGCTTCCGCAGCCGGTTCCGGTTCCTCGTCCGGTCTCGGTCTCGGCTCCGGCTCCTAATGCAGATCCTCGCCGCATCCTTTTGGCAAATCACTAGACCGTGAAAACCTGGAGTGGTTTTTCCGCAAGATCATCCTGGGCCGACTGCGGAGCGAGAGCGATAGTGTCTGCCAGGCGGGCCGAGAGGCAGATACAAAGCCCAGATGGAGGGAGAGGGAGGTCTGTGGAAGTGGGGGGAGGGCGGCGAAGGCAGGCGCTGCCCAAGATGTTGGCGCTCGGCTGGTGTGCGAGGTACACTCGACGAGAGACGAACCGAAGGGGATGCCAGATGTCTGTCCCTGCCCCCCTCCCTTTCGCTCTCTGATTCTCTCCCTCTCTCTCTCTCTCTCTCTCTCCCTCTGGCTGCGTTTGTGTGCGTGATTTTGGTTTTAATTTGTGTGCTTCATGAATGAATGCATCTGAATGGCTTTGCATTGTGGTGGAAATGCCTCTCCCTCTCCCTCGCTCTCTCTCTCTCTCGCTCGCCCTTGGTATATCGCTCCCTTTCTCCCATCGGTGGTGGGGTTTTCCAGTGAGGAGTGGCGAACTTATTTTAAGAGCCGTCGAGACCGAAAATGGGTGCAAATTAAAAATCACCAAATACACAAATTGCGTGTGTTGTGTGAAAAATGAATATTGTGCAAAAAATAGTTGCCCAATTAAAATATGTTTCCACGAAAATAATGAGGAAAGTAGAAACAAAATTAATGCAATGAAAATAAAGTGCCATTCAAAACAAATAAATTCCAAAGTAAATATTGGAAGAAGGGCATAAATTAATGTGTCGATAATCAAAATAATATATATGATAAAAAATGATCATAAAAGTGCAAAAAAATAGTACAAAAAAGTTGTTTGCACCTGAAGAAAATATGAACTGATTTGCGGAGAAGAATTTTGCACGGAATTCTGTTCTCAGAGTGCTTTAATTTCGTTTGAAAATCACAAATTTTCGTCCTCCTTTTCTCGCCGGTTCCATTGAAAGGGAGCGTTAATTCATCAGCCTTCGAAGTCCCGACGAGGCCCCCGAGAAACCCATAAATTCACCAGCCCAACTATCGATCTTGGGCGTTTTTTCTCCTCCTTCCCTCAATGAATACCTGTCACACACACACACGCACGCACACAACGACGATTTGTCATTAGGTTTCGCCTAAGTCAACTACTAATAATCCCTCGGGGTCATTAATTTAAATGACATTCGAGATGGAAGTTCAAATAAATAATAACAACAAGGCAGTCAAGGCGAGCCGAGCGTTAATGAATCACTTTAATTAAATCCTAAAGCGTTTTGATCGACCTCCGACCCCTACCCCTTCCCCCACCCCCAGGAATCCTTCTGCGAAGGTCAGCGAGGATTCATCATTAATATATAGAGCTAATTATTAATTGAGAAAGTTCGGACGGAAGGGAGACGAAGTACTTGGAGGTGTCTTTGACAAGTCTGTACCCAGGGTAATTAATTGGGAGAAACTCAAATTCCAATAATAAACGTACATTTTCAGTTAATCGCATGGTTCGGATATTTGCATCAACAAAGAAAGAAAGAAGGCTGCGGTGAGTGAAGAGAAATGGCCCAAATCGAAGCGGAATATCGATTTTGCCAATTCCTGCTCGGAATAATTTTTCATATTCAAGATTCACTTTTCTCGCATTCACTCCATTGGAAACTCACTCTCATCCCCACCCTTGGTCCCACTCTTTCCATCACGCTCTCCTCAGTCTCTTCCCCAATCCTTCCCGCGCCCCTTCACTCGGTCTTTCCCTCCATCTTCCCGCCCTTCCCTCACCACCCTCTCTCCGTCGTTGTTGGTGTCGGAGGAAACTACGCTTTATTTTCGCCTTCGGTTTTGACTCTCGGAATAATTTATGTTTTCCCAAGCATACTTTTGGGAGCGAGCGAGGCCCACTTGTCGCAGCCCAATTTGCTGAAAATCGGTCGGATCGGTGGCAGAGAAGGGTGAAGAGGAGGGAGAGAGAGAGAGGGAGCGAGCTCCAGCGTCCGACTGGCTTTGTTTCCCTTCGGCATCCTGCCTTTGTTTCCGGAATCCTTCCTTGTCTTCTCTCGGCTTCCTTCCCTTCGTTCCTGTCCTGTCCACAGTGTCCTCTCCTCGATGTCCTTCTTCCCTCCCTCTCTGGCTCTCCCCTCGGCAACTTCATTTCCCCCGTCCGACCGAGGAAAGTAATTAATAATAAATGCAAGGCAGATGATAAGATGAAAGGAAGTTTTCCCAGAGACAACGGCATCAGAGAGCATTTTATCTCCGCTCTAATTGCCGGAAGAGCGAGCGGGAGAGGGAGAGGCACAGGCAGAGGGTCCTGAGATCCTTAAAGAGTTATTTATGGAGAGTACCTTTGATGACCCTCCCTCCCTCCTGGTCCGTCCCCGACCCGGTCGATGGTCTCGATGTCTGGAGGAAGACGAGCGTTTGTCTGGCAAACATTGTAATTTATTTGTCTGTAAACAGGATGGATATGATGCGGTGTGTGTGTGTGTGAGTGTGAGTGTGAGTGGGTGCGAATATTTGTGTTGGACAACAGTGTCCGAGCATCTCCAAGACTTGCAATCATTTTGAACAGAAATAGGGCTGAAGAAAAGAACGTTAAAATAAAACAAAATGAGAATTAAATGTGTGCAAACTAAAATGTATACGAAATAAAATATTTGCAAATGAATGCTGTACGAAATAAAATCCAAAGGAAATGAAATTCGCAGGAAATAAAATTTAAGAAAAATGCATTAGATAAAAGTCAAATAAATTCAGAATTGATATAATTTCGAAAAATTCAAAGAACATTAAAATATTAAAAAAGGTGAAAAACTAAAATGAAAATAATGTGGTAAAACAATAGCGCCATAGCAAAAGCTGATGTTCCGGAAGCCTGGCGATGGCGGCACGGAAAACTTTCGTAATTTGATTTCATAGTTGAAATATTTTCGCATGTTCAACAATTTCCAATTTATTGCCAACATATGTCTGTCTCTCGCAAATGTGTGTGTGTGTGTGCAGGCATTGGACGGGAGCATCCTTGACCTTTGGCAGAAGCTTCTCCGCTCTAATGGACGAGGTTGGTTTTTCCTTACATATGTGCAGAACATTTTATTATCAGAAATTTCGGGGAAAATTTCCACTTCATTGGGCTCTTAGGGAGGGAAAGAGGGGCGAAAAGAGAGCGAGAGGGAGAGAGAGAGAGAGAGAGATGAATAGAGAGGCAGGATGGTAGAACGAGTGGAAATGATAGCGAGAGACAAGCTGAGGGCGAACATCGGAAAGTTGGGACAATTCGAGTGGATGCCGGATGCTTCCGTTGGCCAACTTTCAAAAATTTTAAATATGTCCAGTGTCGCTATCTCTCTCCCACTCTCCCTCTCTCTCTTCCTCTCTCTGTCCCACCCTTCTCTCTCTCCAAGCAGATGTCGGTTTATTGAAAATGCCTGTGGTGAGAGTCCGACGAGCGAGACGAGAAAATTTCACATGAGTCCGCATTTAATTTTTCGAAATTAATTAACTTTTTCCGGGAAAGAGCAAAACACACATGGAGAGCGAGAGAGTCAAGGTAAGTGAGGAAAAGAGAGAGGTTGCAAAAAGGTCTCTTGGCTAGAGACAGGCGGGAGATAACGAGAAAAGCCCTTGACGCGCTGCTGATTTGATCAAAGTTCGTGTTGAATCACGCAATTAGTTCAGGGCTTCCACAGCCGAGGCATCGTCTTGAGGACGTCTTGAAGGGCTCTGTGTGCTTCCCAACAACAACAACAACGACAACAGCAACGAATTGCAGACATGCCTGGTCATGGCTGCTGCTGCCCTGCCCTTGGCTCGGCGCGGATCCCCATGCAAATGGTCACCACAACAAGTAGAATTGCTCACATAACATCGACCTGCGGAGGCAGCGGGAAGGCGGCAGTTAGAGGGAAGGCCAGGGGGGCGGAGAAGGGGCCAGGGCAGGGGAGGAGACGAGAAGTTGGAGCTCATTCGGCGAGCGAACACTGGATAGAATACCGAATGCTTGTCGCACGCAAACCCAACATCGACGTCGGTCCCCGCCCTGTCCTGGCGAGAACGAGACGGGACAGAGGAGCTGCAAGGGAGAAGATGAGAGAGAGAGAGAGAGGTCACCAGGGGAGTACGAGGCGAGTCGAGTCGAGTCGCCGAAGCAATTGTCAAATATTTTGTGACCATTATTCATGACCCGAAAATTTGCAAATGTTACGAAACGCAGCACGTAGCATCCGAATCTAATACGAATCTAATTAAAATGCCACCTCACACTCCTGCCCCCGTCTCCCCCGCCCTCCGACCAACGCCCTGCGAACGCAGGAGCACCGGGGAGCTCGGCAGGATCCTGATTGTGGTCGTCCTCGGCCTCGTCCTCGTCCTGGCCCGTCCTCCGCATCGACTTTGTGACGACGACTGTCAGCGCTGGCCTCCTGCAGGTCCATCGCCAGACAGGCCGCTGGTCGGGCGAGACCCGCAATGCACGGAAACACTGAGAGAAAAACCAACAAATCTGAGAATTTATCACAAGTTCGTTTCGGAAGAAAACATCGAGAATATTTTTTATTAGTTAAGTTTTATTGCGAATGCAGTGAGAAGAAATCATAAATATTGAAAGAATTCGAAACATAAATCATTTGAAAAACTATTTTATTGGGAAACACTTGAAAATAGAAAAACTCAACGAAACAGAAATATAAGTATAAAAATAACTAAAGTAACACTAAAAAGGAAAACATATTCTTCTAACAAAATATGGTAAATAAAATCACTAAAATATCCACCAAGTGAATTGAATTTTTTCCCAGTGTACAAATTTTCTCTCGGTGCCTGCTGTGTAATTCATACCGAATGTTCGGTGAAACCGAGCTGCAGTCACGTGGTGTCCAGTGTGTGCGATATGCAAATGTGTGCGAATTTGTGGTCCGTTGTATTCGAATCTATATCCCGGATCTATATTTCGCTCCCCATCTATCTCCCTCTCTCCCCATCCCTCCGTCTCTGGGTCTAACGATTTCTCTCTCTCCCTCGCTCTGGCCACCTACATCTCTCCCTGATTCCGTCCCTCGCTCTTGCCCCCAGTCTGCATCTGCCACGCAGTCTGCGTTTGTGCGCGCCTAATAGGGCGTGTAAATAATTTAAGTCCAGTGGGCGTGGCGTGGCGTGTCGTGTTGTGCTCGGCCCATTGTTGACATCCATCCCTTCATCGCCCACCCTCGCTCGCTGCCTCGCCCTGCAGTCCTGCTGATCCAGTTCTATGTGCATATATCTCTCGATCCTTCTGGCGCTCCATTTCGTATTCAAATTCGTTTTATTTGCGTTTAATAAATCGCACCATGTTGTTTCAGCCGCCATTCGCTGCATGGCAATCACGGGGCGGACGAGCAACTGGAACGGAGCCGATCGAGCAGAAAGTCCGACATTTTGCTTTATTGATTCATCTCAAATGCGGTGGCGAAATCCCCATTTCTGTCCCCCCACTCTCGGGGGTCTGCTTTGTGGATCTTCTCGGAGGTTCTCCTTCAGCTGCGGATTCCCGACTTCAGATTTAATTTCATTTGTCTGCGGCTCGAAATTAACTTCTTGTGCATGGCGTGCAAGGCCAGGAGGGAAAATAAAACCTTATTTAATTCGACTCAAGTGATAAATCATCACGAAGCCAGCAAGGCAGTGACAGAAGATCCGGCGGAACCGCGGACAGACGGAAGGACGGACGGACCGAGGTTTTTGTGTCTCACGAAATTTGTCTTAGAGGCTCCAGGATGCTTCCACCATCCTTCATTTCGGCCGCGTTACCAGGCAGATTTTGCCTACTTCAATCCTTGTCTTGGATTTCTTTGTGCTACTCGAATGGTTCCTTCTCCTCTCAAAATTGGTTCTTGCCTCATCTGAATCATTTTCTCATCCCTCATCCCTCAAAACTTGCCAGGATCCTTATTCGTGTTGTTGTTGCTGTGGGTTCCCACTCTCGCAGGCTGCTCAGTTAATTTTCAGCTTCTTAAATGGATGAGAGATAATCGCGGCTAGAACAACAGCATAATAACAATAAAACGGAACAGGGACAAAAACAACAATAAATTCACAAGATAGGAAGCAAAACAATAATGAAAAAGCAACGCAGGAATAAAAACAATAATGGTAAAAAGGAGCACGAAAAGGGAAGTCAAATTATAGGACGGAAAAGTGCGGGTTGCAAATGAAATATGAAAGCATGAAGAGAACAAAATTAAAAGAAGGAAATCAAAAGAAAATTCTGTATGAAAAAAAGTTGATGAAAAAAATTTAAAAACAAAAGATCGAAAAGAAAACTTGCGAGAAAAACACGAGAAGGGAATTTAGAAAAAACAAAATTTAGAAAATGAAAAAAGAAAAGAGCGGAAACGATGGGAGGTTGGGGAAGAACGAGGACAGAAGATGAAAAATGAAGAACGTGAAGAAGCACTTAAGATGTGACGAGTCGTTGGATTTAATAAAATTTATGATGGGAAATAAATTTAAATGCATGCGAAGCCTGGAGGATGACGACGAGGACGAGACGAGGATAAAGCGAGGAGGACGGGTGGAGCTGACGGAAAACACGAAGAGAGGCGAAGATGGGAAGGAGAAGTTGGCGATTCAGGCGAAAAAACACAGACCGATAGGAGGGGAGTGAAGGAAATTCATGGGAAAAGTCAGGCAGGATGTGCCGAAACGGAGGCGGATTCCAGAAAAAACAAAAAAAAAAAAAACGTGACAACGGAGAAATAGAAAAAGAAAGTGATCCCAGCAGAGGACGAGAGGAAACTCCTGGAGGAATGCGCGCTAAAAGGACATCGACGATAGCAAGCACTCGCTCAAGAGGCGCACTCAAGCCGTCTCCGGCCCGATGACCGACAGTATCTTTCCGAAAAGGAAAAACCCCCAAGGATTGGGTCCGAGAACAAACACAATTATCCCTGCTAAATTTCCAACGAACTCGCCCCCAGTTCTCTTCTCGTCTCCCTTCCCACATCGGCATTGACGAGGCCTCATATCGAGCCACGGCGGCGTTTAAGCCAGCCTGCCTTTGGTCCTCAGGCTTTCGTAAGCTCTTGGCCCATTTGCTAATTAAGCACAAAGGCTAGTCCAGCTCCTTATGGAGCTATCTCTTTCACTCCGTCCGTCCGTCCGTCCGTCTGTCTGCCTGTCTGTCTGTGTGGTGGGTGACAAAAGTCCTTGAAGCTCGAATGTGGCTCGGGTGGCTCGAACAGGTCCAGTTTCCGAGAGGATGAGGAACAGCGAAGCAGGTGACGGAGGAGCAGACGAAGTGAAGGAAGAGCTGGTGGTGGTGAAGGGGGCTCTGAAGGGGAGGAGGTGATGAGAAGGAGGTGAAGAGGAGGGGTGAAGAGGGGGGGTGAAGAGGAGGGGTGAAGAAGCGGCTGCGATAGCGGTGGAGGTGAAGAGGAGGCGACGGAGGTGAAGAGGATGAGTTGATTCCGCAAAGTAGCTGCGAGAAAATGACCAAGGGAAGGTGTCTGAGGGAAGGTAGGTATAACAATCTCTCTCTCTCTCTCTCTCTCCCTCTCTGCGGCCCTTCTGCCCGTGGTGCCACTAGCTGTGTGTGCGTGCATCTCCAAGCCAGGTGTCCGTGAGCCGGGCTGCGGGACGGCGGCCGAGATAAAGTGTCGCCGGGCGGGAACGTCTGAGCATGTGTGTGTGTCTGGCCAGCTTGTGCGTCTAAGGGACGTCCGTGCGAGTCCGTGTGTGTGTGTGTGTGAGAGAGTGTGAGTGGGGGCGTCTCTGGCTTTTATGCTTTTCAGGTAAGCATGCGACAATAAGCTTCGCATTATGACACTTGAATAATATTTCGTGTACTCTGCGTGGCTGTGGCTTATTTTCGTTTTCGTTTGCCTTTCTACCTGTACTTCTATTTTTCCTCTATTTTGATGTTGCCTTTATTCTAACTTTGGCTTTGTTTTTCTTCGAGTTTTATTTGTATTTTAGGTTCACATTTATTTTGCTGCGTCTTTTTCACTTGATCCTCTTTGTCGCCGTCTCTCATTCCTGATGTGATCCTGCTTTTCATAAAATATCTCCTCCACTTCGCCGTCCCTATCGCCCCGTCTGGCGCCTCGTTTTCGCCGCCACCGTCCGAGCCGGGTACAGTTACGTCCAGTCTAGACGCCGTGGCATTTGGTTGGACGTTGCGGGCTCTGGTGCGTGGTGCCCGAGCGTGGTGTGAGAGCAGCGGCCCTTGAAGTGCTCCGGGGAAGGGAGTTTTCGGGTTTTCGGGTTTTCGGGTTTCCTGCGGCGGAAAATCCCAGGGGATTCCGTTTCTGAAGGGCTTAAAAGGGACAGTTGAGAACTACGTGTGAAGAAACTTCATTTGTCGTCCATGGACGGCGGCCATTTGGTAATGAATTAAGTCCACCAGTCTCGTTTTTCGTTAGGCTTGGTTTTCGTCTTTCGTTTAATCTCCCATTCCTTCCATCCAGTCCTTCCCTGTCCCAGGCCTTCCCTCACTGCAAACCTCAACACACGAGGCTCCTGCGAATCGAAGGCCAAACCGAACCCCGAACCCGAACCGAAGCCTCCTTGTCCGATCTCTAATCGATGATTATCTATCGTACCCTTGATTTACTGCCGTTCGCTTCGTCCTCGCTTCTCGCGTCCTTTTCGCCCTTTCGTCCCGCCCCTCGCCCGTGTCCTCGATATCGCTTTCACATGTTGTCAGGAATTAAAATCGAAAACAAATTATTCGAATCCCTCTCGTCCTGTATCCTTTTGGCCACAGAGCGGGCGGGGGGAGCGGGAGAAACAAGATTTTAGTTGGAACAAAACCACGTTATTTACGAAACAACAACACTGTTAGTGGGGCCAACAGCACTGGTGGAAAAACCTACAGGAACAACAACAACAACAATGGAAATGGGCAACCAATAAATGGAACGAAATAAATCAGAAACGGGACAAAGAAGGACGGCGAAAGAAACAGAAGACGGACTGGGGGTGGGAGGAGCAAAAGGACGATGTCGCCAAACGAGAAAGGACGATGGGACGATTAAGAGAGAGGGAGAGAGAGAGAGAGAGAGACCGAGCCCAGACGATATCGACAGACGTTGATTTAGTTGTGTTTTTCTCAAAATAAATGTTTATCGTGGTGGATTCGGGACGAAGGACTCCACGGAAGGACTATTAATGCGCTGTCATGTCCTGCCAGCGGATGGCCGACGCTGAAGGGTTGCCACCGACCACCGGCCATCGACCGGCGGCCCCTCCCTCGACTTCTGTTTGACATTTCAATTAGGGTTTTTCTCCTCTCTTTCGCTTTCGCCCCTTCGTGTATTTCTCTCCCCTACTGGCTGTCGTTGTTGGCATTTGCATTATGCCTCGCGCACATCCTTGGAGGTCCTTCGGCCCGTCGTCTCGTGGCTGCCGACGGTCGCTGGCCGCCGTCGAAATTAAATTTATTTTCTAATTTAAATGCGCCGGAAGCCAATAAAAAACCAGAATATTATCGTGCGGGTAGCGAACAACAACAACAGCAACAACAACGAGAACAACAACATCAACAACAAAAAGAACAACAACACCAACAAGGAGAAGCTGAAGAACAACAACAAGAGGGAGACGACGAGACGACCACAGCAAGGACAACGGCAGAATGTTCGAGGACAACGAAATTATTTTGTTATTATTTCGTTATTTATATTTACTGTGAAAATACGTTCCGCTCCATCCGTCCTTCCCTCCTTCTTTCCTTCCATCCGCCCCTGCTCTCGCCCAGTTGCGTCCAGCAGAAGCGGCTGAAGCTGAAGCTGACAAAGCGCAGGACGGGGTCGCGAAGGAAGCGGAAGCGGCCGGAGTTTTCAATATTTTTCATCTTCTCGGGCACATTTCGCCATATTGATGAGTTTTACAACCAGAGCAGCAACAATGACAACAACAACAATACAACTAATATACATATTACAACATGCACGAAATGTTTGGCCTTGTTGTTGTTCCCATTGTTGCTCTTATGAAAAATTGCTTCGTTTTTTCCTATCTATTTCTTGAAAATATATCTCTATCACATCCTTCTCTCTCTCCCCTCCCCCTCCAGCCCTGGTCGTCTCAAGTCCTCTGTCCTGCTCTCCCCTCTCTATTCCGACCGAGGCCCACGGACTCCAGGCCAAGGGAACCCAGGAGCAGCGGCCACGACAGCAGGTTGCGAATAAATTGCGAAATTTTATTAACTGAAATTTCATAAATTTCTTGCACAAAATTTCGATGTCTTAATATTGCGTGAAATTCATGAGCTTAAAGGAGAGGCCTGGAAGGACAAAGGACAACAACAATTGCTAAGGCAACGACAACAGCTCCCTGGGCAACGACGACGACAATTTCTAGGGAAACGAAAACCATTTCTGGGGAAACGACAGCAACAATTGATGGTCGGCTATTTTTTAGGCAATTTTCATAATCGCCGACGTGTCGGGAGGGTTTGCGAGGGAGGAGAAGGATATGCAGAAGAGATCGGGGTGGGCGAAAAGTTGAAGAACAAAATTTGGATCGATGGATGGACGACGGACGGATTCCGTGGAAAAGAATCCCGTGGAAATTATTTGCATATTCCTGGGGAAACGAAGAAATGCTTCAAAATTTCAGAACACATTCGAATGAAATGCTGGACAACATCGGAGAGAGAAAGGAAGGAAATGAAGAAAGGAAATATGAAATTTTCCTGAAGGAAATAAATAATTAATTTTGCAGGCGGAAGTGGGAACGAAGGATGGGGAGAAAAACATGCGGAGAGCCGAAGAAGCCAAGGATGGACAGAGCCACGAGTCAATCGGCGAGGGCGAGCTCGAGGGGACTGAGAACCCACCCTGCCCTGGCCCTCAGGCACCCCGCTGCTTCCAGCACCCCCGCGTTCGCATCCTTTCTCCGAGCGAAAGCATCCTGCCGCTATCTGGCCGTGGTCCTGGCCATTAGCTGCTCAATTAGATCCGCATGAATCACGTGCGCGATACATTCATTAATTTGCGTATAATTAGATGAATTAATGGTGGTCGGCAGCGGAAATTATGATGCCAGCGCGAGATGTCGAGGGTTGGGGGGGGGAGGGGGGGGGTAGACGAAAAAAAGCAAAAAAGCCGACGTCGAAAAGCAGCGAAACCCAGCCGTGTTGCCTGGCAATTAAAGACTGTGATTCACGGACGCAGGACGAGGGAGGACGAGAGAAAAAGCGCAAATCAACGGCAGGGCGAAACCAACAACTTGTAACATCAGGCAACAACAACCACGACGACGACGACGACGACGATCGCCCGTCAACCGCGGCCAGCGGAACCGGAAGTGGGCGAAGGTCGGAGGGGGGCGGCGGCGAAGTGCGAGCGACGAGATCACGTAGGCCGAAATCAGTCCACGAAGGGCGTGGTGTGTGAGTGAGGGGGGAGAGAGAGAGGCAGAGGAACAAAAAAGAACATAATGAGAAGAAGAGGAGGAGGAAGAGGAGGAGGAGGAGGAAGAGAGGGAGAGGAAATGGCCGCCAAGAGACCGTTAAGTTGCCGGCACTTTGCACCAGCCCAGCGGACACGGAGCCGACCGGATGCGGGGAGAGGAAGAGGAAGCGGAAACGCATGCTGCTGCCCGCTGCCGATGAGACAGGGTGGAGAGGGAGGAGAGAGGGGGGAGAGAAAATGTGCCAAACGCAAGTGTTTTCCTTTTAATGGATTTTAATACATCCTGATTTATTTACGGATCGCCTCGTGCGACACTCGCCGAGCCTGTGAATGGGAGGGGCAGCGAGGATAACGCAGGGGAGAAGAGGGAAAGGAGAAGCCAACGAGGAGGAAAGGACGAGGGGAGGACGAGGGAGTCCTGAGTGGTGCAGATTAATTGTGAGGCATTTCGTTTGCCTGCGAGGACCCGAACCGGAGGTCGCGACTGCGAGCTACAGGCGAAGAGGACCACGAAGAGTGGGCGACAGAGAGAGGGAGAGGGAGACGGAGAGAGGGTGTGTGTGTGTGAGCGGGTGGATTAACATTTTGTTAATGATTTTGTTTATGTGCTCGTTAATGCCTTTTTAAAATATTCTCCTCCCTCTTAATGGGTTTTCCTGCTCTTTCGTTCCCGGTTATTTTCCGGCTCGCCGGAGTCCATCGGGCCGCTCCGAGATTTATGGGCAGCTGCTAATTTGGGAGAGCTGCCGTCTGAGAGAGGGAGGGGGCGGGAGAGCAATGGACAACTGAGCTTCGCCGGGAGGAGATGGAGGAAATGGGGAGGGAGGGGAAAAGCAGTGGGAAATCGTGGATTTCTGGGGGTTTCTTTTCGAAAGTATCGAGATAAGCGAAGTCTGCGAGGATTCCGAGCCCGAGGTCGAGCTCTTTAAGCGGCCGCCGAAGATTCCAGGGGTCGGCTCAAGAGGTCGTGGGCCAATTCAAGGGTCGCAGGAGGGTTCAAGGGAATGCTTCTATTTGGGTTCGTTGGAAGGAAAGAATGGAATCGAAAGAGAGTGAACGATGGAGGTTTCCGTACAAGGCTTCGATGAGTGGCTGACGATGGAACCGTTGAAGGAAGAAGTTCGGGGAAGGATTCGATGCAATGTTTGCTGGACAGTTTCGTGGAAGAGTCGTTGGAGGTTTCCTTGAAGAGTCTTCAGAGCAGGACAAAGGCATCGATTCCTGATTCGACACGGGATCCGCTGAATGCTCCACGGACCGTCCAAGTGCGGTTCAATCGCAGGGGAGTTCATTGGCTCCCAGGGCATCGGTGGAGAGTGCGATGGAATCATCCGATCCTCCCCCCTTCGGCTGCCAAATTTCGTCGCTGCCAATGAGCCGGAAACTCGTTGGCGGAGTCTCCACCGATGCAGAATATCTGCCGCGCCCTCTCCCTCCCTCTCTCTCTCTCTCTCTCTGGCTTCTCCTCGTCCATTTGCTCCTCGTCTCCCCCGCGTTCAGGTGGCTCGTCGTGGGAGCCGGCGGAGTGTCGTCAAAATTATGTGCCTTGGGCGCCAGGCGTCGTCGTCCGCTCGTTCGCAAAGTTGGCAACGACGGCGCCGAAAATAAAACCGAAGCGCAGAAAATTCCACACACACACACTCACACAGACACGGATAGACGGCGATGGACAAGTGTGGACATGTGTGTGTTCATGTGCTCATAATTTGCGGTCGTTAGACGTGGCAAAGTGCCATCGCCTGGTCCGCGGCGCTGCTCGGCGCGATCCCCGGCAATTTGGGCCAATTTATGGAGGGTCTCGGCCGGGAAGAGCGCGGCCCAAGGAGCGGCGAGTCTGGGGCGACGGAGGGAGGGCGCGCGTGAGGGGTGTGGCGGCAGAGAAGTGGCAGAGAGCTGGGAGAGTGACGGGAGGTGAAGGCAGACAAATCGCTGGAGACAAGGCGTTGAGGAGGTCGCAGAACTTGACGCGGATCGAGGAAGGGGGGCCAGATGGAGCATTGGCAGGAGAGGTGGAGGCGTGGAAGAGAAAGGAAGAGAGAGCGAAGATGTTTCGAAGGATGGACGGAGGAGCTACGGGGGCAAAGTGAAAGAGAACAAGCTGTTCGAAGTGAAAGGACACGAGGAATTAAAGGAACGAAGTGCTAAAAACATGTTTTTCCATTCTTCCGGCCATCTGTGACGAGTCGGCAGAGGACATTTTACAAAAACAAAAACAAAGAGGAGAAGGAGAAAAAAGAACAACAACAACTCGAAAGTTTATGGAGCGAAATGTGTTTCAAACGACGATGAGGACGTGGAAAATTCGACAAAAGTAAATTTGAATGCCAACAAAATGGAAAAATCATGAGGAAAACAAGTGGGCGAGGACGAGGGGCCGGGAGCGGGGAAGGAACAGGGGGGGGGGGCGTTGGTGGCTGCGTCGAACGAATGTTGTGGATGGATTCGTTGCGAGCGAAACTTCTGTCACGTTCCTAGCGACAATTTGCAAATAAATAAAAAGCTTTTACAAAGTTCGCGCTCATCCCCTCGGCCCTGCTCCCGGCTGCCAGACCCACCCCCTTCCTCCTGGTCACATCCACGAGGTTCCTCCTTCTCCTCCTCCTCCTCCTCCTCCGTCCCTCTGCCTAGGGACGAAGGAAGGAACTTTTGGCATTTAATTTGAAATTCGTGTAAAGTCTAGAAAAACAAATCTCAATTATGCATCGCAAGCAAACTCTCTCGCTCCCTCTCCCTCTCACACACCCCCACATGGCGGGAGTGCGGGCGACGAGAGAGAGAGAGAGAGAGACAGAAGTGTAGGACAAGGGAGTGCGAGAGGGGGCGAGCGGGAGGTAAAGAAACATATCAATATCCTTGACTCGCATTCGGCGCGATCCCTCCTGGAGGCGAGCGGGACAGAGAGCGCTGTAGGACAGGGACTGAAGCGGCCGAAGTGGAAAACAACGTTGACAGAGCGTGACAGAGAGTGCGAGGGAGCGAGAGGGGGACAGAGCGGGAGGTTGAGCGACTCGGGCAATCGAATGAGGCGAACTCCGTCCTGCATTTTTTCCCAGTTCAATCGTTGACAGAGTTTCACGATGGGCCGAGAGAAATACGGAAAATTGAGCACACAGAGGAGGGAGGGTGAAGCGAGAGAGACAGAGAGACAGAGAGAGAGACGAGGGCAAGGGGGAGAATCGGGGGGTCGAATCGAAAAGCGAGGGAGGAGGAAAAACTGGATCGAAATTTGCTGTGTTTTTCCCCATGGCTCTTGTTGGGGTTGTTGTTCCTGTTGTTGTTGTTGTTGTTGTTGTTGCACTTTGCCTGTGTAACCTTTGATGGGATGTTTTTGTTGTTGTTGTTGGCATGTCGTTGCCATTTTGTTGTTGTTTTGTTTTTTAGGTGAATTCTTGGCAAAAGGAAACAAGGGATAAAAAAATAATAAAATAATAACAACAACAACAACAACAGCATGCAAATCGACGATGGCGGAAACGCGAATAGCGGAAATTCAAGCAAAAAATACAACAACAACAACGACAACAAGCACAACAAAAGTGTCGAAAAAACTCGACTAAAAGCAACAACCACAGGGACCGAGTGAAACCCACAACAACAATGAGATGGGGGAAAACAACAACAACAACAACAACAACAACAATAGTGCCCGCAACAACAACAAGCCGTGGAAAATATCGAAATGGAGAAACTTTTGTCACATTGCATAAATTTCGATCCGTCGGTCTCGCTTCGTCCCCTTCCGTTTCGGCCGCATGCGTCCCTTTCGCACTCATTTCCTCCCTCTCATGCTGTCCTTGTCCTCCGCTCCCCTTCTTCTTCGCCCTCTCCTCGTCGCCGCCTCCTCCCACACATTCACATTCACATTCCACATACTAACATTTTGGAGGTTTTCAAACTTTTTCGCTCCCGACTTTGTTGTTGTTCTTGTAGCCACCAATGTCAATGACTGGATCTACTGGCGACCCCAATCCGTCTCTCTCTCGCGGTCGAATTTCTGTCTCACTTTATCCACCTCGCTCCAGGGATCCGCGCTCTCCACCTCCTGCTTCTCCCCTCTCTCCAACTCCTCTGACTCTGCCTTCGCCTTTTCTCCATCCTCCACCTCCATCTCTGTCCCGCTCTCCCCCCATCCTCTCCCCACCATCCGCTCTCTCCTCCGGCCTCCCTCTCCTTCTCTCTCCCTGCTCCTCTCACGCTTTCGCTCACGGCCCCCGGCCATCAGACGTCGCCATGTTTGCGAGTAAGCGACGATTTCCGCTTCCGCATCGACATCGCGTCACGAACTCGAGGCCGTCGCCCTGCCCCTGCCCCTTCCACCTCCCTCTCTCTCCCTCTCTCACCCTCTTTTTCCTCTTCTTTTCCCTCCCTCTTGGTTGGAGTTTTTGCTCGTGCCTTGGTTCCTACTTTTGTTGCTGTCCAGCTGTCTCTGTTTTTCTGCATAATTTGTCTGGTTTTTGCGATTTTCCCATTTTAAAATTTATTTCCCCGACGAGGCGAACGCTTCGCGAAAGAAACGGGGCGCGAGAGAGAGGGAGAGCGAGGGAGAGAGAGGGAGCGGATGGAAATTTAAGGGAAAAGTCCCAGGCCTAAGAATGTGGCAGGTGTTTTCGACACCTTGGCCAGATGTGGGGAAGAGGTGGAAACTTCGCAGATTTCCTTCAATCGACCGCGATTGATTCCCTCTCTCTCCCTCCTCCTTCTTCTTCTTCTCTCGTGTCCGCTCTCCCTCGCAGCTCCACAGCTCTGTGTTTTTAATTTGTATCCATTTTTTTCGCTCACTTGTTTCTATCGGTCTCAACTTTTTCTCAACCTTGTCCGCACCCACATCTCCGTCCTCACCTCCAACCCCCCCGCCCCCCATCCCCTCTCCCTCCGTCGCTCAACCTCCCTCCGTCTCCTTCTCTCCCGCGCTGTCTGCCTTCCATTCAGTCGCTGCATAAAGAGCTTAAAAGATAAGCTCCTACTTAACGGCCTTCGCCCTCTCGCTGTCGACCGGCGCGATCTCGGCCACAGCGAACTCTTTCTCTTTCGCCCCTCTCTCTCCGCTACTCTCCCCCTTCCTACTGTCTCTCTCTCTCTCTCTCTCTCTCTCTCTACCTCTCGGCCACTTCCTCTCGCTCTCTCCTGCGCTCGCCCGCATTTTTAATCGCTCCCATGTCGCAATTTCCACTCGAAG
Source organism: Coelopa pilipes (assembly GCA_947389925.1). Lineage (NCBI taxonomy): Eukaryota > Metazoa > Arthropoda > Insecta > Diptera > Coelopidae > Coelopa > Coelopa pilipes. The sequence goes on along the minus strand of OX376698.1, from coordinate 8,244,090 downwards.
CAAATTTTCGCCCGGCCCTTTAAAAATCCGTCCGACGGAAATTAACCCATTCATCGAGGGGGGCGGAACGAGGAGGGGGGCGGAACGAGGAGGGGGGCGAGGGAACGACGTTGTTCTTGATGCACTAATTGCAATGTTCAAGGAAATAAGCAGCGAATGAAATGCTTAACGAACGTTAAAAACAACGATGGCAACACTTTAACACAATTGCACCGTGGAAGAGGGAGATGGAGAGGGAGATCAGGAGAAAGAGACGCAGGCAGAGTGAAAAAGAGAGAGAGAGAGAGAGAGAGAGAGAGGGAGTATTACATCGGCATCACTTAAAAGAAACAACAAGTTCGCTAAGAAGCGAAAGACTAAAAACGAGAAGAGTCGCAATGACAAGCACCAAAGCCGCAGCAACAACGGCTACAACAACACCAATAACTGCAACTACAATAATAACAACAACAACAACACCAGCCGCAACAACGGCGGGACTTCATCGACGACCACATAACACTTTAATGTTATTAGTTGTCGGCGACGACGTTAACGATTTGTACTTGTTCTTTTTAAGTGGCACAACAACGACAACAACAACCGCCACAACAACAACTGTCGGCGCAAATATAAATGGAATTAAGTACAGAAGCAAAATGGCTGCAACAACAACAACAACAATATAAAGTAAAGCAATGGCAACACCGAACCGTCGCCGTCGTCGCCATCAGCAACGTTTTAAATACCCACGGCTTGCGTTCCACACTCAGCGAAGGGACCGTGGGCGAGAGAGAGAGAGAGAGAGAGCAGGGAGATGGGGCAAGGCGAGAGCGGCCCGCAGGGGGGAGAGGGAGCGAGTGAGGTCGGTGGTCAGCTCTGAAGCCATTGAAGTACAAAGTAATCGTTAAATACGCCCGCATACGAGGCACGAGATCGAGGTGGCCAGGGGGAGGGCTGGTAGTAGTTGTTGTTGTTGTATTATCCTCCTCACTGGACGCTGCTCCGATTTGGTCCTGTTTGGGGAGAGAGAGCGGGAGGGGCGCAGGCGTTGCTTCAACTGCAGCCCGGACACCGAAATCCCTTTGAACTCTGATGCAGTTGTAAATATTTTAAATAGTTTCAGCAACTTTCGCTCAGCAGCGGCAACAACACAACATGCACAACAACAACGACAAGCCCTCGGTGTCGGAGGGAGGGAAGTGAAGTAGTAAAAGCATGTAATCAGTATACGAAAGGTGTGAGTGGGTGCAGGGATCGAGAGGTGGGGAAGCGTGAGGAATTTTTTGGAAAGGAAAATTGAAAAAACAAAAAAAAGAACGGTCCGAACTAATTTTGTCCTTGTGATCCCCAGCAAATGTGGGCCTTGAAACTGATTTCTATGCGAATCCATGTCCACGCCTGTCGGTCTGTCCGCCGATCTGTCTGTCCAGCAGTCGTTCCTGGAGCCCTGTCCCGGCCCCCACTCACGTTCCGGCCAATTGCTGCCCTAATTTATATTCATTACCACGGAACACCCTCAAATAAAAATAATAATCGAATTAGCCGTCCGTCGTTCGTGGCTTCCTCGATATTTCCCGACCTCGCACTTCCACAATTATTCACTGTTTATTATTATTTTCGAGGCCCCGACAGCCGACGACCGACGACGACGCAGCATTCAAAATGTCAACGTGACAGATTCCGACAGCAACGGCGATAACGAGAGAGCGCTGGGGACAGGGAGTGGGCGAGAGAGAGAGACACAAAGTTAGACGAGCTGTCGTCGAAAAATTCGGCTCTGCTCGGATTTCTTTGGATTCCCGGCACGTTTCATTTACGATGGAAATTCTGCGAACTCGAAATTTAATTTCATGCCTTTGACGGCGACGAGAGCGCGACAACAACGACGATAACAACAACAATGATGACAACAAGAACAACAGTGTTGATGGCAACAACAGGAGGAACTCGGTTGACAACAACCACAACGATGACACTTTTTCATCCCGAAATCCACTCCTCGATACTCGCTGAAGGCTCATTCGCAGTCGCAGTCGCAGGCTCGGCCTGAGGCCGCTCTGATGTCCTGATTAGATTCGGTTTGGCAGATTAGACGTGTCGACCCCCTCCACAGAGTGTGAGACGCCGGCAACGTCTCCTGAGCCTTCGTCAACGACTCCGGCGTCTCGTCGTCACCGCCTCCTCCCTCCTCGTTGTCATATTTATCATCATCGCCTTTTCCCAACTCGTCTTCATCATCATCATCATCTCTTTCCGAAATGTCTTCTTCAGCATCATCATCTTCTTCATCATAATCTTTTTCATCATCATCCTTTTCAACGACATGTTCTCTGAAAGCTTCGCCACCTACGTCGTTTCGTGGATTTTTCTCATCATTCTTGCACCTCTGAATCTCCCCCCTGTCGTTCTCTTTACTCCACCTCTCTCTTTCTTACCTCTCTCTGCCTCGTCCTGCCACTGTTGCCGTCTCAAGGCCGTCGCCAACGCGGTGGTTTCTGCGATTATTAATCGAATTCGTTCTGCGCTCAGCTGTCGAAGGGACCTTGAAGAGCCGAAAGGGAAGGAAAGACAGAGCGAGGGACCCACAGAGCGACAGAGAGAGAGAGAGAGAGAGAGAGAGAGAGAGAGAGAGGCATGGAGAAAAGGTAGACACAGCGACGACTTCCAGGAATCCCGCTGGAAGGAGGAGCGACGTATCTCTGGAACGGAAATTGAGGATTTCCCTGGTATTTCGCTGGTATTATTTTTGGAATCCCAACTCCTGTGAACTCCCCCGGCGACCGCCTCGTGGGGCTTCCGAGCAAATCCCCGGGAGGCCCTGGTAGTGGGAAATTGCGGCGACGATTCAGGAAAAACCACACGGCTCGATTTAGTTCAATATCCGAGCTTTTCCGTAAATATCATTGGAGTCCTTTCCCATTATCGCTGATCTGCCCTTTCGTCCTGAGCGTTACCTGATCGATTCTCCTTCCCTTCCCTCGTCTTGTTCTTCTCCCCCTTGGCCAGAGGTTCCCACCAAACGCTCCGTCGTGGGCCTTTTCACAGTAATTACATAATTAAATATTAAACTCAACGACTCATTAGGCGTCCTTAGCTTAATTAAACTATCTTCAGTTGCACGTGGCTCCATTACTACAACAACAATAGCCCCACATGAGCACATGGGGGCGTATGTGTGAGTGTGTTGGTGTCCTTTATGAAGTCCTTGTCGTTGGATATGCGATGATTTCATAAATTCGTTATGAGCTCAATCAGCAATTCCATTAGCCGCCACAGGTCGGGGCCAACTGTGCTCGCCGTCACTTTTTCGCCACTCTTTTCCTCCGTCTCTCTCTGTCTCTCTCTCTGTTTCGCTCGCTCTGTGCCTCTCTCTTTGTATGCGTTCACTACATAAACACATTTGCATTGCGCAAAGTCTTTCACGACCTGGGCAAATATTTGAGATACCCGCGAGTCAAAGTGTCCGGAGGGAGTCGAGGCGCAGGACGAAGGATCCGTCGGGGTCTTCGTCCAACTACGTTCCGTTCCTCCGTTTGCCCATGTTCATCCGGCTACTCATGTTGGGCTTCCTACTCATTTTAGCCTTCCCACTCACTTTCGTCCTGCTACTAACTTTCAACCTTTGGCTCACATTCATCCCATTGCTCCGCTCCCACCTCCTGCTACTCCGTCCACCCTCTACGCCTTTCCTCCTCCCCACCGATCTCTGCTCCCACTCCGCCGCCTCCCTCTCGTCCGCATCAGGTGGAGCAGGCTTTCGGATGACAGGCGTGGACGTAACTGCGGCCGGGCAGACGGACAAAGGGACACATGGGAAGCCAGCGAGACAGACGCGAAACGCGACGGAGAGTCGCAAAGCGAGACGGAGAGTTGATGCAGAGGCGACCAACAGAGACCTCGGCGGTAATCCTGGCTCTTCTTCCCAGCCACCTTTCCGGAATTAATTAAACTAAGTGAACGGCCAAAGTGCACAGAATCGGAACCAATACATTTATCGATGATCATGACGACGACGACGACTTTCGTCCCCCCCCCCCCTCCGACTCCCTCGCAGTTGGTCCGGGGGCGGGACGAGGGCCGTCGCCTGACTGGCGATAATTCGGTTTCATTATTAATCTGATTAAATATTTACATTTTCATTTGCGTAACTGGCGCGCATGAAATCGGAAACGCCGCCCGCCCACTTTTCAACCCACCTGCCTCCCCCTCGAAAGGGTTGCCGCGGTTCGTCCTCAGAGACTCTGTCACGTGTCGCTCGAACTCGCTCCGTCCCACGTGACTACTTGGCGGTGATGGGGCGGACAAGTGGGCGTGGCACAATGGCCTTCTCTTCGCTACACGAAATTCAAGTGCACGAAATTAGTTTAAATTATTTTCCAAAGTCTCGATGGTCGGATCCCAACCGGAGTAGGAAACAGTTCCCGTCACATCCACTGGCTGCCTGTCGTGGGTCCCTCTTCTGTCCCCCAGCGGTCTCCTCTGTCCGTCTGTCCGTCTGTCCGTCTGTCTCTCTGGCCTGCTCCTCTGTGTGTCTCTTGCAATCTCCCTGATCCTTTTAATGAATAATTCCCCTCTCTGTCCTGCGTCATAAGACGCTTATCGCAGTGTCCTTCAGTTCGACTCGACTCTGCTGCTGTCTGTCTGCAATGCTGTTTATGTCGTACATCCGTGCGATGTCTGTCCGTGAGTCTGGCTTTGTCTCAGCGTCGTCTGGTTTTGACAAAATTTGAGAAAATCTCGAAAATTTCTCGCAAATTTAATTACACGCTGTCACTTTGGAGGCCCTTCTCGGAGTGAAAACGGAGTTTCACTCGCTTTGCCAGACGAACCTCATCGGCGGAACCTCGTCCCGGACTCATGTCAGTTGCAGGATTAAAAATGAAATTCAGCCATAGACGGATGGATGGTTGAGTCGATTACGTGTCGTTTAATTCGGCTCTGGGCTGAAGAGAGCAGGAGGGCGGGGCTTGTGCTGAGATTGCGAGGTTCCCAATTAGCCCGACTGTCTGGTGTGTGGATTCCCGAAATCCGCACTCGGTCGGGAAGCGACGACTCCCTCGTCAGAAGGCCTTAAAGGACTTCCCACCTATCCTTTCCACTGCCACTTCCCCTAATGGTCTGCGCAAGCGATTTGTTAATATCGAAAGCTACTTATGTTCCGACTTGGGGTTTTCCGTCCACCTCCCTCTGTCTCTCTCTTGCCTCCTCTTTGCACTCACCACTGTCTCTCTAGCAGAAGGAAAAAACACAAACACTCAAAGTGACCGACCGTCGAAGATATTAGCTAAATTCCAGTGGATCAGAGGTCAAGGGGATCTACGGAACACGAAAGCGGGAGGGAGAGCGAAGGAGAAAACGAGAAACAGAGGCGGAGACGGAGACGGAGAGAGACCAAAGAGCAGGCTGATGGACCGGAGAGGAGAAGCAGCTGCTTTCAATACCATTTCGCTTCGTTTTTATTTTAATGGCCATTTATGATTTCTGTTGCCTCGAATGTGTAAGCAGCTTTGGCGGAGTTTTTCGCTTTTTCGGCCAGAGTGACCTGGCAGGAGGTGGAGGAGGTGGAGGTGGCGGGGGTGTACACGAGGGACCCCTTAAGGCGGATTAAGTGCTTAACTGGATGCCGCTTCATGGCAACAGTTGAGTCGAGCCAACCCGAGTTCACATGGACAGGGCGAAAATGGCTGACGGTGGACGATGGTGGCCGGAAGAGCGGGGAGGTGGCAAAAGGGGAACAAGAAGATGAGGGAAGGCGGAGGAAGGCAAAGAAAGCTGAGGAGATGAATTCGGGGAAAGGAGAAGGACCAAGGGATGGATGGAAATCGAGGAATATACAATAGAAATTGCTCTAAGTCAGCTTCAGCGAGCGAGTCGACGCCTTCTCCTTTCTCCTTTCTCACTCCCTCAGCTCCTCTCGACTCCTCGTTCTCCGAAAACTCTTCTTCTCTCGCTCGCTCCCTTTAATTCGATTGGCAAGTTAATCAGGCGAGAATTTGCACATGCTGCGAAAATATTTTTCGTTCCGTTTTATCTTTTTAGACATCATTAAATTCAAAATGGCTAGAGTTCATCAGCAGGATCTACAACCACAACGACAACAACTACAACCACACAGATGACAACAGCGAGAACAACATTCGCAACAACAACAACTTGTGCTGCGATAACCGAAGTCATGCTGACTGCTGTAAAATACCGACATGTGGATGCCGTCAGCGACGGTGGCGTGGCGATTGCATGTGTGTGTGTGCGGGGGTGTGAGTGCTTGAGACGCGGCCCTTGCCCGCGTTGCCAACCACTACGCCCGAAGCACGAAGCCCGGTGCGGCAAAACCTCAAAGCGAGAAATCCGTGGAAGTCATCGCTCCGTTCGTTGGCTTTTTCCGCCCGGAGTCTGGGCGAAAAACTCCGACTGATTTCGGCAACGAACTCATTCACGCCGAAATCTAAATTTGATTGATTGACTCGCTAACTTGGTTAGGGTTGCCACGTCGCCAACCCCACCGCGTCTGGGATGAAAGGAAAAAGTTTCGGATCCGTCGTCGCATCACGTTTCGCTGAAACTTTTATGCGATTCATCCCAAGAAACACGACGACCACGACGACGATGGCTTGGTGTCAGACACCGTCAGCAGTCTGTCTGTCTCTGTCCCGGTCGTCGTCGTCGTCTGACCCTTGTGACCGTCGCCTTTACACCTGGCTATGTCTGCCAAACGGCCGATGATTCATTTAATTAATGCCCCGGGTCCCCAAACAATACGTGGCCAATGAGCTGGTCACTCCTGGCCTGCAGTCCTTCAGGCCTCTGCCCTCGTTTCCTCCCTCCCTCCCTTCATCGTCCCCATCTCGCCTTCCTGTCTGTGTTCGGGCTCGTGTCGTCCTCGTTCATATCCCTGAAATGCACGTCAATTTGTTTTAATGAAATGTCCTGTCCGGCTATCCATCCGTCCATCCATCTATCTCCTCGGCTAGCATCGTGGAACGGTCAAGAAGGACCGCGGACAGACAGACAGACTGACAGCCAAGCAGGAGACGGATTCTCCCTTCGATTGGAGGCGCTCCTAATCAGATGCCAGGGACGTCTCCTGCCCTGGTGCGCCCCTCGTCCACTTCCTTCTCCTCCAGGCTGCCCCGAATTCCTCATCCAATGCTTCTTCATGCCTTCCAACTCTTCTCTATCCCCTCAACCCCAGCTGCCCCCTCTCTTGCCCTGTCGCTTCATAACTCATGCATTCCCTTCAATCGCCACTCCGACAAACCTCATCCTCAATCCTTTTTGCCGCATCCTCTTCCTCTGTCCTTCCCTTTCGCGCTCTTCCTCAATCCGTCCCCTTTCGTCTTCTTCCTCTTCTCCAAGCCACTCTCTTTGTCTGGCCTTGCTCTCCATCCTTCACCCTTCGTTCCCGCCATGCCCTGACGTCTCCTGTGCTTCGCACCAAATTATGTTGATTTGTTGCGGGTTTCCTATGGATCGTCCTTCGTCTTTTGTCCTTCCAGACGGCCGACCTCGGACGGACGGACGGACGCCACGACAGCATTCGGCATTTCTATTAATTTTCACCGGAAGCCGATGCATAAATCAAACTAATTTCTCGAGGGAATCCGCAGCCATTGAGAAGACCTCGTTGTCCTTGTCGTTGCCGTCGCTGCCGGCGTCCGGCTCGACGTGTGGCGGCGATGCGAGGACACGTCGTGACGCAAGGTGCGACTCGCTCGGTGTGAGACGGGGCGTGGTGGGCAAGTGGGCGGTCGCCGCGCTCGGGGGCGTGGCTTTCCGGCGAACTCAAGTCGTGCTAGTCTGGAGGGCTGTCGAGGCGAGTCGAGTTGATTTGACGTGGAATTGAATTTCAATTCGAAACAATTGCATCATTAAGCCTCGTATTTTCCTCCGCCGACCACCCCTCGTCGCCATCTACTTCTGATCATCCCCAGTTGCCGCCTCCCCGACCACCGCCGCCAGTCGCCGCGATTCACCTCGTGGCATCCTTCGATAATTGAATTTGATGAACTTCGGTGAATTCTGATCCGCCAAGGGTGGCGCGCGCTGGGGATGGAGAGAGCAGTGGGGGAGTGGAGCAGTGGGGGAAAGAGAGATGGCGAGCGACGGAACAGGGAACAAGAGGCAGGAGCGATTGCTCATAGTTTTAATCTCTCCGCGAATCCACAGTCCGTCGTCCTCCCGGGCCCAAAGTCGGGCCCTGTCGGGATTTGTTTTCAGCTTCCCGAACTCCAACTACAACAATTACTCCTCTTCTGTTCTCTTCGCCTCCTCCTCTCTCCTCTTTCCGTTTTTACCGCTGTGCTTTGCTTTCTTGATGCTGTCGAGAAGTCCCTCGAGCGAAGCAAAATATTTGCGGAAACAAAACAAATGAATGTCGGATTCAATAGCAGCGGCAGGCAAGAGAGAGAGAGAGAGAGAAGGAGAGAAGGAGAGTCAGAGGGAGGGAAGGATATTTTCAATTTAATTAGGTATCCTTTTTCCTGATCATTACTCAAGTCGGACATTAATCTTTTTCCAGGACGAATTGCGGTAACGTGTTGCGTCCAGTGGGAGCGGCGCAGGGAGGCCAGCGATGGAGCGGGAGTGGGGAGAAGAGGGGGGTTGAGGGAGGTGGAGGAAGGGGGAGGAAGGTGGAAAAAATAAGTTTTATAAAACTTTTAAGAGCATTCGCATTGCACGGGAGCCTGGGGAAAGCATAAACAAATTTCAAAATGAATGTAAACTAAGACGACAAGCAGAGAGGAGACGGACGGCAGGACACGCCGAAGCCGGGCATCCCTCGGCGAGAGAGGAGATGAAGATGGAGGACAAGAAAGGACAGCAGGACAACAGGACAAGCGGAAGATAGCAGAAGAAGGGGCGAAACACAAAAGCGAGCGAGACGTTCGGCGGAGGGAAAAGAAAAATTGAAATATCACCAATGCAGGAATGAAAAGGACGGGCAGAAATGACAAACGATGGAAGGACAGAATACAAAGGCGGTTATAATTGGAGAGAGAGAGAGGGAGCGAGAGGGAGACGCATGAAACGCAGGAGGGGAAGGGAGCAGAGAGTGAAAGTCGAAGTCGAGAATGGAACGAACCAACAGACGCCAGGCGTCAGATGTCCTGATGGACGGGGGAATTCAACCCGCGGCTAAAAGGATCTTTCACAAATATTTACCATAATATGCACTGAAATAAAATCACGGAGAAATCGTATTAAATCGTATCTAAACGAAGAATTTTCCACGCAACGGCGACGATGGACCGACGGATGGAGAAGGCCAGTAGTCAGAAGTCAAGAGGCGCGAGTAGGAGCGGTGGAGAGAAAGAGAGAGGGAGCGAGAGGGAGGGGAGATATTCTAGTGGACGTCCTTGAAAATAATTGCATTGGAAATCCGCGAGTGCCGCGGCTTCTGAAAGCAAGCGCTCAAATAATCAATTCATGCCCATCGACGATGTGCATCCGAGAGTCATCAATGAATCGTCCATCTGTCTGTCTCTCCTGGGAGTTCGTCCTGGTGGCTGTCTGTCTGTCTGTCTGTCTGTCCGTCCGTCTGTCTGCCGGCTCATCCGCGTGCCTGTCTGTTGTCCCTGTCTCTGTCGGTCGGCCTGGCTCGCATCGATGTCGAGTCGGGGGCGAATAAATAAAATTAACGATAATGAAGCTATAGACTTTGCATAAATAAACAGCTATGGATCGGCGGCGTCGCAACAACAACAATGACAATAACGAGCCCCACAACAATAACAACAGGTTCCACTTGAACAGTGCAATTACGGACAACTCGATTGTTGATCCCCATTGAATTTGTTTGAGTTTTTCTCCCCGGCAACGGCGGACTTTCGAGTTCGCGAGAATTCGCACGAAATTCGAGAGATCCGAATGGCGCTGAAGTGCGGTCAGGAGGTGCGGGGAGTGGGGAATGCAACGGAATAGGGATAATTTTCATTTTAGTCAGGGAAATGAATCGACCATTTTTTCAATAATTCCCCTTAAATAAGATTTATATATTTTATTTTAATTTTCCGCTAAAAAATATAGGCTATTGAAAAAATCAATATTTATTTGGGATGAAATTTAATTTTCACTGGAAATTTGTGTCAACATTTACAAAGTTTGAAAAAACACAAAGTTTTAATTTCATTTATCAAATCTCAAAATTTCAATTCCTCGTTATTTTTGTTTGAAGTTTTTGATACCATTATAAATTTTACTTCCGGCACATGTGTAAATTTGCATTCAAGTTATTTTCTTTCTTTTATTTTTTTTATTTTATAATTTCCCCATTCAACCAGTGAACGTTGGCTCCGGTTTCGCTACATCTGAAATTCGGTGATATTTTTCAATTAAATCGTTAGTTTTCCGCCTGCTGTCCTCCTCAATTTCGAATGTAAACAGCTATTTCCGCTAATTGATAACAGAGATCACGGCAGCCCCGTCGCCCACCTGCCTCCCGCACGAGGCTCTGCAGGACGCCATCATAATCTGGCTTCATTCGGAGTCCTGCGGCCCGAGTGCCGGCAAAATATTTGCTTTTGTTTCCTGGCGCGAATCGAGGCGATTCGCAATAAATTCGCGGCAACGGCGATTATTTCGATATCGACATCAATCGGTGGAAGGAATTTCCATATTCATGGGCAGGCATCTAGCTCTAGCTCATTATTCGTCGCGAACTAATCGTCGGAAAATTCGATCGAAAGCCGGTAAGCCTTCAGTACTAATTTTGAATCAATAAATTATCTAATGTATCGTTTTATTTCTTACTGTATTTGGAACATTTTTTCTGTTAGAAAATATTTTATTTTAAATTTCGTAACCAGTTGAAATTTTATGAAATTGTTTCTATAATTAACATTTGTTATTGATTTAATAGTATTATTTTTGGTGACTTTGGTACTGAGTTTAAGCCACGACAATGGAATAAATCAAATAATTATTCGAGCCATTTCCATCGGACTTCCGTCATTGACTACTGAGGAAGACCCTCGGTGTTCTTGATATTTCCCGGAAAACACTTTATTTCTATTTGTTTTCCTAGATTTGCGAATGATCTGCAAACAAATCCCTTTGACTAACGAGCAGAAGGCGTCGTGAAATCAATAAATGCAGCGGAAGTCGGGACTTGGGTTTATTTCGTTGAAAACTAAATTTTATATTCTCCGGAAATCGTTGCTCTTCCTCCATCGTCCTCGTCACTCCTTCGCCTTCTCCTTCCTCTTGCCCTTCCCCTTCCCCATCACCCTTCGCCACCCTCCTTTCAGTCATTCGTTTTTATGCCTTCCTCCGGGAACGTAAATTTATGATTTCGACTCCAGGCAGCTGCGGGCGCAGGACGACGAAAGGATGTCTTTGAGAGAGAGTCGATGGGGGCGAGGGAAACGACGCAGACGAGATAAAATTCAGAAGAAGATGAAAAAGAAACGAAAAGGATGCGCTTGATTGCACGTCGATAATTGATTTCTTTCGAAAAGTTCCACAATTCGAGCTGGAGTTCGGGCTCGACTCCCATTTCGTCTGGCTCCACTACTTCTTCTACTACTCGTTGTTGTTGTTGTTGTTGGCAGTTTCATCGCTTACCGCCAGCAACTCCTTGGGGGATCTGTGTTTTATGGGTGGGTTGGAGGAGTGAAGGCGAAGAGAGTAGGGAGAGAAGTTTGAAGGAGAGAAAAGGGAAGCAGTCGAAATTTGCGGGAGATGAAATGTGAAGGGGTGGGAAGTGAAGGCGCGGAATGTGGATCGCTTTAGAGGTTGGGAAAATCCTCAGAAACGCATGAAATATGATCCTGCATCCTCGTTCGCTCCGCTCTGATCGCGTGTCCTTCGCAGCTCACGCGTTATTCGAACCTTTTCCGTCTCCCTTTCCCCTTTTTCCACTCCCCCCAGCAGTGCCGCCAATCGGAATCTCGGCAGACGAGTCGTGTCAAGAGAAGAGAAGAAAAACCGACAACATACAGAGGATCCCAGGACCCCATGTGTTTGAGTGTGCGTTCGTGTGGAAAACTATGGATGCGTTCGGGAATTTGGAAATTGCTCCCTTCTCCCTGGACTCCTTCCCTCCCGCTCTTCCTCTCCTTCCCGCTCTTCCCACCCTTGCCGTCCCTCCTTTCCTGTCGCTTTCGTTGCCGGCTCGTCGTCTGGCAGCAGAACCAACTGTTGTTTCAAGCCTTTGAAGGCGACGTGCGACGCCAGACGAAGGCCGGACGAGACGGGGCGAAGATTGCAAATCAATGAGTGTAAAATACTCGTTTGGAGCGCATGAAGCGGGTTACGCGCGCCTCAAAGTATGCAACAATGTGCGCCGTAATTTGCTTCGGGTTGCTTCGCTCTTCTTTTCTTTCTCTTTCCCCATCTCTCGCTGCTGTGTCTTCTGGATTGTTTTCGTTATTTCTTTTATAACTAAATAAAGTGAGGAGCCAAACGAGACCCCGTCAGCCCCCGTCCTTCGTTCTGCCCCTCCTCGCAAATAACTCTTTAGTGTTTGCTCTCAAAGGACCCTGTGGAAGTGAAAAGGGAAGCGCAAAGGCAAAGAAAGGAAAAGCTGAGAAAGGATTACCCAAGTACCGGGAGGCAGAGGGAGACAAGTCGTCGCTCGAGGCAATTTTCTGTTCAACAGGAAATTTCGAGAGAACACAATTTCCATTCACGAGTATTGTGAATATTACAGTAATCGCTCGCGGGCCCAGACGAGGAGAGTTGAAAGGTCTGCTTCAGGAGAGAGGTTTTAAAGAAGTTTGTTTTGAAGTTCTTGAGATATTTTATGCATATTATTTTTCGATGAATTCCCGAATTTCTCATACATCACTCATACAGCATTTTCGGATATTTTTCTTAATTTGTTGGTCTTTTCCCTCTGATCTCTCAGTTATTCCTTAAAATACATCTTGGATGCCATGATTAAGATTTTTTTCTTTTTTTTTTCTTCTTTTTAATTTTGACTAAAGTTCTCGTCTCCCCAGTTTGTCGACCAAAACAACGCCGAAAACTTCGCAACTACTCCCTGAAGACGGCGGGTTTTTCTTCAGGACATCCCGAAAACCTTCCCAAAACAAAAGACTCCCCAGCGAGGGCCGAAAGCCCTGCAGCTGCCGTCCCAGAACACCTGAACCCTTTCGAAGGAGATCCCTTTTCCTTCCTCCCCCTTGATTTTCCCATCTTATCGCTTCTCACCTTTTCGCCAAATGCTTTCGCATAAGTTGCCTTTGTTTCCTCCCCATCTCCCATCCCGAAATTTCTCCACCCCATCCACATTTATCTCTCATGCCTGTTTTTGTTTAGAATTTGCCTGCCTTCCCAGATTCGCCTTTTCTCACACATCCCTCGCAAATCCCATATCATGACCGCCCACTTTCCTCCGTCCTCCCGCCCAACATGTCACCTTCTATCGTCCTCACCCTTGCCCTCTGAGGTCCCGGGCCCCCGGCGAGCTCTACGCGAATTCCAACCCCTGCCCTCGAGTAAAACTTTTATAATAAAATTATTATTTGCTCCCCAACCGATACATGTGCATGGACAGAAACAAGAAAGAGGGAGTGTGAAGGGAACAGACCGACTGACAGATAGAGGCAGCCACCGAGACGGAGAGAGCGAGGGAGAGAGATAGAGAGAGCGGTGGACGGTCCGTCTCGTGTCGTGCCACGCCGTACCGTTCGTCGTCCCTCGGGTAATTATGCCGTTATTGCATATGTCATAACTTTTAACTCGCACGCCAGCGGAATGGAAATGAGAGCCGCCGAGCGGAGGGAGCGGAAAATGAAAGATAAAATGGAATGCTAAAGACCGAAAAACATAGAGAGGAGTAAAATAAACATTAAACAAAATATAAATGAAAATATAAAAAAACTACGACGTCCAAAGTTGAACAAAAAATGCTGAAATAAAACGAAACACGGAGGAAAAACTAAAAGTTTCCGTTGTTGGTTCAAAATGTGGAAATAATGAAATTTGTTTTGGTTCCCTCCCGCTGGGAGGGCGTGGCGTGGGGGGCCGGCGGGTTGACAGAGCAAGGATGGCTGCGGTCAGTGATGGGGAAGCTCGCGAACCTCTCGTTGAAACCCCAGCCCTTCCCCACATCGGTCGAGCAGTTGCTGTTTTTTGCTTTAATTAAATTCTGTCAACATTTTCCCTCGTCCTCCCCTCCATGCCTGTAACTATTGGCATCGATTTTATTGTTGCTCTGCCGCTGTTTCATTGCTGTTGTCATATTTCCACTGTAGCCTTCGAAATGGGAATTCGGACCCTTGTCAATGCCCGGAGCCCTTTGTGTGCGAATTCATTTGCAGATCCAGGCTGCGGTTGCGTTGGCCGCGTGACAAGAACGAGTTTTGTTTTGGGAATTCACTTCAGCCCTCGAGATCCTCCCTGCGACCTTGTCCCGGCTGGAGTCTCCTCATAATCGTCCATCAATAAGTAATGAACAATTGCCCATTAATACTGGATCAACAAGGCTTTCAAATGCCGAATCATTTCTTTATTCAGAGGCTCCGTGTCATCACAAGGTTTCATCAGCTTGCCTACGTTTAAATAGCAGACTTCCGGGTCTTTCCGCCTATCTTCATCTCACGTCCTTTGTCCTTTCTCACAAGTAGAACCGCTTCACCTGTCCCCATGACAGCGGCTCGGTGTGGGGATTTTAATTAATCCCAAGTTATTCACACGGATAACTCTCGTCGTGTGCAGCGGGACGGAGTCGGGTCGGGGACCGCTTTAATTAACCTGCCAATTGTTATCACGACGCAAATGATCTCGAGGCACAAGAAGCAATAACAACAACCATGCGAGGGCCAACCTGAGTCCGGCCCGGGCTGCCTCGATGGCAACATTGTAGCCAACGGGGGCGGGGTTGGTCGGTGGTCGTGGCTGCAGCGCCCGTTAACACTTTCCCATTCAATTAATGCGCAGCACAAACAGCGACGGATCCTCTTCCTGGAAGGCAGCCGGAGAGTGACAGGCGGCAGAGAGAGGGGGGTGGAGGAAGGAGGAGAGTGATGGAGACTGGGCCGGGGGGAGAGGGAAAGAGATGCACGAGATAGCCACACGAATGGATGGCCAGTGGGAAGGAATTAACATTTAGATGATCCGATAGCAGGAGGAATAAAATGAAATACGCCAACGGCAGCCCGGGCGACAGAAAGAGAGTGACAGAGAAAGAGAGACAGAGAGAGAGGAAGATGGGGAGCGTCGAGTGCTGAAGCCAAGTTGTCGCTAATAAAATTACTGCTGCTTGTTTAAGCAAGCAAACAGCTGAAAGGGACGAAGCAGGGCCCAGGAACGGCGACGAGCGGCAGATGCGAAGTAAGCGAAAGGGACAGAGAAAGAGGGAGAGAGCCATGCATGCGGCGGACATTAGCGCCAAAGGATGAAACAGGATGAAACGGCGAGGAGGACGAGGAGGAGGAGCCTGAAAGGCTTGTGGACGAGGACTCGGTCTCGTATTTGCTTCCTCGCCTTATCGCTGATCGTCAAAGCAAAACGTGGTCCTCCTTCTCTTTTCCTCCTCTCGCTACTCCTCGCTCCTCAGCCGACACCCATGTCCTCTCCTCGGCTGACACTTTCCGCCCCCGTTATCTTTCCCGGGCCGCCGGCGACCGCTCGCGACTGAGTCGCCAACGGCGCTGAAGCGATTGCCATCGTCAACGCTTTTGTTTAAATGGCATTCAAAGTGTTGATGATGTCAGACAGCTGACAGACAGAGGCCCAGACTCATGGGCAAAGAGACGCGGGGACGAACAGAGGGACGGCAGACGGACGGATGGACGGACGGAGAGACAGAGGCAAACAGAAAGCTAGATGGGTCGCGAGTAAATATTAAACACATCCGACTGAGCGAATGACGGAGGCCAGAAAAACAAGGCAAAAACAATGTAACAAAAAGGAGAAACGAAAAAACAAACGGCGAAGGCAAAACAACAAGTAGGAACAACGAAATCCGAAGGATGCATGAATTAGGAACATCCTGGCGGGGCCTGGAGTCTATTTAAAGGATTCGCTGCTGTTTGCGCAAATAATTGAAAACTCCCGCCGATGGTGGGAAGGCGGACAAATTCCGTGCCATCGATGTGGATGGAGGCGATGGAGATCATTTTAATTCCCTCGGGCCCGACGCTGACTGACCTTCGCCGTGGCCGGGACCTTGACGAAGAGATCCTGAATCGTTAATGCGTCTCGAGCTATTTGGAAAATCATTTCCCGAGGTCGAGGACTCCGTGTCGTCGGAGAGGCGAGATTAAAATTCCATTAGGTCTTTAAATGAACTCGCAGTCGAGTTCGGCGCAACATGATGTGCTTTTAATGAACCGTTCCATCCTCATGCCATCTCCCTCGCACCCCCGCCCCCTCTCACTCTCGTTCTCTCCCGCCCAGCAGTCGCACAGATTGTGCCATGTTGTGTGCTGTTCATTGTTTCGCCATCAATTTCGCCAGGACAATGCAAGGACAATGACAATCTGGTAACATGGCGAACTGCTTTCATTTACGAAATGCCCACTCAGCCAAGGAGGCCGGCGGTAGGTGGGGTGAGAGAACGGGTCGTGGGGACAGGGGGTGGAATGATAAAAGTTTAACCAAAACAGCCAAATCGAAATTTAATGACAACACATTTGTCATTGTCAAAGTGTCAAGTCATGGTGTCTGGCTGGTGCCATTTTTTATTTCCCTCCTCCGTTGTCTTTTTCGTCTCCTCGGCTGCTCTTTCCACTCCCTTCGCCCCTCTCCCGTCCCTCCTCCTACGATCTCCCTCGGCCAAAGGATTCGTACTCGGTTTTCCATGTGCTCATGGGCTGAGGTCGGTCCGATTCTGGCTGGGGAATCGACGGTTCGGTCATGTTGTTGGGATTAAGGGGCCAATGAAATTTCTCATTTAAGTCCAGGACAAGGGAACTTAATCGTATGCAAATGGGCTGCTGGAACCTGCTTCATTATTAATCCGAGGGCTTAAACTCGACGCGATGATCAAAACAAGTGAATAAACTATGTGTTTATGTTTATGTTCATGTTGATTTTGGTAATGGGGGAAGTTCTGCAGACTATTTTATGTGACCCTCTTAGAATTAAACATTGTTTTTCAACAAAATTCAAGGGATTCTAATGATCTCTAGTCCAATCGCGCGAGAATCCTCCGTCCAAAACCCAGTCGGTGATTGATTTTCCGCAGACGCGAACCCAATGACGATCGCACTTTACCCGGGACGCAAACCGATTTGACGCCCAACTCCGTGGGCCGTGGGGCATTTAGCAAATTATTTGCCAAAAGTTTTCCCACCTCGCTTCCTGCCACCGGCATCCGCCATCCTCCTCCACTCGACGGCCGGGGCGTATTTGTGAGGTGAAAATATTTAAGGTGAAAGTTTGCCAATTGCAGACACCGCCCCGCGCCTCCGCCCTTTTCTGCACCACTGCACTTCCTTCTGCGTCCGCGTCCTGGCTTTATTTACACTTGAAAAAAACTTTTCGGAGCTGCGTTTGAGTCTGCATCAAGATTTGAGTTTCCGAGCTTTTTTCGCCCTTCCCCTGCTACTCCTGCCGAATTTCGCTCAGGCTGTGGTGCAGCGGGGAAGGGTGGAGGTGGAAAATATGGCGTAAATAATGAAAATCTGATTTGCTGCTTAACTTTTCTGCTACTTTATTTCGCTCCCTTTGCAGCAGACGTTCCCGCACTTTTTGTCTCGTCCATTTTTTTGGTCTTTGCTACGAAATAATCGAATAATGAAACTTTGGCTACAGCAAGGCGAAGCGACGACAAAAAATGAGGGGAAAAAACTCCATCCAGGGGGAGAAAAATTTCGTCGGTAGCCTTAAGTGGCTCAGGCGGAGGAGTGGGAGGGGGCGAAGGGGACGTGGCGGACGATCCTCAGACATGGCTGCGAAAATGCGAAACTTTTGCTTTTCTTTAAAGCTCCCCCCCTCTCTCTCTCTCTTTCCCACTCTCCCTGGGTCGATGGTGGAAAATAAAAGAAACTCCAGTTGACCCAGGGCAACCGAAGAGGAGGACGAAGAAGAAGAAGAAGAAGAAGAAGAAAGGAGAAGTTTCCATTTTGTACAAATTTTACAGCGCTGTAAAAATGGCCGACCGGATGCGGGCCCTGTCGTGGCGACTTCCGGTTTAAGTGAAACTCGAAGGATTCAACGAGGAGTGCGAAGGAGTTCGAATCGTGTGGGCGGGAGAGAGTGGGATGGAATGAGGAAGAGAAGGGGGGGGGGGCTTAGGTGCGGTGAGGGGTCCCTCCGGATCCCTGCAGGGGACCAGATTTTAAATTATGCATCTCGGACTTTTCTGCGCTCTCCTTGCCACGGTTCTGGGCGCGTTTCGTGCTGTCTGGAGTTCGGTTTTTTCGGTTTCGGTTTCGGTTCCTGGCTCCGGCGAGTCCTTCGAGCGTGGATTTTTCGCTGCACATCCCCGACCGCCCACCGACCGCTGCCACGCCCCCAAATCGGTTCCCCAACCGCGCGGACCCGTCGCTCAAAACGCGAGGTTCGCGGGTCTCGTCCCTCAGCTAGTTAGCGATGCCTCAGAGGACCAGTGGGTGTTGTTGTTGTTGTTGCTGTTCTCATTGTTGTCCCTATCTTTGTCGTTGTTATTGTTATTTTTCTACTTGCTTTGTTTCGTTGCTTGTGTCGAGAAACTCTGCAGGATTTGAAGTTGATTTCATTAAACTATTTGTTGCCTCGTTTCTCCCTCTTCCCTGTGTCTCCCTGTCTCTGTGGCTCCTCCCTGCGTCTCCCTCTGTCTGCTGTGTTGCTGGGGGTTGGGTGGGGGCGACTGGCTGCGAGTGGGGATTCGTGTGTGTGCGTGTCTCACAGTACGAACACATTGAAGGCGGCTGATCCTAATGAAAGAATGCGTCTCCGTGTCTGGAGGCCAAACGCTCGCTCCCTCTCCCTCTCTTCTGCTTCTCCGTCTGCTCTTTCCTTCGTCCTCTTCGCCGTCGCCTTCTTCGCAGGAGCGGAAATCGCGTCTTTCCTGTCGGGCTCGAAACTTCCAACGATAACAAAGAACAATGGAGTGCAAACGAAACCCCAAGCCGAGCTACAAATTGACGAAACAGAAAGAGACGAACCCGGGAGAGGAACTGCTGGAGAGAGGGATGGAGGTGGAGATGGGGAGAAGACCAGGAGTCGTGAATGCTTCACAGAAGAAACGGAGTTTCTGAAATCGAATTCTGAACCTGGGACTGGTTTGACCGAAAGGAATCGTTGATGGATCGGGGAAGGAACCGCCGGATTCTCCTGGAGTCGAGGAGAATCCGCCGACAGGTCCGAGATGGATTCAGAATCAAGTAGAAAATGTACCTATATGGGGAGACCACAGCATTACATGAGGAATCCTCATCCTATCACAGCGAACCTTGCATTATTCATCATGCCAAACATTTGTAATGAAGTCGTAGTCGTGCTGGAGTCGCGGGAGTTGGTTATTTATATATGTACTAATGCAGCAGCAGGCAAGGCAGATTCAACTGATTGTAATTCCGGAGATAAAGCAACCTCAGACAGTCAGGCGGACAGACGAACAGCGGGATGCGCGAGGCTGAGGCTGGTAGGGCAAAGTTTTGCGACCCGTCAAAGGATTTCCCCCGGGACATGGAAAGTTTTCATTCTCCCATCTTATTTTTTCTCGTCCTATCCCTGCCTCTCCTTCGGGAGAGCGAACTCCTGGAACTCCTGGTTGTTGTTGCTGGCGTTGTGGCTGGGGTGGAATTGGAGTTGAGTTGAAGTTCATTTCGCGTTGGAAGCCCTCGACTAATGAGTCGATTCATTTTGCATTCTGTTGTTGCGAACTTCGAGGCGCCTCCCGTTTCTAGGTACAGCCAGGAGAACCGAAATTGAAGCGGCTCCGTCGACTTTTCAGCACATGAAGGGCGGGAAAAAAATGGATGCCCACCTTTAGGACATGTGAGTTTTTCCGAAAGCTTTTTGCCGAAAATTCCTCCATGAAAGCATCGGCCGAAAATCAAACAACAACAACGATGAATCACCCCCGCTCTTCGGGTGGAATTTCATAATTGAATGAAATGACGAGACGACGGCCGAGGGCGAGTTATCGACGTCGTCGGCTGGCTGTCAGGCGCTCGACAGGACTCGACGGCTCCACTCGGATTACACGTGTCCGCGCTCGGCCCGGGCGGCTGGGGTCGGTGGGCCGAGCGCCAGGTCGTGCGGCGCGCGCCTCCCACTCCACCACTCGCCCTCGCTCGCCCACTCAACGGCCGCCGGCAGACAATGGCGTCGATGCTGCCAGACGGCGGCTGCCGCCCGTTCACGGCCCGCCTCTTCATCGCTCTTCATCAGCTCCCGCGGCACGAGGGTCGTGATGGAGTCACGGGAGGCGGACACGAAGGTGAGGTGCGCGAGGTCCAGAGTGCGAAAAGAGACAACGCCGTTGCGGTCGTCTGCGCCCCTTCAAATGTTGCACGTTTTTAGGATGCTTTCAAAATTAACACCGGGGTCCGCAATAAAGAGAAAAACCCCTTCGATACGAAGTTTTTTGTTCCCTACTTATTTTTTCGTGATTGCATATATTTCTTATATCGCCTTTCTCCTATTCCCATATTTTTTTCCTTTCACTCTGCCATATTTCGGTTTTCTATACATTTGTTTTTCCATTTTTCCAATTTTCTACATTTATATATTCATTTTCTTCTTTATCCCTCTCTATTTTGCTTTCATTTCGGTGATTTCTTAATTTAAGTGCGGGCGAGCAACAGAAATGAGTCCTCTGAAAGGAGGCAAAGGAGAAGTCCGGAGGAAGGAGAGGGGGACGGGGAGGAAGGGGGAGAGGGGTTCGGGCAGATAAGGAGAACGAGCGTCGGAGACGGAGATAAAGGGCCTCCTGAGGACGCGAGGCAGGCACATGGAAATGTGCTCCGAGTGCCGGCGCCGCCTTCGTTAACCCTTTTTATGGCGCCTAAAAGTATACCACGCCATTTTCACGGCCCGCCTCCGCCTCCGCCTCCTGCTCTCTCTTTCTCTTATCTCTTGCCGCTGCCCGTCGCACCCGGGGAGACTCGTGGCAACCCTTTCGCCGCTCCAAATGGCCACTTCAGCCCGCCTCCGCCGCCGCCTCCCGGGCCCGTCGTCGGCCCATTTTGCACTTGAATACGTGCAGCCGTCCCTCGCACACACGCGCAGTCCCACGAACACGGAGGAGGCCGGCGGGGTGTGCGCGGCGTTGCCAGACATGTGAGCGAAATTTAAGTGCGGCCTAAGGAGAAGAAAGCA
The DNA here is from genome assembly GCA_947389925.1 of Coelopa pilipes. Classification (NCBI taxonomy): domain Eukaryota; kingdom Metazoa; phylum Arthropoda; class Insecta; order Diptera; family Coelopidae; genus Coelopa; species Coelopa pilipes. The sequence continues at coordinate 8,222,910 of OX376698.1, read as the reverse complement.
GTCGTCGAGGACGAGAGAGCGAGAGAGGGAGCGAATGGAATCGCTCAAGCATGAATGGGCATCAAAGGACACGACGGCTGAAAAGGGTCGCGGAGACAAAGGAGAGCGAAGAAAGTGCACGAGAGGGAAGGAAATAAAAGAGAAGGCGACGAACAGTGAGAGAAATGTGCAAGGAGTGAAATAAAAAACAAAACGTAAGAACGAATGACGGCGAGAGAGAAGGAACGAAAGCGAGCCTGAATGGGTGACTGAGTGGGACAGAATGGGCTGAAAGGAAGGAGTGGAATGGCATAGGTTCGAGGGAATGTCTGGGAGAGAGAGAGAGAGAAAGGGAGAGGGAGAGTTGTAAAATGTATACGAGCATAATTTGTAAATGGAGCGCAAAAGGGGGCCACCGGCGAGTGCGAGTGCGAGAGGGAGAGGGAGGGAGCGGCCGACTGCTTCAGTGACACACATCGCAGTGAAGGCCCGCTGAGCATCTGGCAACGCTGCCCGACTCGGCACCGGGGCGGGGTCGGCGGGTTCTTGATGTGATTCCTTGATGTTGCTGGTCGTTGTTGGCATAAGCAGGTTATCGTCAAGTGTTTATTACTTCGGATAAGGCGCCGGAAGCGAGGAGAGGGAGGAGAAAATAAGGAAAAATTCTGGGTTTTCCCACGATGTCCGTCGGGTCCGGACGTGGTCGACGAAACAGAGCTTGATTTGTGAGCTCGGAGCGACGCGAATTGGCCCGAGCCGAAGTCGACCTGGGCTGGCAGCGAGTCCGGCCTGATTCCATGTGAGCTGGAGCCGACTTAAGCCTGAATCAACCGGAACTCGGACTCGCCTCGACATGAGTCCGAAGAGACCTGAGTGAGACCGGAGCACGCTGAGCTCACGGCCCTGAGCTCGGTTCCAGGCCCGCGACCTCGCCCGGCTCCGGTCGAATCCGATGCGAATCCCATTCGAAATTTCTCGGCGAAATCCATTTTCACGGCACTCGCGTGGCTTCGACACCGGCCGCGGCTCAGGAGGCCGCAGTTGAATTGGCGAGCGTTGCCAGGACTCGGCGGTAACGAGGGCTTCCGACGATTCGCGGCGCTGTAGAGGGAATCGTGAACAGGGAGAGAGAGAGGGGAGCGAGTGAGAGAGAGAGAGTGGGAGGAGGTCAAGGCGAGCCTCGCTTTGGCAACTAAAACTAAATCCTGAAATTGCACTTTTCCAGCCACTTTTCCGGCAGCCGCATCCGGATCCGCATCCGTCCACTTCCGCATCCGTTCGCCGTTGCGCGTTCCCCGTCCATGTTCGCGAAATGCAAAACAACAACCATAAACAACGGCGACAACAACAAGGCCAGCGAAATGGCCCAAAACAACAGCAACAGCAACAAAAGCCAAAGCACAACAACAAATACGACAACAGCGAACTCTCAACAAGGACTCGCCGCATGCTCGCAACAAGGATTACGTTGCATATTAATAACGATCCCGCCGAAAAGAGAGAGCGGCAGAGCGAGAGAGTGAGAGGGGGAAGGAGGAAAAACACTGGCGGATCCTCGGCCTCAGTCGTGGGCCACTGAACAAGGGTCGAAGGGATGAAGGCTTGAAAGGGATTGCGATACACGGCGCAGGTAATTGGAGAGGACGGATCGAGAGAGGATGCCGGAGGACGAGGCTGGGTGGCAGAGGACGAGGGTCGGCAGCTGGCGAAGAAGGTGGGACGAAGTTGGGCACCTGTGGACGAGGTGGGAGAGCGAAGGACCGGCTTGGGATTGAGTCGAGATCGCGGGCGTTGGTCCGGAAGTCAGTGGACGGGAGAAATCGGCAGAGGTAGCGAAGAGAGAAGGAAAGGTAGAAGTGAAGGGTGAAGGAGTTGGTGAGGGAAAGGAGCAGAGGGTAAAAGGAAGGACGAATGGAAGGGAGAACGAACGGCAGAACGAAACGAACGACGAGATAATGTCAAGGGCGAAGGAATGGCAGCATCACTGGGTAGGGTGATGAAGAAGGAAGAAGGGATATACAGGATCAAAAAGGAAAAGGTTCCAAACTCAGAGCTCGGAAGCGAGAACGATGTTGCAGTCGGAAGTTGATGAATGATGAATTAACGAGGTATGAGAGCTGATGATGTGGGCTCATGAGGCTCGGATGTGGCCAATCGGAGGAAAGGCCAATCGGAGGGATGGTGGGGATTGTGCAGCGAAAAAAGGCAGTGAGGGAATAGGAAGGTATGATGGGGGAGGCGACAACGGAATGAAGCAAAGTAATGAAGAGAAAACAAGTGCCAATCGATTTGAAACAGGAGACGTCAGAAAGACGGCTCTATAAAGGGAAAACCAATGTCAAGCCTCGTTTTCGACCACTGTCGCTCCTCGAAGCGATTTTTTGTCTTTGCCCCGCCAGCTTCTGCCATCTCCTTTCCCCCAGCATCCTCTCTCGTTTCCAGCCTCTCTCTTCCCCTTCTCCACCTCTCGGCGCTTCTGGCTGGCACTCGTCGCCGATGGACGGAACATATGTTGGCCCTTTGGCCGTCGCATGCCTCGCCTCGCCTCGGCTCGACATGGTAACCCTAATAACAACAATGCCAACGACAGCAACAACACGAGACCCCGAAATTATTGTAGAGTTTTTGTGGGCTTCGACGTCGCCGTCCAGTTTTTCGTCCTTGCGATGAGAAGGGTTTTTTGCGTTATAGTTTTTGTTGTAGTTGCTGCCGCATTTGTAATTGTTGTTGTTGTTATTGTTGTTGTTGCTGTTGTCATGGTTGTTGTTGCACACATACTTTTCGCTGCTGTCCACGGTCTCCTTGTTGCATATGCTTCTCTCTTGATCTTGTTGTCATATGTGGTACATGAGCTTGTTGTTGTTGTTGTTGTTGTTGTCGATAGTCTGGCAGCCAGGGTTGTTGCCCATAGTTGCCGCATTGTTGTTGTCTCCGGTCCCTGGTCAGCAGCCTGGCTTATGCAGCACCATTGCTAACCATCGGACAAGCTGCTCGGGTTCCGGCCCTGATTTTTTGTTTCGAGTTTTTGTTCGACTTGTTGTCAACCGCCGAGTAGTGAAAAGTCCTCCTCTTAAGTCCTGAATTTTGACTTGCTTTATCCGCTTGCCCTTTCCTCTTGTTGTTTCCCCCATCCTGCCGTCCTCCTTTCATCCTGGGCCGCTGTCGAGGCCTCCGGGGGGATTTTCGCAGTGACATCGAGGACTCGGAAGTAGGCACAAAAAATCCTGTCTCTCTCGAAAAAGCTTTCGAGCCAGGGTTAAAAATTATGCACCCATTCGTCATCGTGATTCGCGACCTAAGGGATGGAAACGTTTTTCATGTTCCATTGGGAGAAGTTTCGCAAGGAGAAAGGACAAAGTTAACTATCAGCAAGCAACCGAAACCGAAACCGACTCCCGTCTCCTCTTGTCACCTGGAAATGATCGGCTCGGCCTCGATGTGTTCAGCCGAGTCTCATTCAACATTGATGTGCATCTCTTTCGCTCTTGGTCTGCGTCCTCTTCACTCTCCATTTGCTTCTCCTTCACTCTCAGTCCACATCGCTGTCGCTCCAACATCTCGAAAAGTTCTCTCAACGATGACGAGCATGCTGGAGCCAAGATTTCTGTCCAGTCCTCCATCCGTCCGTCCGTCATTCCCTCGTTCTACTTCACACACACACACCCACACATGCACACACAGACCTTGCGGTCATGTGCATGGGTGGGTCCAACTTTGTTGTAAGGCTACGTCGACTTTTGGCAAGAAAAATGCGAACATTTCCATATTAACTGCAGGTCGGTTGTTGAAGAAGCTCCCCGAGGAGGGCGGGACGACGTTAGGGCGTGGCTGGGGGAGTACGGGAGGGAAAGGGGGAGGCCGTAAAACTAAGGGTCAACGGAGCAAGCACACGCAGACATATTTGCACAGACGACCGACAAAAACACACACAGGATACCGAGAGAAGGGCGACGAGGGGACCCCAAGAGCGAGGGCAGCAGAGCGATAATGGGAGGGAAAATATGGCAAATTTACATGAAACTCCCACTCCCTCTCGCTCTCTCTCTCTCTCTGCCTCCTTCGCCGCTATTTCGACTCCCAAGAAAACTAAAATCATTTCGAGAAAATTACTGTGAAAACGTAAAATTTTAAGTCTTCCTTGGGAGTAGGAGATGAATGGCCGAGGGAGGGCGGGGCAGGAGGGCGGGGCTGGGAGTCGTTGGCCAGACAGGGAGGGGTGAGGACGACGAGGTGAGGGGAGGGAGGGGGCTGGGCAGCGGGCTAGGCAAATAAAAGTTGAACAAAGTTGTGAGGTTGCGCCGTGTTGTTGGACAAACTTTCAAGTGTTAACAAGTTTCCATGGGCCGTTCTCGCTCTCCCCCACTTTATCACCATCTCTCTCTATCTCTCTCTATCTCTCTCTATCTCTCTCTCTCCCTCGGCAGTCACCATCTCTCAGTCGCTCTCCCTGACCCGTCGTCTGGCTCCTGGAGCATTTCAACTGTCCATCCTTAACCGTGTTCTGTCTTTGGCCCGTAGGTCGTCATCGGGGGCGAAGCCTCCGACCTCTGGCTCACGCGTTCTCGATCCCTCCCCCTCTTTCTCTCCTCCCCAATGTCTTCCTCTCTTTCTCCCCCTCCTTCATTGCGATTCGAAGACCTGCCGAGGACCTTTCGGATCCTTTCGGCAGCCAGAGCAATTTACACTCGGTTGTCGTCTTAAGTGGTTTCCTCTCCGAGTTTAATTTATGGGAAATCCTCATTCTTGCCATTTGTTGTTGTTGTTGTTGCTGTCTTGTATTTCATATCGTTTTCCACATGTCAGTGTTGGTGTCTTCCAAGGAGGCAATTAAACAATTTCGCCCCACTGTGCAATGCGAATCACGACAGGATCTGCTCCATCGAGATTGCTCGGAACTCGTGGCCAGGACTTGAGGACTTCAAAGGGACGAAAGTGGCGAAAGTTGCCGAGAACTTCCATCACTGTTGTTGTTGTTTCTGCCGGTCTTTCTCCTCAACTTCTTGCGGCTTTCACTCGAGGCTATCATGGCCTTAGCCCGATTGCTGATTATTGGATTGAGGTTGCGAGGGTTCAAAGAGTTTTCGTCAATTAATTTGGCCCAGGACTTGCGGTTTTTTGTCGATTTTGCAGGTCCTTTCATATCGTAAAATGGAAAACTGGACGTGGAAGGCAAAATATTTAATATGAAATAAATTTCGTAGTCCTTCCTGCACTCCCAGCAGAGGAATCCGGCTCCCATGGGCTTGTGGAGGTTTTTAAAACTCACTCGGTTTTCTGCCGGCATTAAAAATGCGAATTTCGCCATTTGTAATTAACAAATAATTAGTTAATTTAATGAATGAATGAATTGAATGCGCCCAGAAGATTCCGCCCAGAAGGCCTGGAGCCGAGGACGAACACAACGACGAGGACGAGGGCGAGTCCTGGGCCGTCGATGGCAATGCGGCCAATTAATGAGGCCTGGGAATAATTGAACGTGGTCGGCTGGGAGGCTCCGGTCAATAAATAATTGCCGGTGGTCGCCGAATGAATAATTCGCACGGTTGCGGCGGCGACAACAACAACAATGACAACAAGAGAAAATACAAAAAAAAAAAATTGGTAAATTTACTTCATAAAGGTAAAATTACAATAAAAGTAAGTAAAAGTACAACAAAAGTATGGAAATCTATAAGAAAAGGATGCAACATAACAACATGAAGATGTAAACCAAAAAATGTCAAAAATTACTATCATTCTATTTAGTATTCCAACGACAATTAGTAAATCTACAAGGAAAATATGGCAAACTAGAGCAAAGCGAAGTAAAACCATAACGACATTTTGCAAACTACAATAAAGAGATGTAAAATTACAGATGAGGAAATGTGAAATTACAACAAAAGATGCAAAGTACAATTCCAACAAAATAACAACGACAACAACAACAACAACAACAACAACAACAGCAGTGGAGTGCAGGAGGAAAAAGTCCAATTAATTAAGAGATGACGCAAAACCGTTGGGGGAATGCGAGAGAGAGCGGGAGAGGGAGAGAGGCAGACGATGACGCGATATGGCGTCGAAGGAGGAGTGGAGTATGTGAAAGAGAGAGACTGAGAGAGAGAGAGAGAGACAGAGACAACTTTGTCATCATGGCAGTTTTACGCATTTACGCACACGCACGCAGAGCGAAGGCTGTGGCGAAGAATGTTCACCAACACAGACGCCTCGACCGCGACCTCCACCTTCCCAAACGTCTCCTTCTTCTCCATCTCCTTCCCCACCACCTCCTTGTCCTCCCTCACCTTCGTCGACAAGAAAAACCTTTTCCATTTCTCCGGCCAACATGTCGACGGGGACATCGTTGTTGTTGCTATTTATATTGCTCGTATGTAATTGTTGTTGTGGTGTTCATTTCTTAGCTTGTCGTTGTTGTTGTTGCTTTGTTGTCGTTTTCCTTGTTGCTGCGGGCCTTCCAGGCCTTTTTGTTGCTCTTAATAATTTTGTTATTATTGTTGTTATTTTTGTATCTTTGATATTCGGCAAAATACTAAAGAAACTAAATATAATGAAAGCAATACTAAAAATTATAACCGAAATAAAAACAATCGCAATGCCATGTAAAATAATAATAAAAACAAATTCATATGGAAAGCAGGAAAATTATGACAACAAGAACAAGAACCGTAACAAAATTACGATGACAACAAAAATTACGACAACAACGAAGTTATTACAACAACAAACCCGGCACGGCACGGCACGGCAGGGAAAGGAAAGGAAGAAGAACAAGACAACCGAGACAGAGACGGCGACGACAACAAGAAAAACGTCGAGAACCACAACATTAAAGCAACAGCAGGAGTATGAACAACAACAACAACAATGTTGATACCACCAAGCAATAACAGAAAATGAGAAGAAGACGAGCAAGAGCAAAGGCCAAAAAACATGAAAAACATTGTAACAATAACAAGGTGAAAGTTTTTGGGGGAGACGACAACAACAAAAAAGGGTTACAACAACAACAAAAACAACGATATCACGGCAACAGCAACATATGCTCGGTATCAAGCAACATGAGCTCGCCCCATCCTTCAAACCATCCACCATCGTCTGTCTCTCTCCCTCACTGTCCCACTGTCTGTCTCGCTCACTCCCTTGATTCGCAGCAGACCAGCAGGAACAGGAGTGAAGGGGGAAGCAGCAACAACAACAACAACAACGACCGAGGCAACATCGTCTATAACAACAGGGCGAACAGCAACAACAACAAGAACAACGTCAACGGGTTCTGCAGCAAGAACAACAACGAAAACAACATGAAGTAACGACAACACCTGAAAACAACAATAACCACAACAACAACAACAACAACAACAACAACAACAAGAGCAAGAGCACTTCAACATGGAGCAAAGTAACAAAACCAGCATGGCCGAAGGAGCAGAGCGAAAAGCAACAACAACGCCGGCAACATGGACGAAAACAACAACAGCGTCAGCGGCGGCGATAGCAGTAACAGGAACAACAACAACGTTAGTAAAAACACGAACAACAACAACGCTGTCGTGAAAAACAACAACATCGTGAAACCCAACAACTGCAAAGCGACCACGAGCAGCAGAGTTGAAAATTTATAATGCAAAACTTTTAATGACTAAAACATTATGAGGCCAATTTAAAATGTTCATGAATATAAATTGGATCCGAGCGGCAGGTGAAACGCAATGAAACGGAACGAAACGAACGGAAAACGCAACGGATGTGGAATGAAGTTCAAATGGAACCCAGGCGAAACGACCCGAAACGAATCAACGAAATAAAAATTAAATAAAGCCAAATTGAAGTGAAATGAAAATAAATCAAAATGAAATAAAACCAAACTAAAGTGAAATAAAACTAAATTAAATTGAAATAAAAATGAATTCAAAAGAAATGAAAAGTTGAACCAAAATAGGACAAAATCAAATGAATAAAACCAAGTTAAAATGAAATCAAACTGAAACATGGAGAAGTGAAATAAACAATACTGTAATGAAATAAAAGCTAATTTATTTTAGACAAAACACGGAAATAAAATAAAATACAACACGCAAGGCAAGTGCAATGGAACGAAACGATAAAGCGAAATGAAATAATAATAAACAAAGGCGAATGCGGATAAAAGTCAGGCACACGGATGTGGAGTATCATTTATTATATCCAGTTGAATTCCTGTCCACCCCTGCCTGTCCACCATCCACCAGCCTATCTGCTCATTTCCCATTCTATTTGATTGCACTCTGTCCCTCTCGCCCGATCTGTCGGCCCCTATGTCTAGCCGGACATCGCTGTCTCTTTCCTAGCATGGCCAGGCCGCATTTGTCGCAGCGAATCCTCTGGGGGAGTTCGTTGGATTTTCCTAAATTGCTTTTAAATTTTTCATCACACGGATGAGAAGGCGACAGACAGCAGGAGTCATGGCTTTAAATTCTAAGGGCCGAAGCCGTAGGAAAAAACAAATTTAATTGGTTTGTTTTTACAGTAAATTCCTGAAATTGAAATGAATTTTTCAATATCAAAACTTTAGTTAGTGCCTCAGAAATTACTTCCGCACCTCTATTTCTAATTCATAATCCTCTCGTGGGCAGTGGAGTCCAAAAATTTAATCATGGAATATTTATTGCCCATTATATCCTCCCCTCTCATCTCGGGCAACTGCTCGTAATAATCCTCCAACTTTCCCTCATACTTTCTGCGGCATAACCTTTGGCTTCCATCGCCCGAAAGTGCTCGAGGGGCCCCGTCCGTTGGCCCCGATCCATGGCCCCGCTTCTGCGCCGTCGCCACCATCCCTTGACCCCGGCAACCATGGTCGAAAACCGTGTCCAATAAAACGGACAACTTTCCCGTCTCCGCAAACCAAACAAGATGTTGCAACGGCGGGCGCGGTTTTCAAAACAATTTCGCATGCACTTCTTCGGCCCGGACCGACCTCTCTTCACCCCAACCCCCGCAGCACCCCCTGTGTCCGCTCCTGCCCATCGATCGCGCCAACAACTTCGCCTCGTCGACACATGATGCACTGCATCGGCGACGAGGGTCACGAACACATGGCGGCGACTTCCGCAGCGCGTTAGAGCAGGAGGAGGAGGAGAAGGAGGAGACCGGCGATGGAGTCTCCGCCGGCCCTCCCTGGTGCCCCAAGCCCGCACCCGAAGTCTCGTCGCTCGGTAAACAGCAGAAGCCTCAGAGGTTGGCAGCGGCGAGGAAGCTGTGAAGGGGTGAGCGGGGAAGGAGGAGGGAGGAAGTTTGTTGGGTACGAGCGAAGTTTGCCGATGGCCGGTCGCGGAGAGCCTTAAAGTTTGCGAGCTCCGAAATTTGCATTTAAATTGGGGTTGGGGCCTGGTTTCGCAGCTCCACCACCTCGATCTCTCGCCCTCGCTTTTCGATTTCGGTCGAGTTCCTCCCTCTACCTCGATCGCTGCCGCTCTTTCCACATCGCTCTCTTCGTCGATGTCTTCCTCGCAGTCGTCCTTCCAGTTCAATTTCTCGTCTCTCTCTCTGCCTCTCTCCTCATTCTTGTCCGTCGCCTCTCTCTCGCGCTGGCAGTGAAGTTCATCAGAGGCGAAGGATCGTCCATCATCGAGTGAAATGACAGCCGTTTCAAGAACGAGCCAGACACACAAACACCATCTCCTCCTGTGCCTCGATTCCCCCTCCTTTCCGCCTCCCTGTCCTCGCCTCCCCTCGACGGCGGGCCCGCGTGGCCGAACATTTAAAAATTTCCCTTTCTTCCCGGCTCGGCTGGGTTTAATTTATCGTCCTGACTGAGGCCAGTCGATGGCCATGTTTGCGCCATCGAGTTCGCCAGTCACGGTGTCCTGTGGGGCCGTCCATCGAAACCATCGCGTCCAGACGAAACGAGTCGAGTCCGAGTCCTCCCCTCCCTCGCTCTCTCCTCCTTCCGCTCACTCACCCTCGCCCTCGCCCTCGCCCGCAGCTTCCAAATCGGCCAATCAAATTTACATGAAAATGCAATTTCGACCCGGGCTCCGGTCGAACTCGAGCTAGGAGGAGGCCGGGCTCTGAGGAGGTCCAGGAGCAGGCCGGAAACTTAGTCCCCGCTCGCTTAATGTGCCAGAGGGAGGGGCCGAGAGGGAAGGCGGAATGAACGGAAGGTCGTTTCATTTGGGGGAAAGTTTGCCCGAGAAAGTTTTGGTGCAAATAAATTGAATTCAGTCGCCTTCGCCAGCTTTTTGACACCCGCCTCCCACGTGGGCCGAGGCGACACCTTCAACCACTCACCTTCACCTCGACGCCCTCCACCCCTTCCTGGGCTCCCTCCACCGGGCTGCGGCCTCCATCGGCATTTGTCGCAGGAATTCCAGACGTTTCTCGATTGCCAAAGGACCCTCCAACCAACCAACCGACCAACCAACCAAGCGAACAACCGAGCTTGCGATCCCCCATTGGCCCCCGACCAAGCTGACCATCATCATGAAATCAAAGCCTCCTCCTCCGCCTCCTCCCACTGCTCGTCCTTTGACTTTTTCGTGTAAACTTCCGGAGTCTGCATTTGGGGTCTTCGCCGTGTCATCGACATCGACGTCGACAGCGTCGTGACTCTGGGTCCGGCATGCGGTCAGTCGATGTCTGTTGTCCTTATCGTGTTGGCTTCCACGTCGTTGTGGGTCCCGTTGTTGTTGGTCTCGTGGATGTCGTTGTTGTCGATGTTGTCCCTGATATCGTTGCTGCCGCTCGGTCTCGCCCGGTCGGGCGTCCTTTGCGACATTATCTGTGTTTCGCAAATTTATTCACATTGTTTGTCGCATGCCGTTTGCCATCTCGTTCACCTATCGTGCTCCCATCTGTCTCTCCCTGCCACACTCCTCCTTCGTTGCGGTCTATCTGTCTCAATCGACATCCCTCCTACTCCGTCTCCTTCTCGGTCGCCTCCTAAGCCGTTCGATGTCATTTGTATGCAAAATAAGCTGTTTGTATGATTCGGATTTTTGCAAATGGAATTTATATCGAAAGGAAATTAAGTGGTTATTGAGAAATGTTTGATTTGTGTCTCTCTCTCTCTCTCTCTCTCTGTCTCACTCTCCATCTCTTTCCGTCGCACCCGGCCTCACTCTGTTCCACTCCTTCGGGTCCCACTAGTTCGGTCTCAGTCTCTCGGTCTCCTTTCGTCCTTGCATTTCGTTCTCGTTGCCATCGGAGGGATCTCGATGGCAGTTGGCAAAGGACATTCGGACATTTTGTTTGCGAAATTCGTTTTCTAATTTGTTTTCCTTTGGGGAACATCTTCATTTTTCGGAATTGAAATGCCAAGCACTTTGCCTGTGAGCAGGTCCTGGTCCCCAACCTCTTGCCGTCCTCCGATCCTCCACCCCCTCGTGCTGGGTTTGGCTCAAATTGATCTCCTTCGGGACCCCTCGGCATTTGGCAATCGATTCACATCCTGGTCCGGCTCCTCTGCCTGTCGAGGGGTCGAATATTTTCGAAATCGTTCAGGATTTGCCGGCGGATTGATTTGCTGCACGTCGGCGTTTGTTTGTTCGGGTTGGGTCTCGAGTTGGTGTGGGTGACGGGGCGGAGGCGGAGGCGAAGGGTTTGCGGAGGTATCCCTTGATCCCTCGGCTTAATTGAGGTATTTTTCGCATCCATGGGATAGAGGAGATTGTCTTTTTGCCTAGCTAAGAGTTAAATCTCGTTGGTCCGCAGGGCATTTGCTGTAGTTTACTACGGAGGCCTTCACTGATTTCGTTCAAATGGCTCTGATCGCTCATTAAACAGTTCCCAGATCCACCGGCAAATCCGGGCAGAATCACTTCCTGCCATAAACAATGTCTTATTAGTCCATCCGTCGTCCGATCGTCGGTCATCCGTCAAATCGAAATCGAACATCAGTCAAAACCGATTCCAATATCAGTCAATACAGCACCAAACATAATTCAAAACAGAGAGTTTCACACGATAACCGACGAAGGCTGCTCCTGGCATTGTCCAACACAGCCCAGTGTCCGTGGGTTCCTGGAAGCCAGGAGCAACGGCGCTGTCTTTGAAGGCCTCCGGCACACACGAGTCTCTAATTTGCAAATAAATTACGGCTTAAGCTCGACGGATTACGAGCAGTCCTACGTGATGTTGTTGGGGAGGAGAATAAGAGAGGAAACGAAGCAGTTGCAGGTGCCTTCGCCAGGACCTTGCAGGAGGAGCTGCAGCAGTAGCAGCAGTTCGGCGACGATGACGAAGGACGAAAACTGTAAATACCGGACGGCATTAAATTGCAATTTGTGAGGATTATCGGAAAAACTTCGTTTACTAATCCCCAGTAATAAACCACATTCCAAGCAGAGTCCACTCCACGCCACGCCACGCCACCCCATCCTCCTGCCCCACGCCCGCCTCCTAGAAGGCCGGCAATCGTCGTCCTCCCGCCACCTAAGATCTTATGCAAATTCCGCCGGAGAGCGGGAGACAGAGGGAGGCAAAATGGAAGGACTTCTGCATGCAATGTCCTTTTCTTCTCTCCGTTGCGAGCCGACTGCAGCAGGAGAGGGTTTCGGAGAAGAGGAGGGGCTTCGGAATGCGATTCTAAGAAGGTCTTTAGGTCTTCTGAAAGGTTTTCTTAGGGTTTTCCTTGCATTTTTGTGCGATTTTCCCCGTTTCAAGTGCCGTTAACGCTAGTTAAAGTTCAGGACGCGGCGACTTTGAAATCACTATTGAATAAACGAATCGATGGCGAAGGAAGTGACCTCCAAACCCTCCTGGAACCCGAGGAACGTGGAGAAAGGTGGCCATTGTGAAAGTACTGGAAATAACAAAATAAAACACAGAAAAAAATTCCCCAACGAATGAAAAGTTTGGGGCATGGAAAAAAGTGAAAAGTGAAAATTTGCCATATGAACTCGAGAATCCCTCGTCCTTGTCGTCTCCTGTCCTGTCCTGTCCTGTTCTCCCTGCCCTGGAGGGTTTTCGTTGGCGCTGCATAAATTCAGCCGGAGTGCACTTTGCAACAACAACAAGAGCACTATACCGAAAACAACAACAATAACAATAGCAAACAGAAAGTACAACATCAGCAGAAATAACAATAAAAATCCATGTTCCGTGGGGAAAAAGTTTGTTAAACAAACTGCAACAACAATAACTCTTAAAACAACAGCAATAACGACTACGACGACGACAACAACAACAACAACTACTACTACTACTATGGGATCACTGCGGCGACGACAACAACAACAGTAGCAATTGCTCTACAACCCCTACCATAGCAGCTGGAGCAGGAGCAACAAGAACAATACTAATTAATTAAGGATTTATCGAGCCTCAGCGGAAGTGGCTTCGTTTCCCCCCTCTTTTCCCTCCTACCCCCTACCCATCTCTCTCACTCACACACTCTCTCTCTCTCTCTCGGCGATTCCCTCTGGGCTCGCTGAGAGTGAAAATGGATGGAAAAGTAAGGAGAAAAAACACAAAGTTCAAAAACGAAGCCAAATACAAGGGGGATTTTTTTAAGGTGCTCGTCGTGTTGTAGTTGTTGTTGTTATAGTTGTTGTTGTTGTGGTTGTAGTCGTTGCCGTTATGAAGCAATATGGCGCAGAACTTCCGGTGATGTGCACCGGCAGCCAGAAACGCATCGATGCGACAGACGAGGTCGAGTGCAACCAGCGGCCTCTCCCTCTCTCACTCGCTCCCTCTCGCCCTCCCTCTCTCTCTCCCCTCTGCAGCTCTCGCTGGTGCCTTCCCGGCGAATGGCCATTGACCCAGATCTCGCCCGGCCCAACAAAGGCGCCGGGGTTCGCGGAGGCCCCTCGGGGCCGGGGCGAGAGCTTTCGAGCGCCGGAAGCCGGGCTTTAATTAATTGAGTTCGAAATTTAAGCCTCCATCGACGAGTCCTTCAACCACGACGACGACGGCCAAGGAGCAGATGAAGAGCAAGCACTAGGTTTCAATTTCAGAACAGGACGAGTTTCGATTTCAACGAGCCGAGTTTTCGATTGAACTTCAAAGGCAAAGCGAGCAGATGATGATGATGGCGATGATTGGGATTGTTTCGCCTTCATGATGACGTTGCATTTCTGTCGAGCTCTCGCCGTTGCTCACGGTTGGTCGGGAGGGCGTAGGAGGGTGGGGACTCCAATCCATTGAAAGCATATTCAAATTCAATCACCAGCCGGATCGAAGCCTTCCGGCAAATGACGCGTAGCTTCGTGAATTTATTTTCCGCTCGAAAAGCGAGACGCTCTTAAGTTCCGTTTAAAGGATATGAACAGCATTTCTCGAAATCGCTATCGCTCTCGCTCCCACTCCCGCTCTTCATCTCCTTCTCTCTCTTGTCTCCTCGCGTCACCCTCCATCGATGTCGCCCTCGGCTCCCGATCGTTTTATGAGCGATTTGAAGGACTCCGCCGACGTCGACGTCGAGGAAGAAGCGAACGACTGACAAGAGAATCCTGGCCGAGCCAATGGCGGACTGCAACGAAGGACGTGGAGCAAAGTGGGAAGTGGGAGGAATCCTTCCCTCTGGCCACCGACGGCTTTGCTTTCATGGGCATTTTGTCTCTGCATCTGGCTTATGGAGGGCGGAGAAAAACAGCAAGGAAGAGAAATCCTAAAGAGTTGTGTTGGGAGTTCTGTCGGAGCTGTCGGGAAGCTGCGCGAAATCCTCGTTGGTCCCTAAATCGCCCTTTGATTGAATGGAGAGTTTGATGCTGCTTTCTTCGATTTCTCTCTCTTTCTCGCTTTCCCCTCTGCTACCTCTTTATCGCTCTCTTTTGTCGTCGTCCTCTGGAGGCACTGCAATTGGAGAGAGCTTTTCAATAACATCCGACAAATAGCTATGCAAGGATATCGCAGCCTGGCCGGCAGCGGCAGCAACGAAAGCCATGCAACGTAAGAAAACAATAACAACAACAGTAACAATCTACAATAACAACACGGACTCGAGCACTTCCGGCCGAAGCAAATATCGATAGACGACGTTGGATCCTTCAGATGGACTCAATGGCAAGATAACGTAAATTTCATCCTCGCGATACCTATGGGGCGGCTCCAAAACAACAACAACACGAATAGTCAGAGGTAGGAAAACAACAACAGCAACATGACTAATAAAATGAAAAAATGGAAAAAAGTAAAAAGGGTCAAAACGGGCAAAATTACAATAATAACGAGGAAACAGCATTGTGAAAATTGCAATAACAATGAGGGGAGATACAACAACAACAACAAGGACGACACAACAACAACAACAACAGCAGGGGCACCACAACAACAACAGCATTACGTCACACAAATATTGCAATAAATCAAAGCGAGGAAAAACATGTTCGCTGCACATGAAGTCGACTGGAGAGGTTTCATTTTGTGCTTTCTCCCGCTATCCCCCCCAGTTTGGGTGGCCAAGATAGACAACAACAAAAACCACACGACTACAACAACGGCAAAAACAGCTACAACAACAGCAACGAAAACCGGGATGGCGACGAAGACTTCGACGACGACGGCGAAAGCTAAACTTTTCATCACTTGAAATTCCAGCGATAACCCCAACATTGAACTGCATCCAGAATAGCAACAAGAACGGCAACAAAAACACGACTGCAACAACGGAGTTTGGCGAAGGATAACGGCGAAGAAGAAGAAGCGCAGTCATGTATTGCAATTTTTGGTGGCTTTCAAAGTCTGCTATCGACGAAGCGAGGAGAAGGAGTGAAAACCGCTGCGAGAGTCAGAGAAAGAAATACGGTGGGCGGTGGGAAGAAGAAGAAACCGTGGGAGTAACAGAGACAGACGGCGGCGAAAGAGAGGGAGAACGGGGAACTCGCGAGGGCGAAGGACGGCGCGGAAGAAATCGATGAGAGCGAAGTGAGGAAAAATAGGATGGGGAACAGGAGGAGGAGGAGGAGGGCAAGGCTGTCGAAGCTCTATATGCGAAAGAGAGACATATGAGAGATTTTGACGACAGAAAGAAAGAAGAAAGAAAACTGCGACGACGATGAGAGAGGGAGAGGGAGAGAGAGAGAGGGAGTTCAGACAGCTGAGGAAAGAAAACAAGCCAGCGAAGAATGAAAGAATTCAGGACGTGCAGCAAAAGAAACCCCAGATTCCCAGGAACCGGGAATCCCTGCCTTCAAAATATTGGAAAACTCGTTTTCCACTAGATTTCCTTCCTTCTCTTCCTCCAGTCCCGCCGTCGTCATCGTCGTCGTCGGTCGGTGTCTGTCGCCGTGGCAGCCGGAAGCAGCCGGAGGATGCAACCCACAAGTTTGGGGCCGCGACGCCTCCGCCTCCGCAAACCCGGGTGTCGCCGAGATCGAGATTCGTGCGAAACCCGTGTCTGCGCCCAGCCATTGACGACGACATTTGGCTGCAGGCGAAGGCGTCGAAGGCGGTTTCCTTCTCGTCCTAGTCCTAGTCGTCGACCTCGCACTCGGTCGCTCTCGACTTCGCTCTGGAACTCTAATTTTCGGAGGTAGGTGAATTTTCGATCTATCATTCCCCTACCATTCCACCACTTTGTGTTCCCGCCCTCTCTCTTGGCACTGCCTCTCCTCGCTGTCCTGCGTGTCCCTGGTGTCGTCGCCAGCTGAGTTGGTGTTTGCGGTACGCCAAGAAGCATCTGAATGCACCTTCATATGTGGCTTCCTTCCACTCTTATTCCTCTATCGATTTCATTTGAGGGTTCCCCGAAAGGAGACCAAGGTAAGAGGCGTCGAGTGAGGTAGGGAAGGACCAAGGGTCACTGAAGTTTGTCTTCAGCGTCATGGTACTGGCAGAACCTACTGCAGTTTGTGAAAAGGTAGCGACGGCGATTCCGCAGATGATCCCAAGTACAGACGAGCCAATCACTCGTGGGACGCCTCGCTTCGCCTTCGCTTCTCCACCCCTGCCAATGTCGATGCAGATGGCTCCAAAGTGGATCCAATTTGAGTGAAGTTTATTCCTCAGCCAACCATCAGCCTCCCCCATGTGCCCGGGCGAACATTCGCAGCCTGGGACTCGGCACCAAATTCCAATCGCATGACGGAGGGGTGACGGGGTGGACGGCGAGTCACTTCGGAAATCGCGGTAATAAACGGAGAATTTCGGAGCAAACATGTGATTGCAGAACCTGAAGTTCCAACCTGCATCCTCGCATCCTGCTGCACCGTTCGTGTGTCTCGTCCTCGTTCCCCGCCATCCCTTGTTAGTTCATTCCATCTCCTTCTCTTTCACCATGCCGGCATTTCTATCTCTCTCGTTCGTTCGTTGGCTCGGTCGGTTGATTTTCCCGACTGTTTTGGCTTCCGCGTTAAAACATGCTACGGCTACGTGACTAAAATCCGTAATTGAAACTACGTAAGGTTACATCATGTTACGTTACGTTACGTTGCATTTGCGAAAAGTCATATGCGGAACCACATACGAGCACACACAAACACACACACACATTCGCCCTCTTTCTCCGACCCACGTTGCAGTGGCGACTGTGACCAGACCTCGACAATGTTCGCAAGTCAAGACTGGGGGTTGGGGGAGTTTAAGAGGGGGGCGAGAATTGCAGTGAGTTTTCCGTCCTTTTGGTGCATTTAAAGAAGCGCCTTGTGGGACTCTTAAACCACTTGTTGGAGGCATCTGCCAACCCTTATGGTTAGCAGCAAAATCCCCCCAGGGCGAACGCTTCTAATATTTCCGAAATCCTGTTGGCCAATGTTGTCGGGTATCCTGACTGCTATCTATCGCCATCCCATCACCCCATCTCTCTAAAGGAATATCCCATTTCGCTCAAGCCCTAATCCTATCTATTTTCAATTTCCCTCTCGCTTGTTGTTCACTCTTTCCTACCTTTCTCCACTCCTTTCACAACCTTCTTTGGATTCATCTCTCTTTTTCAAAACATACATGGTTGTTGTTGCTTCTTATATGCGATTCCTATCTCTTCTTGTTTCCTGCATGTTTCATTCCAGCACTTCCCTTATCTGTTCTTCCCTCCTCCTCCCACTGGAGCTTCTTTCATAGATGGGAATCACTAGCCTCTGCACCTTTTTCCCGCTGTGTCTCCGTGCACCCCTTTGTCGCTGCCTCCCGCCGTCTGTCTTTCCTGCTCTCTCCCCATGTCTGCTCGAAGTTTTCCCGTCAACAAAACCCGCCCGCAGCGACATCAACCCAATTGCAGCTGTTGGTGGGTGGAAGAATGGAAAAATACCTGTTCGCAGCAGCGGGCATGGGGAGGGCATGAGGGATGTTTGGGTGCAGATGTGTTTGTGTGGGAGGCGGCCCATGTCGGAAGATAATTGAAGGTTGCCAGAGGGCAACCTAGTCCTGGTTCAGGTTCACTGATCTCCTCGAGACCTTCGGGCGCAAATTTACATACATACACGCATAGATTCATGCGAGATATTGGCGAATTCAAAGAGGAACGAATGAAAACTCTATGAAATTAGCTTTCGAACTTTTTGACAAACTTCACAAAAACAAAATATTTGAAACTACAAAAGTTTGAAATTTGAAAATTTTCATAAAATGCAAATATTCTCCAAGAGATCAATTGGAAAACAATTCTCGCAACCTTAAGCAAGACCCCGAGTGCCAACTTCGAGAATGAGCGAGGGATCAAGGGACAAGGATGGGTGAGTAGGAGTTCAGGAGTACCTTGGGCAAAGACTCTCAAAGGGAATCTTCCACAGCAACAAGAAGAGGAAGCCGGAACCCGAATCCTCCGACGAGCGCTTCATGTCCGCGGAATCCACCGACAGGGACCCCCATGACGACGAGGACGCCGACGAAAGCCGGGACTACTTCGACCCGATCAGTTCCCAGGACACCTACTCCAGCGCGGCCTCGATCGTGGAGAAGCAGCGCCTGCCCCCCAGGCTGCAGGCCAGCCGATCCGTGTTCTCGATGATGTCACCGGACACCAGCACACCGAGGGTTGGTGGCTCCCTGCCTGGGATCTCGGAGGAGAGCGAGGACGAGAGTCCGCGCGGCGAGAGGCTGATCCGGACGAATCGCCACATGCCGCATTTCGCGGTGCGCGACAGCTACGACGAGTACTTCGAGAACGTGGACCTGGAAGAGCGCCAGAGCCGACCGCAGCGGCTGACGGCGTCGTCGGCGCAGCGCTCGGTCTACAGCCTCTCGTCGAACAAGTCGCGGCACCGGTCGATCGTGAGCATGCTGCACACGAATCTCCAGGCGGGCAACGTCTTCGTGAGTGCCAACGAAGACAGCTTTTCCTCTCCCAAATTAGCAAAGCATTTCACCCAGGTCTACATGATTCTGCCGCCGGACGGAGGCTACGGCTGGCTGATCCTCGTCATCTCCTTCCTGTGCCAAGTGATAGTCGACGGCATCATCTTCTCGCTGGGCATCGTCATGCCGTACATCGCGGCCGATCTCGGGTCGAGCCCCAGCAACATCGCCCTCGTGGCCTCCACTCAGATCGGTAAAGGTCCTAAGCGATGCTCGCGCTTTCGTTGTCGTTGCGCGGCGATACGATCTACGAAAGTGCAGTCAAAGGTTTCTACTTCTTTTCAGGGCCCATCACGACCGCCTTCATCAACAAGTACGGCTTCCGGCCGGTGGCCTTCATGGGTGCCACCATCTCCATCTGCTCCATCCTGATTGCGACCTTCAGCGAGAGCCTGAGCATGTTGCTCTTCTTCTACAGCATCATTGGTGGGTCTCTCTCTCTCTCTCTCTCTCTCAATTATCGAAATATTCATTGTCTCATCGCATTGACCCGATGCAGGCGGCCCGTCGCTGAGCATGATCTGGGTCTCCTCGCAGCTGATCATCGGCTACTACTTCGAGAAGTACCGACCGATCGCCTCTGGCGTGTCGTGTTCCGGCGCTGGCATCGGGGTCGTCCTGTTCTCCTACATGAATGGGGTGCTGGTCAAAGAGATCGGCTGGCGCAACACCTCCAGAGTCCACGTGTGCTTCCTCGTGCTCGTCCTGCTGATGTCGCTGACCTACATCGAGGTGGCGCCGACCCGCATCGGCAGGATCCTCGAGGTTGGCAACACCATCCATCTTTCCATCATTTACTTTTACTCTTTTGTCATCGATTGCCTCCCTGTCCTACGCGGCTCAGGCGATTCCGGACACAGAGTCGGACTCGCTGGAGACCAGCGACGTTGTGCACACCTTCCGCTACTCCCGGCCCACGTTCCACACCATCGACACAGCCAGCACCACCGAAGCCTCGGCCCACATGAGCCTCACCAACCGCTTGGGTTTGCTAGACAGATGTGCTTTCCTAGAGATTTTCCCCTCGAACCGCGTTCCTTCCCCCAGTTGAACTCGACTCGACGCCGGCGGAGAGCCGCCAGAGCCGTTGCTACCACCGGTGCTTCCCCTCGTTCTGCGTGCGATTCCTGGAGCGACGGCAGGCGGACCGCACGATGGAGACCAAGAGCTACGTGATCCGCCACGATCCCCTGGAGAGGCAGGACATCTTCTACACAGGACCCGCCGAGTACAAGAGCACGCAGGACAGCGCGCAGGCCTCCGACCGGATCGAGGACGCGGAGCTCGATATCGAGGTGCTGCCCGAGCGCAGGAGCACGGTAGGCAATGATTGCGACGACTTTCCTTCCCCAACTCTCTGTATTCGCCTAATCTCCGAACAGGTCCGCGCCATCAACTACAACCTCTCCATGATGAACACCCGGCAGACCACGTCGCGCCTGAGTGACGAGGAGCTGCGTCCGGGGAGGACGACGTGCTGGGACTACCTGAAGCCGTCCAACTGGATCCATCCGAAGATCAAGAGCGCCTTCTCGATCCTCTTCGACTTCAAGCTGCTGCGCATCATGGAGTTCCAGATCCTGCTGGCGTCGGCGTTCTTCTTCCCCATGGGCTTCAACATACCCTTCGTCTATGCGAAAGGTTGGCTCTGTGTGGAGTGGGGGTTGGGTGGAGAATAATAGTGCTGTCCCCTTCTAATCGGCAGCTCGCGCGGAAATCGATGAGGCGCAGAAGGCGTTCATTTCGCCCACCATCGGGCTGTCGAACTTCTTCTTCCGCGTCGCCTCCGGCTTCGTCGCCTTCAAGTACCGGGAGTACACGACCTACATCTGCGGCGGCGGGATGGCCTTCGGCGGCGTGGCCACCCTGTGGAGCGCCTTCTACGGGGCCGACGTGGTGTGGTTCCAATTCCTGTTCGCCGCCTGCTTCGGCATCGCTTCCGGTAACGACCTAATAATAAGCCGTGGCCCGGCTCCAAGCGAGATGAATTGAACCCCATTGTGCTTCCCCCCCACTCGTTCGCAGCCTTCTACTCGACCCTGCGCGCCATCATCTACGTCCGCAACCTGGGCCTGGACAAGCTGACCAACGCCTTCGGCCTGACCGCGATGGCCATGGGCGTGGGCGTGTTCATCGGCACCTCCAGCGCCGGGGTGCTCAACCAGTACACCGGCACCTACCAGGCCTCGTTCATCCTCTCCGGCCTCTGCATGACGCTCTCCGGCGTCCTGAAGCTGATCCTGCCCACGCTGGTCAAGTGGAAGCAGAGCCTGCAGCTGGCCAGGAGGACGCGCGGAGTCACCTTTGCCGACTGAGACTCGGTCTTTATGAAATCGATTTCGTCTGAAAGTGTTTTTTGTTATTGATTCTGTTTGTTCCTTGAGGAAACGCAGGGATCTCCTGGATCCCATTGCCATTGAAACAAGGTTGATATATATTTTTTTTCTCTTTTTTTGGGATTTTATTTTCACATTATCTTCTGATACTTTATACAAAAAAACTATATAATTATACAATATTTATAATTATTAATTATATGTAATTGAAATAGCATCGCTTTCGGTTTGACATTTATTTTGAATTTCCCCTGCTCCCGATGTCAGCATGACTTGTTGTCTTTCAATTGTGGATTCGTTATCGCTTCCTCTCTCCCTCTCTCTCTCTCTCTCTCTCTCACGCCCTCTCTTACTCTACACAATTTTACACAATTCCATGCTTTTTATAGCTTTCTTCGAGAATTATATGTTTTCTATAATGCTTTTATATGCATTGGATTTTAATTCCGTTTCCGTTTCACTTTCGTCGACGTCGCCCATTGTCGTCATTAAATTAATTGCAAAGAACAGCTTCAAAGGAATTTCAATCTTCCTTTCCTTCCTTTTCCTCCTTGACTGTGTGTGCGAGTCCTGTGTGGCGTGTCTCGTCTCGTCTGTCGATGTGGGTGTGTCTGTGGGTCTTTATTGACTTTCAAACGATTCCCATCTGAAATTATTTAAGGTACAATATCTACAATTCTTTATTTGATCTTGATCACCACTTCTTTGACGACTTATTCATTTTTTATTTATTTATTTCATCGATGCGATTTCTTTTCTGGTTCTACGGAGCGTTCGTTCGTTTAAGTTTCTATTAAAAATCTCATTTCAAAGTTTTCCCCTTCTCGCCTGGTCGCCGCGGCTTTCAGTAAAATTGCAAAACTTTGCACTTTGATATTTTTCCTCTGTCGTTCGTTATCATTCTCACCCTCCCACTCCCCATCCCCCTCCGCCCTTCCAGAACAATATTTATTCATTTTTGTTTTTGTACGTTTATTTTTAATACATATTTTACTTTAGTTCAAGTGTTTCTGTTTCGGTTTAATGTACATTACAATTCTTTATTCTTATTCTTTATTCTCTGTTCGCTTTTGATCTCTTGTCTTCACGTTTTTAAGTTATTTTTATGTCTACGCTTAATTTTTTTTTGTCAGCTTTTTCTCTTGGTTTTTTGTTACGAAAATATGTTTAATTCCAGTTAGTTGTAGGTTCATAAATCTATTTCTATTTATATATATATATATATATAGGTTTGATATTTAAAGTACTACAATTAAGTTCTTCTGTGTTTGCATCCGCCGATCAGACGAACTTTTTCTCTGGATTTAAATGTCCTTAATATTACTATGCTATTTCTCTATGCTTCTATGAATCGGATTCTATATATATGCAAATAATTTCACGAAAAATCTTCATTCAAATACAAGTATAGGGAAAATATCGGGAAATCCACAGAGTGATGGGATTTTTTATAAACATAAAATAATAAACTTTTATGGTCGTTGTGCGCTTGCACATTTTTTCGCGTAATTTTCGTAGAATTTTGACTCTTATTACTAAAATATTGAGATTGTTGTATTTTTTGTTTACTGTTAATTTCGAAACTAAATCTATGTTGCGAAGTTGATGTTTTGTCTTCAATAACAAATCTTTGAAATATTTTTATATATTGTCCAAGGTCTTCAATTGATATTATTTTGAATACATTAAATAAATATGAAATAAATTATTGACCATCGTCCGAAGGTCTGGGGAGTCTCATTTGCCATTTACTGGGTTCTGGTTCAAGTCAAACAAAAATCAGAGAAAATCTGAACTGAGTGGTTTTGTTAATAATTAGATTTATATGATGTAGTTTCGGGTTTTTATTCTGGTTCATAATTATTGTTAATTTAATACAGTTAATTAGCATAAATAATACGGCTTAAAGTTAGAGAGTTGTGGCTGAAGATGCTTATTCCGTTCATGTGTTCGACCTGCGGGAGAGAGAGAGAGAGAGAGAGAGAGACAAGAGAGAGATCTCATTTAGTTTCAGAGCCATTGGACACGGAGTCAGAGACAGTAATCAAAATGGGCCACGGCTGCACCTGCCAAAAGCGCATCGGTGGCGGGATTTCAATTAATTTTACGTCCCGTGACCCGAATTGCACGGCCTTCCGATAAGCCGATATCGCACGGACACAGCTGGGGCCGAAATTGGGGATTTGCACGTAAGCAACTCGGTGACAGCGGGCTTACCAATTAAAGTAGGTCGCCGTCTTGTGGCAACCCTTCTCCGAGCCGCACCACTTGGACTCCTGCAGCGCCGGACACGGGCGGCCGCCCCGCCTGCCGTGCTTGATCACCTTGCGGTAGCGGTGCATCTCGCCGATGCCGCAGCTCTTGCTGCAGGCCGACCACTCCGACCAGTGGCTGACGCGGCAGTCGCGCGAACGCTTCGCCACCCGCCGCCTCGAGTACCGGGGCCGGGCGCTCGAGCCGTTCGCGTCGTCCGCGCCCTCGCGCCGCTTCTGGTAGCTCTGGACGATGTCGTCGATGATCGCGTCCTTGTCGTTCTTCGGCACGACGCTCGGACTCGAGGCGTTGTTCCTGCGGCCAGACATGAAGAGAGAGAGAGAGAGAGAGAAACGGTAAGTGTGACTGCGACTGAGTGAGCGGGCGGACATGATGGGTGAATGGGATGGAGCAGCGTGCATTTACATGATTTTAATTTAGGGATTTTCCATTAACCTACTTTCCGTCGTGAAAGCGCTGGGCCGCGGACGTGGGCTCCGGAGGCAGGAGGTGCGGGGCGAGGACCTAATCGAAGATGGCCCGGAGCCACCTCCTGGCAACCGCTGCACGTCCTCGGCTCGCCTCGCCTCGCCTCGTTTCCCCCTCGTCTTTCGCTCCGCCGTCGCCGTCGCCGACGCTCGCGCAACGACATTTGGGCGAATGTGCATAAAATTTAATTTTTATTATTTTCGCGAAGGAATGGCATCGGCGGGTGAGGGGGGAGAGAGGGGGAGGGGAGGGGAAGATGGGGGTTGGCACTCGGCGACAAAATGTCTAATGGAGAACGTGTCGCCCCGCCCTTCTCCACCCGGCCCCACGACACTCACACGACGATTTCAATTTAAATTTGCATTTTAAATTTTCCCTGTCATTGCGCCGCACCCCTGGCCCACGCGCCCAAGTCGGCGCCCTGAGGGTGAGGGTGGAAACGAGGCGATCAAAATCGAAGAAAACGATGATCTGTGGGGTGGGGCTGGAGCTGGGACGAGTGGAGGGCGACGTGTGAAAGGCAAACACAAACAAGTCGACTTCGGGCAGCGGCTCTAATTCTCATTAGGAGTCTCCTTCCGTCTCTGCCTTCCATGTCCTTTCTCGTGTCCCCTCCCTCTGGTCTACTCTGTGTTTCCCTCATTTACCGAGCTGCCTCTTCATCATCGATGGCTGAAATTTCGGCAACATTTAAATTTGAAGCGGAAAATGGAAAATTGAATTCTCATCGAGCTCATGAGGCGGAACGTCGAGGGGAGAGGGCGAGGGCCAGAGATTGAGGGAAAGGGAGTTAGAGAGAGTGTGTTAGGGAGAGAGAGAGAGTGATGGAGCCAGCGGGGACGAGTATGTGGGAGTGGGACGAGGATGAGGAATGGGGCATAAGAACAGAGAGGATGAGAGGAATGTTTCTGGAGTAAATGTTGGATAGTCAAAATATCCGTGCGAAGATTGAGAGTTCCGGAGGGAAAGAGATGCGGGAAGGCGATAAGAACAGAGAGAAAGAGAGAGAGGGAGGCAAGGTGGCGGAGCTTGAGAGGAGGGAGAAATTCAGAGGAACCACTGAACTACCCAAAAGCAGCCCACGAACAGGACGAAGGAATTTTCGACGGCGAATGGCATCAATGGGCGCGCAGTGAAGGTCGACGAAGAGCGACAGGACCAGGACCAGGACCAATCAGCAGAAGAGGGAGAGGAGGCGGTCGGAGGAAATGAACTCCGCCGGGACGTGGAGGAAATAAAGACGTTGATGGAACGAAGTTCGAAATTGAAAATTATGCCCTGAACGATTGGATCGATTCACTCGATTGATCGATCAATCGCTGGGCGGCGAGGGGCCGGAGAAGGAGGGGTCGCGTAGGTTGGGGAGTAAATCCAATGATTGAGGGGAACCATTCACACACACAAACACAGAACCACTCACACACGCTTTAGGTAAGGGAATTAACTTCCAATTGGGGGGATTAAAAACAACTTCGGGTGCAAAAATGTGACCCGCGGCGAGGAAGGGCGGGGTTCAAAAGATCACAAATTAGTTCCGAACTTCTCGTGATTTTCGGAAATTTAACAATTTTGTAAATTTTATTTGCAAATTCATTTACACATTTACAAATAAAGTGATTTTCAATAATACTTCTCTTTCCAAATTTCACACAAGAAAACATTTAGGTAAGAAGTATTTTTATTCAAACTTTCTATTTAAATTATTTTTCCTCTCAAAATGTTATTCCATTTCGAAAATGTATTTTTACAGAATTCCAAATCCAAATTCCAAAATCCTGCGTGTTTCGAAAGGGGTTTCATACTCAAAATGCTTTCAATTGCCAACATTGCCTTCAAATACGAATTCTGGGAAACCTTAAGACTAGCGAGACTTAAACGATGACTTGGGGATCTACTGTGGGGCGAGGCGGGGGCAGAGGCAGCCACCCGGCCCCTCAGGCGATGACACAGCAGCAGACGACTTCCTCGCGCGGCCGCCGAGCGTAGACCGGGGCCGTGGTGCCGACCACGACCGCCGGGCGCGGTGGCGGCGGGGCTCCGATGACGACGGCGGGCGGCGGCGGCGCCCCGATGACCACGGCGGGCCGTGGCGGCGGCGGACCGGCGCCGACGACGACCACGCCGGGCGGCGGACGCGGCGGCCCCCCGATGTTCACGTTGATGGCGGCGCGAGGGGGTGGCGGGCCGCGGCCCCAGCCGACGCGTCCTGCACCGGGCGGAGGCGGCATTCGCAAGGATCCGGGACGAGGGTGACGAGTTGACCGGTGGAAGCTCAGGTGGTTCGGCGACTTGACTTGTCGTCGACGACGCCGCGGCGGGAACTGACTCGAGTTGGTGGCGTCCGAAAGATCGTGGGACGTCGAACGGATGGCAGACGAAACCTTTCTATCAATCAGAAGTGTCCAACAGTGGGCCTGATAAAGCCTCGCCCGCGCCACGGTGCTTCCCCAGGGCAGGGTTGCCATCGCTCCTGCCGTTCGTCTGTCTTCCCGACTTATCTGCTCTTATCGTCCCCGGACCGTTATCGAGTTCACTTTCGATCAATGTGGCAGTAATGTAGTTTTAATTCTTCTTAATTCAGGTGGCGATAAGAATAAATATCGGTGGGAAAAGAACACGATATGAAAATGATGAGTGAAAATTGGAATACGAAGAACCACATAGAAACTAATTTATAATATTTATCTACATCAGTTTCAAAATAGAGGTCAGTGAACGAAATTTATTGCAATTATTCTATATGCAATAAATATATTTTCGAATTGAATTATTGTTAATTAATATCGCGCATATTTTTAAACTTTATACTCTAACAACTAAGGGATATTTCGACTAATTCCCAATCCTTCTCCTTCTGTCACCCATGCGAGTTCCCGGAATTCCCTTTCACGATATCACACATCTGCGTCTTTGTCCCTCCTCCTTGCTATCCTTAGTTGCCTTCTTTGCCTTTTCATCGCCCTGAATGGACCTCGAGCAAACAACCGGCGGCGGACCCGATGTTGAGCACTTATTGCTGGGCTGGTGATGATGGTGATGGTGTACGTGGTGATGGCTGACTGCATGATGACCATGCGAGGAAAACCCAGTGTGACAATGAGTCATCGTGAGAATGGCGGACAGGCGAGCCCGATACTAGATTTCACTTGGATGGGAGGATTGCACTGCAGAACTGAACTAAATTTATGGAGCCACTTAAATATAAACAATTTCACAATTGATGAAATCCACATTATTAACGACGTGTCACGACGTCAGCGACAGCAGGCCGATAAGAGAGGCTTCGGAGTCTCCAAAAAGATACCAATTAGGGGTCGGTGATGTGGGTTCTGGTCTGGGGTCTACAGTGGAAGCCGGCGTATTTGCCCATCGGAGGAATATTTTTCAGAAAATGGCAATTTTTATTCGATGAGAACAATTTTTGTCATACTTTCAATGAAATTTTCACTTTCTCAAAACTACCACAACGCTCGTATACAGCGTAGTTCCTGCTGCTGCTTGTCGTATCCTTGAACTCCTTCTTATCCTTATCCCTCGTCTGCCCAGCACCTTTAGAGGATTTCAAAGTGGTTTTTGTTGGTGGCACTGATGCTGAGGGCTTCTTCTTCTTCTGATCCTGCTGATCACTGAGTGTAGTCTGTCGACAAGAGGGAACTCCAGACGCTCGATGATTCATTTCAAGAGTTATAGACCAACGAAATTCCAATTTGTAGTGACGACTGAACTGAATTTATGGCTCTGCTAGGAGTCGCTTAAATACAAACAACCTGTGCCGTAACAAAATGCAATACTATAACGACATGCCATGACGTCATGGGGGAGATAAGGAGATCATTTTAAAGACTCCGAATAGATACCAATTAGGTGTCGCCGATGTGGGTTGTGGTCTGGGGTCTACAGTGGAGGTCGATTCATTCAGTCACGGCGGGAGTTTGTCCGAGTCGTGGGACTTCAGAGCTTTCGGTTTCAATTTGTTGAATTTGTTTTCTTCGCCTCAAGACATGCCGCATTTTCCTCTCTGCCCTCGCTTGAGGTCTCCTCACCAGACGCTTAATGAATGCTTTCCCAAGCTACTGCGGGTTTCCTCATCGCCATTATTTTGTCGACTCTGCAATTCCACCTTCTTTCTCCCTCCCGCTCACATTTCTATCGATGTTTCGATGAAAAGTGTAGAAAATCAAGGAACATTTGTTGATTTTCCGACTGCAGAAATGTCCTCATTTCCAGGATGCCACTGTGTCCAGACCGACCGAGTCGGACGAAGCCTTGCGTTTCTTCAGCTTCCCGGGCTCCTGCTTTCGCTCGTATTTCTTCATTTCCCTCGTTTTTCTTCAATTTCTCGTACTTTTGTATTTTCCAGCTCTCCCTCATTTTATCGCACTTCTCAATTTCCATCCTTTCTCTGAGGCGAGATCGATTTTTTTTTATTTCAGGCAGCGAATCACGTGCGTTCAGGATTTTCATTAAAGATGCAGGACGCCACAAGGAAGGAATCGAACAGAGCCGGGCAGAAACAGAGAGGTGAAGAGAGCGAAAACGATGGAGAACGGGGGAGGAGAGGAGGAAAGGGCGAGGGAGAAGAAGGAGCGCCGAGTGGGTCCGGTGGGCGGTCGGGAACGTGTCGGAAGGCGGAAACATTTGCATTTAATGCTCGTGTAAGCTGTGGGACTTTTCGTCGATTTTTTGTCTTATTTCGCGGTGAACGAGGGGCGACGAGACGTTGGACGCCAGGGGAAGCTGCAGGGACGAACCTCAGCCCGGGAGGGAGCATTTAATGTCCCTGTGTTTGAATTTGGAATGGGACTGGAAAAGGACTCGTTGTGCGATGGAATTAAATTCTGATTTTTACTTTCAGAAACCTTTTCAAATTCGATCAGGAACAGGCATTTCTGGAATTTCAATGCTGAGGGTGGATAGGGATAGGGATTTTTATCAGGGCGATTAGAGAAAGTGAAGGAAATTCTGAGGAGCGAATTTTACTGATTTCACCTCAGTGAATTTTAATGTTTTAAGTCATTTATGAAATCATGTGTTATGCATTTTTTTGCTTTTGAATTGTTGCTTTCTTTTTTTTAATTTCTTTATATGATAATTTTATGTAATTCTTTGCTAGTCTTTTGTACTCACATCGGATTCATCTTCGCCAGTAGCTGCGATCGTATTCGGTCCCGCTCCGTCACCGACGTCGGCCCGGGCGTGACCTCGTTCTGTCGCTCGCGTTCGATGCTCGCCGACAGCTCGTTGTTCATCTCGACGTGGTTGTGCTCGGACTCCAGGTGGGTCTGGGTCTGGACGGTCTCGTACTTGCGGTCGTCCTCGGCGAAGTTGAAGACCTCGCTCAACTCATACTCCTTCAACTGCAACGAGACAGAAAGAGACAGGGAGAAATGTGTAAGCAAATGCTTTGAATTCTGCTTTAGAGTTAAATTCAAAGTCAGTCGGGATTTTTGTGTGGAAAATTTCGAATGTGCGCTCCGAATAACAAGTGCTTTCAGGGTTCTCCAAGAGAGTGCGAGCGAGAGAGGGAGAGAGAAAGCGAAAAAATGCCGACAAAAAATACAGAGCTGGAGGGAGGGGAGGGAGGAAACGGCTTCTGCTTCTTCCGAGAAGGAAGGCTACTGCCTTCGATTGTGCGAGAAGCCGTGGCCAGAAAAGCCTGCAACTAATCGCAAATCGTTCACAGTGTTTTCCTTCTCGCTCTCGACCCCCGCCGGTGGGTCTCCCTAATTTGTAAGCGAGGTGCGAGATCCGGGGTTGTTGGTTTTGTAAGCTTATCAACAGCTCCGTTGGCTTCCCGGTGGTGGCTTTTGTGACTTTCCCAAGTTTTCCTGCGCTCGCCCTCGTCGCTTTTGGCCGTCTTCGCGGCCGCACGTCTTTTCATCCGTCCGTCCGTCCGTCCCCCTGTCCGTCCTTCCTTCCGGTGGCCTGCCTGTCTATCCACTCGTCCGTCCCTCCCTGCCTCCCTCCGTCCGTCCTTCTGTCGCCGCCGAAGTCAAATGCGTTGTCGCGCATTTTAATTTATTTGTTGTTTGCTTAAGTTGCTCCCATTTGCGGTGTTGCTGCTGTTGTTGTCGTTGTTGATGTTGCTGTTGATACCGTATTTGTTGTTGTTACTATTTGTATTATTGTTGTTGTTGTCGTCGTTGTTGTTCCTTCCCGCTCCTCCGCGTTGTTGTTCCTGTCATTGTTTCTGTTTCCCCAACCGCCGTGGCTGATGGAATTTCTCTTCGCCCCCTCGTCTCATTTCAACACCGAGCGTCCCCTCTCTCTTTCTAATTCTTTTCTCCCTTATCATTCTCTTTGTGCTTTGTGTGATTGTGTCCTTGTGTGTGCTGGCTGGAGGCGCGTTGGTGGAAGTGTGTGTGAGTGTGTTGTTGGTGTTGATGTTGGTGTTGGTGTCGGAGCCTGGTGGCACCATTAGGAGCCGTAATCCGAGGAAAACTGTGAAATTCCGTGTGGATTACACGCAGGAAATTCCTCGCCGCAGAGATTACGTACGATGGAATGTGTAAATGAGGCTGGCGCGAGAGACCGAGACAGACAGACCGAGACAGAGAGACAGAGAGGGGGAGAGCGAGCAGGAAGGAAACCGTCGACGGAACGTGGAGAACACGGCGATAAGTTGGAAGAATAGGAATTAGAGAGAAGACTTTGTGGAGCAGGCGATGGCACGGGAAATGAGAGGCCAGGAAAGGAGGTCTGGGCGAAGAAATGGGTTTGGCTAGGAAGGTGGAAGAGGGAGTCCGAAGAAAGGGGGAGGCAGTGGAGGAGCTGGAGAAGGAGATTCAATTAGATTGGGGTTTTCGCTTTTCCCTTTGATACTCATGTTGATTAGGCTTGGTTGGGCTTTGGGAGGTCTAAGGCCCTGGTCCCTGGTCCAGGCTACGTCCAACATCCTGATAATTAACGACGAAGTTTTATATTCTTCGCATGTAGGACCATCTGAATTAAATACAATCAAACCGCTTACTTCGTAATTTTTTGAGTTGTCTTTCGGATGATGAACTGATTTTATTTGATTTGTATAATATAATCAAATCAACTAATAATATATATTACTTTCAATTTCATTTATATTATTTTTTAATGTTATTCTCTTATTGTTCATTTTTAATTTTGTCGTATTTATTTTATTTTAATTTCTTTTAGCTGCTACATTTCCTGTTCCATCCATTCCATTCTCCGATTTTCCCCAATTCGAAATATTTTTCATGAACCCATTTTCATTTTTCTCAGCTTCATTCCCTCTCCCTTTTCTAACCACTTCTGAACAGAACTAAAAATGATGTTTCTCATTTTATTTAAGCATCCTTGGTTCATCAACCGGCGGCTCCCGAAATCAATGGAAACGCGCTTCACATGTCCAGAGGAAGTGCCCGAGCGGTGCTCGTGGTCTTCGGCATTTATGCCTTTTCATTTTCCCTTCGCAACGCGCCATTAAATCCACTTCTAGGATTAGGCAGCGATTTAACACGCCTCATAAAGAAGGAACCTTCGAACACCGACCTCAACAACCGACCCCCAACCCCCAACCCCCCGTTCAACTCCTTCCACCGGCATCACAGCCATCTCCAGCTCCAGCTCCAGCTCCAGCACCGCCTCCATCACCGCAAATGAAGCCTTGCACTCGGTTTCCTCTGCCTTCCTCGCCATCGACCGCCCATTTGTCCTTCGGCCTTGGACTCCGCCCCGGCCGGTGTGGGACGTGGCAAGTGGTTCCTGGTTCCCGGCGTATGGCCCTGTGGTCCATTGTAATTATACAAACGCCTTCAATTCCTGGTTTACGACCCAGCGATGGAGAATAAAAATGCGTATATAATTCCTATGCCCAAAAACGAACCCCCAGGAACCCCCGAAAACACGAACCGAACGAAATCGTCGGAAGCCACCGCAAGGGGTGGGTGGGCGTAGGCAGGCTGTTGTTCTTGTTGTTGCGACTGTGATGGTTGTTGTTGTTGCTGTTGTTGCTGTCCGGCGGACGAGGAGGTCTCGTAATTCTCGATTTTCGGCAGGCACCGAGTGGTCGTTATTCTTTATTTCCTTCGGTTGCCGCCTTTTTATTATTACGACGGGTTTTACTGCATTCCATTGTAGTTGTTGTTGTTGTTGTTGTTACTACTTACTCCCATCGCTGTTGTTGATGTAGTTGTGTGTTGTCTTGTTCTTCGCAGTCTCATTTGCAGTTTTTTCCGCCTCTCTTTCGCCTTATTTTCCTCACTCCTCCCATCCTTCCTTCCTACCGTCAGTCCGTCCGTCCGTCCTGTCGTTCACGTCGTTTTTAATACCACACTTTGCTCCTACAACAATGGGACACAACAACCACAGCAACAGCAATAGCAACAACAACAACAACAAATGGTGATACTTTGTGATGGTGTTATATTTTTTGGGTGTTAGTGTTGGTGTTATTGTTGTTGGTGTTTTTCCCATTGTCCTGTCGGACTTTTTTGCTCTTCCACTTTCCCTCGCACATTTATTGTAGTAATTTTCTTCCAACTTTCGCTCGCACTCTGTTCTCTCTCTCTCTCTCTCTCTCCTCCTTTTAGTCTCTTAGGAATTGAGACTGGACTATTGGTGTTGCCATTGCTTTAATGCGTCTGTGTGGGTCTCTCTGTGTGTGTGTACGCGATTATATTTAATGAAAAAATGCTGCCAAATTACCGCTAACATTTAACAAGAATTATTCCGTAATTACATGTGAATGTAACAGATTTCACTGTGATTTTCTAAATGACTTTCGCCCGTTCCCCTCGCCCTCTCTCTCTCGCTCTCTCTCTCTCTCTCTCCTTCCGATGCCCACTTCAGGTTTCGCTGCCTTTTTGTCAGTGCAATATTAATGTGAAGTTAGCGTTGTCGTTGTTTCTCGTTCGGTTCTTATTTTTTATTTTGTTTTCTGTTCTTATGTTTTGTTCTCTCGTTTGTTTTCGGTGCTCCTGGCAGTTGAGTTGGCCAGTTAATTGCCGGCCAACTGCCGTTGATTGGCTGTTAATTACACCGACCCTCTTGGCCAGTTGGCGGGGCTCGACTCCATTTATCAAAGTCACAAAATTCCCCCGTTCCATCCCGAAGCGTTCGACTTCGCGCCATTGTGCACGTACTTTCAACCTTTCCACTGTAATTAAGGGTTCTCGAAGCTCGTTGCATTAATTGATACTCTTCGTATAATTTCCGATTTGATCGTCCATTCGGTCCCAGTGATTTCGAGGATTTTCGAAGGATACTTATTTAGTTTTTATTTCCATTCCTTAATATACTTTTGTACCATTTATTTCTCTTATTTGATTTTTATACTACTTTGAAATATTTCTCTTTTTTGTACGTCAATAACTTTCCGGAATGTTCTTGATTTTTATATGATTCTTAGATTCCTTACGCCTATTTTGATGTGATTATATTTCTTGTGTATTTCTACAACTTCGTAGTTGTAGTAGTTTTTTATATTCTCTTTAATAATTCTTTATTATTTTCCCCAGTTTTTGTTTTTACCATACCATTATCAAAAACCATAAACAAAAAGTCGACTCACCTTGATGAACTGGAACGTGGCCATCGGGGGCAACCGCTTGCTCTTCGGGTAGAAAAAGCTGCCGGCGGGATGGGCCGGGTACCGCGAGGTGATTCG
This sequence comes from Coelopa pilipes, assembly GCA_947389925.1. Lineage (NCBI taxonomy): Eukaryota > Metazoa > Arthropoda > Insecta > Diptera > Coelopidae > Coelopa > Coelopa pilipes. The sequence goes on along the minus strand of OX376698.1, from coordinate 8,189,019 downwards.
ATAGATGACGCCCTGCGGACTGGTCGGCCAGTTGGGGGCGGTGAAGGTGAAGCCGTTGTCGGTGCCGGCGTCCAGCGGGTCCATCTCGACGGTCACCGTGTCGATCCAGGAGCCGCCAACGCAGAGCTGAAGTAGGACAAAGAAATCGGGATGAGTTGTTTGCAAAAGGCAAGAAATGTTCTATAGACACGAAAAGTTCTTTCGATGAAAGAGAGAAATTTCACGGATTTAACAGAGGAAAATGTGTTCTTTCCTTTTCTTCATGTGTTCCTTCTTCTTATGTATTCTTATGTATTTCTCAATTTCTGTTGGTTTACTTCCTCTGTTATCGTAAATTCAGACTTTACTAGATTTCTCCCGTCATTTCTCCGTAAATGAGAGTCTCTTTCTCTCTCTCTCTCTCGCTCTCTCTTTATCTCCATTATTTTCTCTACCACTTTCCCTCTTCCCTCCAGTTCCAGTTCCCTCGCTACCAGCCATCCAAGGATGCAATCAAATCACTTCCAATCGTGTTTAATGCACGCTCAGGCAACTGACCACATCGTCTTCCCCGCTCCACCCTCGCAGCGGCGAGACAGATGGACAGTTCAACAGACAGACAGACGGACAGACAGACAGATCGTTCATCCGACCGCTGGCCTCGGCAACTCAGCCCAACTGTCGTCCTCTCGGTCGACTCCAGCTGTTGCCGGCGCATCCTCCCTTCCTCCCACCACCACCGATGGACCTCGTTTGTTCTCCTTCTCCCCTCCCCTGGACGAGCCCCGATTCTGCTTAAGACCACGGCCACGCCTCCCAGCGATTCGTGTCTGAGTCCGGAGGACTCCAGATGCCTGTCATCGCAATTCAAATTGAAAACCGTTTGAATTTAATTTGATTGCTCTCGAGATGATGCTCGTTGTCATTGATGTAGTTGTTGTCGCTGATAGTAGATAGTGTTGTTGTTCTCTTCCCTATTGTTGTCGTTTTCATAGTTGTTGTTGTTGTTGCTCTCGTTGGCGGTTTGGCCGCAATTGAGAGTCGAATCGGTGACGTTGATGTCGAGTTGCATTACGGCCTTTCACGAATTCGATGGCGATGGCGACTCGAGTGGCGGCGGAGGAGGAGGCGAAGGCGGTTTGGGTAATGGAGACAAGTGGTGGAACTGGAGAAAGCCACAGAGAGAGAGAGAGAGAGGGAGAGGGAGAAGGAGGGAAAGATATCGGTGCATAAGGGCAAGAAGGAAGAGCTCCAAGAACGAGAGGGGTGGAGAAGAATGACTCGGGGTAACGACCACTGAGGGACGGATCGAACAGCGGAGTTGGAGTGAGGGAATGAAGGAAGTGTGAGGACGAGATTCAGAGAATGGTGGAAACGGAGTCCAGAATGGTCCAAAGAATATGCAGCAAGCCGGCTGATGGAGCCGAGTGAAGTGCAGAGGCTGGAGGACGTGCTTATGTTGGTATCACTAGTGGTCATTGTTGGTGCAGGCGATGTTCGTGCGTCCGAGATTAATGCCCTTACTGGGTGAATGGGAAGATGGTTGAGGAGCAGAGTTCGTGATTTCAAAGTGCGTCGTGCAGGGGAAGGGAGATGAGGACAAAGGTCGTATATCAGTGGTGAGAGACAGACATATCGGGAGATAAGAAGTGGGTACTGATACCACTAATGGACGCAAGTTCTTTGGCAGAGTTTTCACGAAGTTCTTTCGAAAGTCATTCAGTTTTCTTGATTCTAGGGTCAGCTCTTCTCACTCTATGCCCATCTCTTCTTACTCTTGGGCCATCCCTTTGTTCTCAGAAACCATTGTACCCTTGAGCGATCTCTTTCCACTTTACAATGAACTCTTATTTTTCTAGCGTAATTTCTCCTAGCTTCATCACTGCAAATTTGGGAGTTCGAACTACACTTAACTACCGTCCAAAGTTCGTAGCAAATGGCAGAGTCTGCCTTGAAGAACTTTTGGTCTTGTGTTGGTCTTGTGCTGTTCACATTTTCTAGCTTTAATGCCTAATGATTTCGGGGTACGTTTGAAAACCTCTCCATTCACATTCATTGATTTTTTTTCCCTTCTCCACGCATGACTTTCTGCTTCTACTCATTTCAAAATGATTTCTGCACCACTTCAGTCACTATTTTCATCCCCACAGAACTGCACAACCTCTCGAAGGCTTTCGTCAAATTAATGACTCCGTTCCATCGGAGCACTTCGAGTGGTTTCGCCTTGTAAAATTCCATCGATTCTTACGGTTTCCTCTTTCACACTTCATTCGGTTGGATGGGCGAGAGGAGGTGGAAGTAGTTCAAGCATGGATGGCTGTCTTGTTTCCTCTACCACGTCCACCACTCACTTTTACTAGCGAATGCTTTTATTTCTACTTCCAGCACTCTTTTACTCTTGCCTCTACCAATGGCCCGCACCTACTCCTGCTCGCCAACTGCTCTTCCTCGCACCTACTCCATCTACCATGACCTTCTTCCTCACCTATTTCGTCCACCTTCTCCCACTACTACCTCTACTCCTGCCTCCTCTGCTTTTTACCTTTCCCCAGGAATCATAATTAAATGCAATCTCGTGTCGCATGAAGGAAAAAATCGAAGGACCCTTTGGCGGTGGCCGGACGTCGGGCCCACCTCGACGTCCTGAGGCTGTGATTGCGACTGCGACGGCAACTCACCTGGAACGAGTCCACGCCGATGAACCAGTCCGGCGAGGGCACGATGCGCGTCATCAGCGAGACGAGGCTGTGGTTGCTGTCCACGAAGAACTTGGCCTCGCTGCGCCCCGCTCCGGTGGTGATCGCGGGGATCGCGAACTCGTCGAACACGCTGCGTTCGCCGTGCTGGAGCAGGGGTGGCTGCTGCTGCTGCTGCTGCTGCTGGGGCGTCTCCGAGGGGGATTTGGTGACGGCTGGAGCGGCTCCGGTCGTCGGCACAAATGATGTAAATGAGTTTCCCTGCTGAGATTGCTGTTGTTGCTGCTGCTGCTGCTGCTGCTGCTGGGCGGCCATGGAGTCCAGCATGTCGGCCTTGCCGGTCTCCGCGAACTGCTTCACGCCCGGCGTCGCCTGCTGCCCGATGTGGTAGAGCGCGTAGTTCGAGTCGTGGGTTCTGCCTGCGAATGCCGAGAGACAGAAAAGAAAAGAGAAAACAGAGCAGAAAAGAACGACATAAATAGATGGTAAAAAGTGGTGGAAAATTAATGGAGACTGGAGGGAGGGCGGAAAAAGTTAATGAAATCCAATGGCGGGAATTTTTTCCTGCTTTTCCCCTTTGTCAAATTATGGCAAAAGGCTTTCGGCTGACGCAGTGTGGCCACCTTTTCCCACTTCGGCCTTTGACTTTGGAATCGGCACCGTCATCGAAAGTCGTAAAGGGATTTCCAATCGTCGTGTTTTTGCTTTTATCTTTTTGGAACGGAATTAATCGCGATTTTAATGACTCTTTGGAGTCGAACTTCGAGGCGTTCGCTCGGCGCTCGGTCGTTGGCAACGCGGCAACTTGGCAACTCTGCCTTATGCATTTGGCTGCGAGTCGAATCACCAGCGACGTGGTCGCTGCGTTGCAGGGAAAGAGAGAGGAAGAGGGAACGGCATGTGACGGGTTGGGATGTGGGGGAGGAAGCGAGAAGGAGCTTAGTCATTAAAATCATCCTGCGTTTTGCAGTCCTTTCGCCTCCGTCGATCGTTGGAACAGCGAGCGGTGAGGGGGAACAGAACGGAATGGTAATGAAAACAATGGGATTCGTTAGCTGCAGGTGGATTAAGTAAATGAACGAGGCAAGAGGCAACGAGAGCGAGCGAGAGGAAGGTAGCGAGAGTAGATATTGAGAGAGAAAGATAGAGAGAGAGAGAGAGTGGTAGTGATAGGACGACAGGAAGAAGAGGAAGAGCTCGGCTGATGGCATGAATGAACAAATGAACAACAGTAGTCAGTGGAAGGTATGCCAGGGACGGCTGCAAAGGAAGCCATGAATGAATGGATGAATGTAAACATAATTACATTAAAATGTTTTCTCTCTCCCTCCCACTGAGAGATTTCGATGTTGTCGTTGTGATCACAGTCTTTTGTCATAAACATTACTGTAGTAGTGGTTGATGTTGGTGTTGTTGGATTCGCCTTAATGCGTTCGCCCATTGACGAAACGAGGATTTCCACTGTTCCAATGTTCGACGAAAGCTTTTAGGGGATTAAAGTTTTGTGCTTTCGGGGAATCCCCGGGGAGTTAATGCCTGGTGTACGAGGTTTGACGAATATGCGAATGTGTGATCACAACCAAATAAATTCGTGTTTGGATGAGGCCATAGACATCATTGTTGGCTCGAATAATAATTGAAAATTGTTAAAAATCATCTAAAATGGCCTTAAATTATTTTGTAAATTTTCGACAAAAAGATTTTCTTTGAATGGTGTTCACGTTAATTTCACTTCATTCCTTTCCTTTTTGTATTAAAAACTAGCAACCCTTAATAAACCAGTTCCTTAGAATCAAAACCTCCAGCTTCGTGGCTCCTTCAGTTTCTTCTCTCTCTCTCTCTCTATCTCTCTCTCTCTCTCTCTCTCTCTCTCTCTCACTCGCTTCTCCACTCTCTAATTAGTCGACAACGGAAACCCAGCGATTTGGCTTTGGCTCAAAGAATTGCATTTTATTGTCGGCTTTCGAGACGGATGGATTGAAGGAGGACGTGAAGTAGGAGAAGAGAAGGTGGTGGTAAAGGCAAAATGGAGAGAGAAGACAGGAGGAGAAGCGCGAAAGAGAAATCTCTGCGGCGAGGGAAAATTGGGCCAAGTGGTGCATCAAAGTTATTAGACCAAGTTCCGGCAAAGGAACGAGAGGGCGAGAGAGAGAGAAAGGAAGTGGTTCAAGAAGGACACTCAAACTGCCGTCAAAGGAAGAAAGAGAAAAAATTAAAATAAATAAAGAAAAAGAAAAATATTCAACAATAATTTTCGAATAACTTAAGAATCGTGAAATGTTTGATGAAATCGACGTAAAGGACGAGGCGACTGGGTACAAATAGAAAGAGACAGACGTTTTATCCGCCAAGGACTCGAAGGACAAAGAGAAAAATGTAAAGTAAATGAACGAAGAACTAGCATTTGACACAGATTTCAAATGTATTTCAAGTTGAATTTGCTTTTATTCTGCTACTGACGCAGAATTGAACAGAAAGCAATGGGAATACAGCAATACAGAGAGGCAGAAGGAAGAGGGGAGGAGAGTGAGGGCCAGAGAAGCCGGGCGACTGCAACTGTTATGCCGGATGAGAGAAAGTGGGTTTAACGAACCATTGAAATAGGGAAAAGCAGATTAAAATTGTAATCAAATGAAAGAACATAAATTAAGGACGGATAAAATAGAGAGATGGAGACCGCCAGAGAGAGAGAGAGGGAGAGGGTGAGACCCCAAAATAAGAAAGGAAAGAATGTAGTTGACGGAATCAAAACTACAAAGAGGAGAAAAAAACATTTCTTTGGAGCAGATGAAATGAAGACAAACTGCGTATAAGCGTCGACAAATTGAAACAAGCGCCGAGGGGATTGAGAGGAAAAGAGAGAGGGGAAGAGTGGAAATCAAGGGAAAGAGGGGAATGGGAAATCACGATGACAAATTGTGAGAAATTAAGAGTTGACACAGAGAAAGTGAATTGAAAATAATAAAATTAAAAAATGCAGATACTGTAGAAATAAAGATACAACAAAAGTATGCTTTAAAAGTAAATCTTGATACAAACAGAAAGCTACAAAAGAAACGACAAAAATTTCTATCAAAAATCTGATAATTCTATGAATTATCACTGTGGAATTAGTGTGAAAAAGTAGATGAAAAGTGGAAGTCGAAAGTGAATTTCAATATTTCATGACCGTGTTCCAGATACAGGGAAGCGCATTCACTCGGATCCACTCCACTCGGATCCGCTGGATACAGAGCTACAGCCAGCAAGTAACAGATGCTCCGATGGAAAGGAGGCCACAGCGCTAAGTGAAGGAGAGAGGGACAGAGAGAGAGGATGCGGAGCCTTTGAAACCAACTGCACATCCGCTGCACATCCGCAACTTTTGATTCGCCCCGGCCACCGTTCGCCCGTCACCTTCCCCAACCGAGAGATACTTTAATGACACAAATGCAGTCGTGCATCCAAGGGATACTACCGGGGCTCGCCACGCCCACCGCCCACTGCGCTGCGACGGACGTGAGCCCTCGCCTGGCCTCGCCACAGTTGGAAGTTCAATAAAATGTCGTTCAGTCCATTCAACGGCCTTCCGTCCTCGGGCCAGGGCCCCAGGCACGGATGGAGGACCAAAAGCGAATCAAGGGTAACGGCGGATGGGGCACAGGAGAGAGGGAGAGGGGTGACGAGAGGGAGGCGGCGGCCCGAGGAGGATTTAGGAGAGAGCATTAAAAGTTCGCATGTATTTTTTAATAAAGTTAAGTGAAAGTTTCTTCAGTTTCATTGGATTTAACCCAGTTCTGGGGCGTCCGACGACGAATGGTGGACGTGGTGAGTGCTGAATGGTCGAAAGGAGGTGAGCGAGGGAGAGAGAAAGAGAGCGACAGGCGTCGAGTGAATGGCGGCCGGCCCTCGGCGGGGGGCGAATTGCGAATTAAAAGTTAAGTTGCCCAGTGTAAATGAATTAAAAAATTTGCAAACTTCGAGGGAGGTTGAGTAAAAGAGCGACACAGATGAGGAGAGGGGGGTGAAGCAGAGCGGTAATAAAGAGGAGAGAGCAAGAAAAAAGTAAATAAAGGGAAGAAGAGCCAGAGCTGCAGGGACGCAGGAGGAGGGGAGGCGAATGAAGTCCTTTGGGTGCCAGGCTTTAAGTGGTTTTTCGAAGCGACGAGTGAATGGGCTAAAGATGTTGCGAGGAGGGAGGAGAAACAGAGAGAAGATGAGAGAGGGAGAGAGGAGATGGAGCAATGCGAGAAACTTGCAGCGGCCAGTGGCTGGAGTGGACGCCGAGGACGTCGGGATCAGAGTCGGTTGCTGACAATTTATTTCCAAGCCCGCTGAGAGTCGCAGTCGTAAGGAGAGAAAGAGAGAGAGAGGGATTAAGTGCCAGACAGAGAAGCTAATAGCCAGATAGGGGTGAGAGAAAGAGACGGAGAAACTGATCTTTACGAGTGCAGAAGTGGAAAGTAATTTCGAGGTGCCTCGGGGCGTATGAGGAGTGAGTGGTGAATGCGAAAAGTAAAAGAAATGGGGTCTGAAGGGAGAAAGGGAGGGAGAAAGAGCGAGGGAGATTATTTGTGAGCGTGTGGGGGAAAAGAAAACTCGAAATTGAGATCGGTGCAAAAGCAGGCGAGTCTGCTGTGGTGAGGTGAGGCGACGAAGCAGTTGCTCTGAATCAGACGCGAAATTGATTAATCATCGCTTTGGAACGCGGCCAACAGGCGACCAGAAAATATTTACAACAAATACATAACAAAAGCAAAGCACAAAAGACAGCAAAAAAATGCCGAAGAACTACCGAAAATTTTCAAAAAATCAACAATTATAATAACAATAAAAACACCATCAATAAGAATAATATTTCTATTAACAACAAATAACATCAAGAACCGCAACAACAACAACTACACCAGGAATCACAACAACCACAAGCAGGTGTTCCGGCAGCATCGTAACGGTACGTCTCCAATGTCAAAATGGCGACTGGGAAACGAATTCCTTGCTCTTTCTTTGAATCACCGACTCATGGCTTTTGTTAATATTAATTCGTGGAAATTTCTTAACATTTGAGTTTCATATTTTTTGTTTCTTTGTATTTTTCATATTTCGATACACTTTTTGCTTTTTACTTTTGAATTTTTGTGTATTTGTTGTTAATCTCGTTTATTTTTTGTTTTTTCTTTTAAATTTATTTTTGTGCTGCGCTGCACCGCCGGCTGACACAGTTTTCGCGGCGACAAAATTCCATCGCAAATTATTCCCATCTCATAAATCGAGAGCGAAGCAGACGAAGAGCAAAAGTAGAAATTAATTATTTGAATGATCTTTTAATGGGTTGGAAAAATTGAAAAAATTCAAGGCATTAAATCATATTCTGAAGAATTTTCAGCGCAGGCCACGAAGAAATGCGAATAAATCAAACTGATGGAGCAAGAAAGGGGGAAGGAGACGTGTGTGGCAGAGGGAGAGAGGCAGACAGACAGCCCAGGTGCCTTAAGGAGTCTCAAGAGTCGGTCCGACCAGGCTGCAGATGGCATCGAGTGAACAAAATATGAATGTCCAACTCCTCCCTCGGCAACGCTTCTCCCCTTTCACAAAAGGCCTCCCCTCCCTCCGACCTGCCTCCCTTTTGTGCGGCTCCCCCTTCACCCGTTCGCTCCTCACCCCGCCACCCTTTGTTTTCCTCTCCTTCTCTCCCTCTGTGTCACACTTTGTTGTTGAAGTGCTTGTGTTTGTTTTCTTTTTGTTTCGTTTTTGTTGCTTCGGTCGCTGTGAGTTTTCTGTCGTTGACACACGCCGCAACTTTGCACCTCTTTCATCGGGCCCCACCTCCCCCACCCCCATCGTCGACGCCTCCCCCTCTCTCTTTCGCTCTGTGGTTCCCTCGGTTGCCGTGTGGCTTGTCTTGGTTTTTCTGGTTAACCGAAAAACTGTGTCAACGTTAATTAGATTGCTCATCCGATGCCAGCAATAGTTCATACATCCACACGCACACACAGTCACACAAACACACACGCACTCACACGAGCACAAGCGTGCATGCGGTTGACAAAAGCCACTCACTCACACACACATGCGTTGGTGTTTTTATTGAATTCAATGAGTTGGCATTAATTGGAACGAGTCTCATGAGCGACAGAGAAAACACGGCAGACAGCGAGGGCAGGGCGGGGGAAAGAGCAGGACGACGAGGAAGGGAGAACTCGCACTGGGCGACTCGCTTGAATGGAAGAAAAACACGACACGCGGAAATATGGAAATGATTTCGTGTTCTCTAAAAATACATTGAATATCACGAAATAACGAAGAAATGCCAATTAATGTTTGTCGAGTCCAATTACCACATTTGAATGATGGAGAATCATTTTTCCGGGCAGAAAGAGATCAGAATATGCAAGATGAATGAAAAGAGGTCGCTGGAAGTGGAAGGAGTAGTTTAAAGGAAGCAAATAAAACTACATTTGAAGGGAAATTAGCATGATGAAGAAGGGGAGATTACAGAGAAACATTGAATTACTAAAGAAACATCAAAGAAGGCACACAAAACTCTTTTAAATGGACTGACGAAATAAAAATAAAAAACGAATAAATATGTAACTATAATTATTTGAATAAAAGTGGAGGAAAAATTAAAATATTTCATGTTAATCCATAAAGACCTAAACAATTACCACAAGTTTTAAACAGTTCAATTCAAAATAAAACTGAAGAAAAATAAAATAAACAATTTTAAGCAGACTGCGATTAGAATTCAGCTGTGAGTCATTATTTCAAACACCGCAGCAGCCAAAGAACAAAACCACAATGCAATCACGTGTAATTGGAGGTCTCCTAGAGATCACCTGAAGTGCATCGAAATAGAAGTCCTTGAAGAGACACCGGCGCAACTTTTGCCCCCAGCGTCGTCGCCGCCGCACATCAAAGCGATTCGCATCGATTGCGACACCGATCCCGATGCCGATGCCGATCCCGCTGCCATTGGCGGTGACTTGTGTTTCTCTGTGTAGGTGTGTGCGGACTTGTGTCTGTGCCGACATTCGTGCCATTGTGAAGAACATTGTTATCGTGTTTCAAGTGCAGTCGAACTGGGTCAACACGTGCGGGGTCCACGGTCGAATCGGGGCGAGACTCCGGACAAAGGAGCCTCCGAGCCGGAGGAATATGCATGAGTTGACAACGGTGCGGAGGCGAGAAGGGGGAGGTGGAAGGGCTGGAGGAGGAGCAGGAACATCTGGTGGTGGAGGTGGTGGAAAAATGTGTAGCCGGAGTCGGTGGGGAGGCGAAAAAATGCACTTCAGGCTCGGCAGACCAGGAGCCGTGGTGGGAAGAAAGTTGGAAATGCGGAGAAAGTTTCGTGGCAGAGTTTGCGAGGACTTGGAGAGGGTTTCGAGTGGATTTTTCGAAGTCAAGTGATTAGGAGGAAGGAAAATCGAGGTCTTATGGGGGATGTGGAAAAAAGGAAAGATCCACAGTACGATTTTAAGTACGATCCAACCGTTTCATAGTTTGTGCAGACAGGGATGAAAATTTCAGATTTGGTATAAATATTAAAAATATAATTACAAACCAGGATGACGCAAGAATATAATAAAGATCAAGAGCATGAAGGACATCCTGCGTCCTCGGAGCCATAATTAAATGTCAAATGGCCATGTCAGACCTCTCATAAGGCGCATATATAAACAAGCACACAGAGTGTGAGCGAGAGGGGGTAGAGCGAGTGCGAGAGGGAGGGAGAAGGCCTTGTCTTTCCACACGATGTGCCCCCAAGACGTGGACAGATGGCAGAATGGAAATAAACAAGTATTCATTAGGATTTTCCTTGAAATGCGGTTCTCAATTTCGAGAACTTTCCACTTGACGTTTGACACAAGAAGCAACTACAACGGCAGCCAGAACAAGAACAAGAGCTACAACAACGACGAGTACAAGAACAAGAACAACAATAACAATAAGATCAGCAACGAGTACAAGAACAAGAGCCATAAGAACAATATTGTGAAAAAAATGCCAAGAGACATGAATGCAGAAGTCAAAACTCTGAGCCAATTGTCATTCAGACGACCCTAAGGCACAAGAGCAGGAGAGAGAGGGAGAGGGAGAGGGGGAGATGGAGGAGAATAACACAGAGATCCTGAGCAAGAGGCCACATGTCGAAGGACGGCTAGAGGCGATGGAAGCGATGCGAGCGAGCGAGAGAGAAACTTTCATAAAAATAACATTTGTGGCAGTCGAGTGTGGAAGACATTTCATAGATGAGTATGGACGAACACACACATATATGCATTATACATGTGCCAGCGGAGGACGAGCAGGACGGGCTGCAACTCGAGGTAGTTCAAGTGGCAATTGGAAGGCAGGAGCCCGAAGTGCGACGACGATGACGACATTGTTGTTGGTCTCAGAATAACATGCAGCCAAACAGACTCGAATTGGAATGTCGGAGTTGCCGAGACGAAATTTCAATTTCATGCCCTGTGCGCCTAGAAATAGGCAGCGGCAAAACTAGTTCAATGGGCCGCAGGCACCCAGTGCAGTTGAGATGAAGGCAGGACTTAACGAAACCATTTCTACTGCGAATATTGTTCACAGCTTCATGTTCATGTTCATGGATTTCTCGATGCCGGAGGTCGAGTTCGAGAAAAACGCCCCAAAGTATGCTTCGATTTTAACTGAATTCCCTGATAAATTCGGGCATAATGTCGTGTGCTTTCGTAATATTCGTTTCATTCCCACGTCGCTTCGAGTCCTGTGAAAACTGTATCGAGATTCGGTCGTCTTCCCACCGCTTGAGGATGGACGAACTCGAGAATTCCGGCATGCCGACGACTCTTCGCCCGAAAGTATGCCACGAGAATTGTGTGGGAACCCGTGTCGCTCGCCACCAGTCGTCCTCGTATGCCCTCCCGTATGCCCTTTGTTCCGCCGGCTTTTTATTATGTTCCTTATGTTCTCGTTGATTGAGTCCTTCCACACCACTCACACCCTCCGCCCCTGACGTGACACGCGTCTCGCTGTCACTCAACGCGCTGTCAAACGGGTCTCGGGATCGTCCGTCCATCCGTCCGTCCATCAGTCGGTCTGTAGGTTGATTCGTCACCCGGAAGTTGTTGGTGTAATTCATTAGTTGCTGCTGTCGCTGGCGTCGTTGGTTCTGGCGCAGTTGACGCTGCCGTTGTTGTTGTTGCTGTAGTTGTTTATCTCCCGACTCACAGGGAGATACTCGAGCGAGCTGCCCAACACGACGACGACTTATGCCACCATGACCCGGTTTCGCCGACTCCCATCCCAACCCCCATCCTCCGTATTTCTACTGTCACAACTTCTCTCTCTCTCTCTATCTCTCTTTCTGCCTCTATCTATCTACCTCCCTCGTCCTCCATTCTCGTCGTGCGTCCAGTGCCCGGAGTCCATTGTTTGCTGGCACTTGAATCCTGATGGATTGATAAGCATCATGTGAAAACCCAGCACGAACGTGTGTCCCTAATCCTTTTTTATCGCATGCGATATTTTGCTCACTTGACTGCGATCTTCCGCAAACTCATTCCGCATCTCATTCCTCTCTCCATCCCTCAGTTCCTCTCTCTCTCTCTCTTCCTCTGTAGCTCCTCGTTCCTATTATCTCTCTGTGGTTTCCGGCAAGTGGTTCTGGTCAGCTGCCGCCGGCCGGACCACTGCCGAGTTGGGATCCCTCGGCCTCCCCCACCCTGTCGGCCGTCCATGGGTTGGACTCCAGTTACTCTGTCCATTTGTCTGTCAGTCTGTCGGTCTGTCTGTTTGCCTGGGTCCGTCTCTTCCTGTCCGAGCTGCGCCAAGACAAATATGTTTCCTAATCTTGGCCAGAAGAAATTATGTTAATAACAACCAGCCGACGAGGAAGAATCTGCTCTGGTTTTATATCCTTCGCCTTCTTCTCTTTTCCCCCCTTTCTCCGTTGCCTTTCCTTTCCTTTCTTCTTCTTCCTTCCCTTTCCCTCCATTTACTTCCTTACATATCGTGCTTGTCCGAAGATTTTAATCCTGACAAATTCTCTGGCTTAGGGCAGGGAAGCGATAGGCGATTATTGCGGGGTGTCACAGGAGTAAAAGGTGGAGGGAGGAGGAGAGCGAAAGGAGGAGGAGAGCGAAAGGAGGAGGAGGGGGAGGAGGAGGTGGAGAACTGCCGCTTGTCAATATGGGGTGCAAGGCAGGCCAGAGATGGAAACGAATGGGAAGAAATATGAGGGAAACCAGATGAAAAGGGAAGATGAATGGGACTAGTCGAAGGAGGTGGATGGAAGGAGGAGGATGGAAGAAGGGCGATGGGAGTAGGAGGCTGGCAGAAGGAGAATCATAAGGAGACGAAGGAGAAGATGTCGGTGGGAGGAGGAGGGTGGAACGAAGGCGCAAAGTACTGGTAACTAATTAGCCGTGGGGAATGATGAAAGGCAAGGAAGCGCCATAAGCAACGATGAGAAGGAAAACACGATGAGATGGGAGGGAAATCCATGGAATGCCGACGACAGTAGCAGGACATGGTGGAGGAACTGGTGATGGCCGGCGCCCGGTTTGGGGTGGGATTTTCTTCGGTCTGGGGGTGAAAACAACAAGTTGAAGAAACCTCATAACAAGTTGGGAAAACATGATTATGAAAGATTGTTAGGAAGACGGGAGGATGGAGGATGGAGGAGGGTGGAAGATGACAAGCAGGAGGACGAGGAAAGCAATGAAGTAGGATGTGATGCGCCGAGACAGGATAATGCGGGCATGCGACCAACCGACTGTGAGGCAGAGAGACGTCAAGCAAAGAAATGACGAGCTTAAGCCATGGGCAGACAGTCCTCATTGTGATAATACGAAAAACAATATGACGAAACATCGTTATTCGAACGACCAATGATCATTCGTTTGAGAGTTCTTGGAGCAGAGGGAGACAGGATGATGCATTGCTCGGTAAGTAATGGATGAGGCGAGAGCCGAGGGCAACAGTCGGTCATTGAGAGAAGTCGAGGGAGCAATTATCCTGCAGGCGAGGAAACACTGAGAGAAAGGCAGCAGCGCAAATGCATAAAACATTATTATAAAATAAATAACAATATTACAAAATGCCACTTAGGGAGTTCCAAAGGATCAGAAAAGGAACATGGATATAGTATGTCAGGCAGATGGGAAACCAACGCGAGAGAAAGGGAGACGATAGATGCCGGATGACAGTATCGAAAAATACCTGGGCCCAACTAATCGAAAGTCGTTCAATTCTTTATATTTTATTATTTATTTTATACTTTACTAATGTGTCTCAGTTTTTGCCGGTCGTCGTCACGAGAGAGATTTTAAAACAATCAGCCCCGGATAGGAAGTACACAGAAGGAGGGAGGCAGTGCGATAAGGACGGCGAGAGAAGAGAGAGAAGGAAGCAGGCGGACCGATGTCGAGGGCAACCGTGATAATTAGAGTCCGCCAGTCTGCCAGTCAGACGCAATTACAGCGTGCTAACGGATGCGAAATGCGTCGAAGGAGACAGACATATAGTTCCGGAAGGGAGTAGGAAGGGTGAGAGAGAAGGGCGCGAGCGAGAAGGCGACACCTAGAACTGCGTCGAAGTCAATGTTGCCAACATTAAGCGACGGCGACTGGCGAACGAACGAACGTTGACCTCATTGCGAAAGAGTGGGCGAGAGGAGGTGGTGAAGAAGGGCTGAAAGAAGAGAGATGAGAGCGAGAGGGAGAGGGATGGAGGTTAAAAGGCAGCGACCGAGCGCACAGAGAGTGAAAGAGCGAGAGCAAAGAACAAATATTTGCAGCAGCAATTGTGGATTTTAATTGTTTTGCGGGAAGGAGACGCCCCAGGGGTCGAAGGAGACCGACAGACCGGCGGGCTGGGATGAGGAGTGGGAAATTTGTGGGAATAAAATAAGCGAAAAGTGTCGGGAGCATGAAAAGGGAAAATTAGGGGAGCATAAAATGGGAAGCTGAGCGGGGAGAGTGGGACAGAGAATAAAATGCGACAAATGAGGGGGAGAAGGATAGATGGGAAGGGAAGGAATGGGACGAGTCGTGAGTGAGTGGTCAAAGAGTAAACAGTATCCCTGAGCGAACAAGGGAGAGGACGTCGTCAGTCGACTCGAAGGGAGCGAAAAATGAGAGGAACCAGAAACGAGTGAAATGAAAGAAGGATGTGGAAATGGCGAAAAAACCAATTGGGAAAATAATGCTCGCAGCTCGTTTCTATTTATTTTCCAATTTGTATCTATTGCTGGATGTCTTTAGCTGGAAGTTTCTTAATTTATTCACGATTTTACCCAAAATTATTTTCAATTTTGAATTGAAGGAAAGGAAAGGATAGGAAAGGAACGAAAAGTTCAAAAAGGAGACAAGCGAACTGAAGAAGATCGAGGCGAAAGGAACCTTGGGCGAGGTCCTGAAGCGTGGGAGCCGGAGGCAGGAGTGCGGGGTCACCCTCGCCTGAGGACACAATTATGAGGAAACTTTTCGCCAGAATGTGATGAGCATGTAAACAAACACACACACACACATATGTCCTTCCTGTGGCTCACGCACCAACACACCCATACACAAACCCTCTATTTAACATTCACTCAGAGCTCTCACATCTCGACTCGCACAAACGGAAGCAGAGGTGAACATAGAGACATTTGCTCGCTCCCGCACACCCTCTCTCTCACTCTCTCTCTCTCACACCCCTCGCTGCCTCCTACTCAAACATATCCTCACACTCACACACACACACACACAGTGAGTGAGTGGAGCATCGAAAGAAACTCGACAAGCTCGAAAGTTTTCTCATTTACTTTGGAAAAGTTGTCGAACACGATCCGTGGCGGCGGCCCCGCGTTGGCAGCCCGAGGGAGGCGAAGGTGGAGGGGAAGGGGAAGGCGAGAGGGGGGCGGAGGCGGGGGGAGAAGGATTCAGGGATCGAAGGAGGTTAACAAGGACTTTGATTAAAAATTCCGCTTAAACCGCTGGCGGCCAACAAAAAGGATCAACTAAAGAAACAAGAGCAAGACGAAAAGGCAGTGAAACAACAAGAACAAGAACAGGAACAAGAACAAGAAAGAAAGAACAACAATAAGAAGGTGAAGAAGAACACAAGAAAGAGCAACAAAATACAGATGCGGGAACAACAACAACGAGGAGTGACCGAAAAATGCACGGCGACGGGACCGAAGAGAGTGGAAAAGGGAAAAAAGAGGAGCAGAGGCAACATTGGCCGGAGGGTTGGTGGGAACGAGTTGACAGAGGATGCGAAAGGGAGAGAGAGAGAGAAAGAGAGAGAGAGAGGGAGCGAGAGCGAGTATCCCGATGAGTCTGGCAACACTTTTCTTACATCCTAAACAGCACAAGCAACACACAGGGCTTTTACAGGAACAAAGCCCATACAACAACTTCAATGGCACTTAAAAAAAATTCGAACAACAATTCCAAAATACGAAGCGAGAACTCTGAAACTATTGACAACAACAACAACAACTACCACTACAACAACACCAAATACAATAGACACAAATACAACAGCCGAAAATTCCTTTTCGAAACAAGGTTCTCTTCTTCCGCAACTTCCCTACTACCCTTCGCTTGTTCTTCTTCCCGGTCGCGGGGGAAAATAGTTCGACATCGAAAAATAACAACAACAACAACAACAGCTAGTAGAACATCCTGCGGAAACAACATGGCGAATTTTTCAAAATGTTTTTGTTTTGTTTTTCAATTTCGTTTTGTGTTGCTCTTGTTTTCGAACCCCCAGAGAAAGAGAGACAGAGAGAGAGAGAGAGAGCGAACAAGTTTTCGGGAATTGAAATGTTGTTCGCGCTCTGGTCATTGTTGTTGGCTTTGTTGTTTTTGCTTTGAAGTTGCCGATGTTTTTCTCCATTCATTTCCGTTATTCCCCGTTGTATTTCGTGTAGTTGTAGTTGTATTTCTTTATTATTCATTTGCGTTAAACGACGGAAGGCGCGAGGGAGCTGGAGCAAAATGTGGTGCGAATCGAGGAAATTATTTCGAAAGCGAAATCGAAAGGAAAATGAAAATGCATGCTCCACTGTGTCGCCGAGAGGTGGGGCGAGGGAGGGGTCGGAGCGAGAGGGCCTCCCGCTTGCTCTCTCGCTCCCTCGCCACGAAGAATGAACAACAAAAAGGCGAGGAGAAATTGGTAGCAGGCTCGGAAATGGAATTCCAGTTTTTTGGCTTTGGACTTTGGCACAAAATCCCGAAAAATGTGTTTGGCGGAAAATAATGCATTTTAAGGACGATAAGGACGCGTTAAAGAGTGGATTCCACAATATATATGTCTCAAATATTTCGCGTTAAAATCTCAGGACTTGAGAGATTCATTTTATTCGGAGTAAATTCGTAAGGAAAAATACTCCATAAAAAGGATATATAAAAATATTAAATCAGGTCGAATCATAAAAATCAACATCAAATAAAATAAAATGTGAATAAAATAAATTAAAATAAAAACTGTTCAATAAACTCATTTTTATTACATGATGATATAAATGAGTTTATTCAACATTTCTTATTTTAATTTAATTTATTCTTTGTTATTTTTCATTAATTTAATTTATTATGTTTGCCTAAACTAAGGAACGAAACTCATAAATTATAAATATAACGTTTTACTAAATTACTAAATTACTGACTAGGCTATGTCTTGTGTTCAGACTAGAAAGTTAGAAAGTTTATTTTGTGTTTTTTCTAGACTTTCTCCATTGCGAAATTCACTTGACCACTTGACCAGAAAACCTAAAACACCTAAAATTGAGACACCTTCTTCACCATGGCCACCAAGAACCCGAGGTACACCTAATGGAACCGGAACCGCCGCACCCGTCCCGAAGTCTGTCCTAGTCAGGCCCTGGAATCCGCCATGGGATCGAGAAAAATGACCCTCATAAATTTTCATTAAAATAACTGGTGGTTTCATCAGAATCTCTCGCAGGCTACGGACAACGCAAAAAACAACAAAAAAACCACGAATTCGCCAAAATCCTTTCGGCCTCTTCAGAGGCCGGTCGAGACCCCATCGTCGACCGTCGACCGATACCGCAGACCATTAGACAGCAACAACAACAACATGAGGAGGAGGACAACGACATGAGAACAGGAAGAGAAGAAGGAACCGAAAGAGGGCGAATTTTTACAAATTATCCAATTAATCCGTTTTGCGTGAAAAATTCGTGCTCATGATGTAGACGATGAAATCGTCGGAAATCCTGCTACATGAAAGTTAATTAAAATTAACTTCCCAGACATGGTCGCGATTGGTGTAGGGTTTGTTGGTATTGCTATTTTGTTGTTGTTGTAACCTCTTGTTGTTGCTAAGAGGACTTGCCGCCATGCCGTTGTTAAAGCCTTTGCTTCAGTCGTTTGGCTTGCAAGGACCCGATCCTCCAGCGGTCCTCCTTGAAGACCCACGAGAAGCCCCGGATTGTTGTTGTGGATTTTGTGCTTGTGTTTGTTGTTGTTATTGACCCCCCTCCCCCCCACACACGCACATTTTCGGGCCGCCTGCTGGGAGAGCCAGAGAGGGAGCGAGAGAGGGAGGCCGCAGCACGGCGAGCTAATCAAAAATAGTTTTCCGAAGCTTTTTTCGCCCGCTGCCGCGCAGGTGTGGTGGGTTCGCGGGGGGACGGGGGCCGGGGGCCGAGGGCCGAGGGCGTGGCGAATTCGTTGCATGTGCTCCCGCTGTTGCGGTCGGGCTGCAACATGTGCGTGTGTGTGTGTCCAGTGCGTTCGTGCGCGTGTCTTTGGCACGGTCGTAAATTTTTTACTTCTCGTTTGTGAGAATTTTGTTAACACATTGTTGTTGTTCTTTTCCTGTTTTCTCTTTTTTTTTGTTTTTTTTGTTAGTGTGCCGGGACTTTTGTTGTTGCCGTTGTGGCGACGTTTTCGATGTTGTAATAGTTTTGTGTTCCAGCTGTTGGTGTGGTTGTCGCTGCAGTTGTTGTAGTAGCTGTTGTTGCTGATGTCGTGATAGATGTTGTGTGATATTCGTCGTTGTTGTTGTTGTTGTTGTTGTCGCAGGGGCCCCTAAGCGCCGACATGTGTCGTAAATTATTTAAGCGGCCGGAGTGAAAAACAACGCACGCCAGCGATTGGACTGGATCGAAAGGGCCTGGGAAGGGGCGGGGAGCAGGAGGGGGAAGCAGTGAGGGAGAGGCACAGAAACATATCGAGAGAGCGAAAGAGAGACAGAGGCGAATTTAGTAGAGGTTGGAAGAACCTCGAACTCAAAAGCTCTCAAATTAAAGAGAAGAAAGATTAGCAAGATTTAAGAAAGGATAATGAGAATTTTTAAAAGAGAATAAAATTGTTTGAAAATTATTATTGATTTTCCGAAAAATAGCGAATCTCCTTTAGTTCATCACTTTCAAATTCATTACTTTCATCTGAAAACTAGGGGAAAATAATTAAAAAATGCATATAGTAAAAATCTCCTCCGATGTCCGCCACCAGTGCCGATAACTTGACCTCAATTACAAAAAGGAGCCAAGTGAAACGACAACAAAAACAAGCCCTAGAACTATAAACCAGTACAAACTATGGAAACGGCCGAAAGAAGATCATTTACAGCATATCAGACAAATCAGAGCAGAAGTAACTGGAACAAAAAGAACATCGAAGTGAAAAAATCTACGAAAAAACTAAACGAAGATGGAAAAAATCATTTACATCGCCTGGCAGTTGCAATTTCATGAGTAGACAGAAATTTTCACAAACTATGACTACAACAACAACAACAACAAGAGCGGGCAACAAAAATAACACCCTGATGGCGCCAACTGGAGCGAAAACACAAACAGCAAGGCAGCAGCGACCGCCAGGGAGGGAACTAAAAACGAACATTTGATCGATTGGAGCTTTTTTGACAGTTCAGCTGTCAGCGGGGCAGACGGACGGACGGACGGACAGACAGGGCGACAGACAGAGGGACAGACAGGGGGACAGCGAGCCGGAAAACCAGAGTCGGCTCCGTGGACTGGGTGAGGGTTGCAGGTGCTTCTGGTTCTAAATGTCGTTGTTTTCATTTGTTGCTTTTGTTGTAGTTGTTGGCGCCGTGTTTCCGCGCTCTGTCATCTCCCAGTTGTTATTGTTGGTGTTGTTGTCGATGTTGTTGTTGTTGTTGTAGCTGAAATCATCAACTCGCCTGACGTTCGGACCCGGTTCGTCAGGGAAGCCGACAGTGGTTTATTTTCGTAGTTGCAAATGAGGAGGGGGAGAGAAAGAGAAAGTGCGGCGAGAGAGGTGAGCGACAGAGAGGAAGATAGAGAGAGAAGTAGCGAGTGGAGAACAGTGCAAGGAGTCGAGAGGTGGGAGCAGGACGGAGCGAAGTTGGAGTACGAAAACGAAGAGGACCCAGACAACAGCCGAGGAATGCAATTTAAATGGAAGGCGAGGGTCGTACGGGGAAGGAAGAAGAAGAAGAAGAAGAGGAAGGAGAGAAGGATCGGTGAAAATGCGAGCTGGCGAAAATATGTTAAAAATACTCAAAAACACTAGCAAGACACGAGGAGAAACCTGGGGATAAATCAGAAAAATGCACTCCAGTCGACAGAGACCGACCGTAGCGCCTGAGCCCGGCCCATGTGTGGAGACAGAAGAGAAGAGAAGAAGAACAAGAGGTTCTTGTCGTGGGTGGGCGGCGGAGGGCGAGGGCCGAGGGACGAAGGACGAGCGCCAGGACGATATGACGATAGCGGGCATGCGGAGGACGAGGACGTGGACGTCCGTAAATCGTGGTTTATTTATGGAAACCCTGCAGTAACCTCGATGCATAAATTTGCCTCCAGAAGAGTGGGAGAAACACCGAGAGGGAGGGGGAGAAGGGAGAGAGGGGGAGATGGAGAGAGATATATATCGCGAATATAAACAGCAGGAACAACAAGATGACAAAGTCATAAATACAAGAAATCCGACGGCTGCGATGGGTCAGCGTTGGCAACGCGGAGTGCGAGAGAGAAAGGGAGAGAAAGGGAGAGAGCAGGAAAACTTACTCCAGGTCCACACACGGCAGCCAAAGCAGTCGGAGCTTACCTGGAAGAGAGGAAGAGAGGAAGAAGTGAATACAAATTGGCAGAAAATTAATTGAAATGAAACGAAATTTCCTGATTGCATCCGATGATGCTAAGAACAAATTCCAGAAAGAAAGAAATTATCCATACTTTTGAAAGTAATTTAACTAAAAGGAACTTCGTGCAAAACCCAACTTAATGAGGAGGAAAATTACAAGGAAAATAATCTCTCTTCTTTCGAAGAATGTAAAAGGAATTTCACAAAAGATCATTTCATGAAAAACCATTTTCACGAAGCTTTCATTTCATGAAAAGAGAAACCTCGCCATAACCCATTTCGTGAAAACCAACTTCATGAAAAATGAATTTCGTAAAATATTAAGCCATAGGCATGTGGAAGAAACGCCAGGACAAAAAGAAATTCGGGTTAATGCAAGAATTCCTGCAGTTTTAATTGGATTCCATTTAAATGGCATTTCTTCGCTCGTTGTTCGGCCAGGCTCGCGACAATGGCAACAATATGAACATTTTCAACACGAGAAGCAACGAAAAGACAACAATAATAAATATAAAAGCCGCCAACAACAACGGCGACGGTAGGCTGAAAGGAACCCTGCAACTGTTGCCGCTTGCCGTGGGAATTGTTTCCGCCAACACTTCGGCTTTTAATTTGCTCCTTCCTGCTACCGCCCCCCACCGTCTCCGTCGGTCTCGTTCGCTCCTCGAATAAGGAGGACGAAGCAGCCAACACGAACTCTCACTGCTGCATTGCAAGAAATATTTACACGGCCGGAAATCGACTCCATTTAAAATTGAAGACCCGACCTCGTCCTTCTGACAGCCCTGAACAGGAACCTGGTTTCATGCGATTGTAGAAAAATAAACAAAAACATCGTCAACTCAACTCTTTAGTACTTCTCTTTTTATTTTTGAAAAATTTCGGAAAACATTCACAATCATTAAAAATTTAAAAAAATTTTCGTGTTCGAAACTGGGAAAAAACTCACATTGAAACTTTGAATTCATTTATTTTCTGTAGTCTGTATTGACAATTTTCGCTAATTAGAAATGTTCCTTCTACATTATGTAATTAGAAAATGGTTCTCTCGTGTTTATGAATTCTTATTAATATAATAAAATCCCGACCACGCTGTGATTTTGTCCACGAGCCGGCCGAAATTTATCGCCTGCGAGTCTGTTGTTGATGTCGTTCCTCCCAGTTCAAGAACGAATTTACGGCTGATTCTTTTAATGTTCCGCGAACAGATATTTCAGCCATATTTCAGCCGCAGCTAGTAAATTCCGAGACGCGGGAAGAGAGAGACAGCGGCCGGCCATGGCGAGAGGGAGGGAATGAGTCGGGCAGAAAATCAGATTTAAATTTTGCGCCAAACTGCAAAAGTCATTAGCACAGTTTCGACAACAAACACAAACGCAGTCCGGTCCGGTCCGGTCCATATGCAATTAAACACAGATATATATGTGTGTGTGTATGTCGTGATCAGACGATATACATGCGTATAATGCGATCTGCAGACAAGCCCGATCCGCGAGCAAATGGCACACATTTATGCATCGAAGGCATCGATTTGTAGTTAGGCAACGAGATTGCGCGCCAATCGAAGGGGCGCGAGGCGGCAGGTGGCAGCAGGGGCTGCGCGAGAGAGAGACAGCATAACGGACGGACGGACAGACGGACAGACGTAGGCAAAGGCATCGTGCGATATAAAATTATTATTGAAGCCACGGCCGCAGACCGCGAGCGGCCAACGGCAGGCGTTTGAAATCAATTAACCCACTTTTACCCACACAAGCCCAGCTCACACACACAGACCGAGTCAGAGAGAGAGGGAGAGAGAGAGAGAGAGGGAGGGGGAGCGCGCTCGGTGCAAACGGTAATGAGGTGAGCGCTACAACAACAATAACAACAGTAACAAAACATTGGTTTTAAATTCACCACAACCAAAACTCGCTGCTGCAGGACCTGCGAACGCAATTTCTCGCCCCCAGTGAACCGAAACTAAAGCAGGCAAATTACAACAACAACAACAACAACCATGACAACAACAAAGTGAAAACAAGTGGCAACGCTTTCTGCATGGCGGTTTATGGCCAGCTATCGCTGTTGTTGGGAGTTTAATAAACGCTCACGGTCCATCGGAGCCGCTGAATGGAGGAGGGCACGGCGAGGGGGGCGCGAAAGGAAGAGAGAAAGGAAGAGGGGTGGAGAGGGAGGAGGAAGAGAGGGAGGGGGGGAAGATGAATGCGAGTAAGAGAAAAAGAGATCGATGTCGATGGCGAGAGTGGGGTGGACGAAACGAGCAAGAGAACGAAGGATTCGAAGCCAGAGTGAGGGAGAGCGCGATAAAGAATTGATTGGAAAATGAGGAGCGAGATGTGGCCGGGTGGAGCGAGAGGCAAGAGGGAAGGGACAGAGAATGCGCGAAGGAGGCAGAGGAAGGGCGAAGGAGGCAGAGGAAGCCGGAGAGAGGTCGAGGCTGCGGAAGGAGCCGCAGGCAGTGGATCGGGGGCCGAAATGGGAGATGATATGGAGGGTGTGCGGGAGGCGAGAAGCAGCTCGCAGAGAGTGCGAGCGAGAAGGAGAACATCCCTAGAAGTGCACTTTGCGCGGCTCGCTGGCGATTTTGCATTATTATTGCTTTCATTGCAATTCCACAACATGTTTTCCTCGATCGCGTGGTTTTTTCTTTTTCTCCTCTCTCCCTCCCACTCTCTCTCCCTCACACACACACACACGCACACACACACTCAACGGCGCGACTTTGTTGCTGTTGCTGTTGCTGTTTTTGTTGTCACCGCTCGAGTGTGAAATCGATTTGCTGTGCAAATAAATAAAAACCACACCAACAACGGCTGATGATATCGTAATGATTTTTATTTTCGGGCTTTCTCCCTCGCTCCTTCTCTCTCCCTCACCCTCCCCTGTCTCTCTCTCGCTCCCCTCCTTCTCCCGCTTCGGAATGCCTTCCCTCTTCCGATATTAATATGAATTGTTGTTATTATTGTTATTGTTCTCGCCGCAGTCCATAGTTATTGGGTTCATAATCCTGATTGTTGTTGTCATCGTTGTTGTTGTTGTTGCTGGTGTTGTTGTTTTATTGTTCCCCCTGCCAGCGACGTTGTTGTTGTTGTTGCTGGCGATTATACAAAACCAATCAGATTTAATTCGCTGGCACACCAAAATCCCATCGTCCTTTATTGTCGTCGTTTGTTTTTTATTTTGTATTTGTTTTTGTTTTTGTGTTTGCTGCTGTTGTTTCGTTTGTTTGGCCATGGCAATTTTGTTGTTGCCGCTGTCGTAATTGTTGTTTGTATTGGCAATTTTTGTTGCCATTATTTTCCCATGATTTTATTATCGTTTCAATCATGATTTTCTGCAATGATTTTTTGTCATTCTTTTTTGCCTCTATTTTTTTACTTTGTGTTTTATAAAGCCATTTCTTTCTACGGATTTGTTTGACACAATTTTGTGTTACTCAATTTTATACATTTCATATTATGAGCTCTTGCAATGTAACCTTTTAATATGCCTTTTAAAATATCACCATTATTTTGTTATGCATTTGATCCACGCACTTTTTTGGAATTTTTATTTTTAATTCAGTTGTTAAGGGTCTTTTGCAATTCAGTTTTTTCCATTTCTCACCCCAACGACCACTAGAGGCGATTATTTGTGGTTTTCCCAGCAACAATCTTTCACAAAAAATGTTGCCCTACTTTTCCCCCCTCTCACCCGTTCATAATTTCCACGATTTTCCCGATTTATATTGGAAATTTTCTCTGCCCCGGGCTCTTCTGCTGCCCAATAAAACGAAACTTTCAAATTCCAATGAAAGTTTCGCCGACAAAAACGAAAAACCCCGCCCAATTGAAGGCTCCTTCAGTGTGAGCGAGAAAGAGAGGGAGGGAGAGAAAATTAAAAATGAATGAAATTTCTTGCTAAATAAGAGGCGAAAGTTTCGAGAAACAAAAACACGAAACCCAAGAATAATAAAAAATTTTGTCCTCTCGAAAGTTTCGCGAAATTTCACAGAATTTTCTGAAAATTAACGAGAATAGAAGAAGAAGAAGAGCAGATGGAGTGGGCGAAAAGAGAGAGAAAAATTAATGAATGCCAGCGAAATGTATTTTTAATTAAAGGACACAACAACAACAACAGCAACAACGAGAGCGAAATCCCAAACGATATTTTTCATTTAATTGTTATTTAAGCAGAAGCGAACCGAGAGAGAGGGAGAGGGACAATCGAATAAAAGGACAATCTGGCAGAATTTGCATTTCAAATTCGGCGCCAACGGCAGCAACAACAGAACAACTAATAACGATTACAACAACAACAGCAACATCGATGAACCGCAAGGACTTTGAAATCTCGACCGCGGAAAACCGGAGCCGGGGCAGCAACAACAAAGTAATCAAATCTCGGCCCCGTTAACGACGGCCGACGGACGGGCGGACGGACGGACGACCCTTAGACGACGCCGCCGTCGACCTCGATGAGCGACGGCGGAGGACGTTAAAAATCGACGGGTCCTGCGACGCCCTCGCTCCTACCCGTGGGCCCCGAGCCCGCGGATCCCCCGCCGAGGCGACGACGACGGCGACCCTTCGAGAGGCCGAACCCCGCCCCCGCTCCGAGCCCACGCCGTGCTGATGCTTAATTAAATGTTCATTTGCGCGCAATCAGCGAACAAATAAAATCCCTCGCATTTCAATTCGACGCCCAGGACCCGCGGCTCCGGCCTAAACCACCGACTGCCTTCGGCCGCCGCCCCTCGACCCCCGACGCCCTGCCACGGCGACCCCGCAGGACGCCGACAGAACAATGTCCTCGGGACATAATTGAGCAGAACGAGGAACCGGGCGAGAAGGAATTCGAATCGCACTTGCCGGCGGCGGAGAGGGCGAGATGGGAAACTGGCGGAGAGAACGGAGGGGGCAGCTTTTCGATCGAGTGGGGGAGGGAGAGCGGGAGGTCGGGAGAGGGAGAGGCGGCGGGAAATAGCAGGAGAGTGAGTGGGATGGCGAGCTGCTCGGGGTTCGTGGGTCGACCGGGTGTTTCCTAATTAATTCCTCAATCTTTTCGGCTGCCACTCAGGCATCCGCCGCCGTCTCCTTCCTCCTTCCACCTTCCTCTTCTTCGCTCTGCCTCCTCTTCTTCGACCTTTTCCCTCCTCCTCCTCCTCCTCCTTCTGCTCCCCTCCCTCGTCCCTTCTGAACGTCCTCATCACGACGGCCGCGTTCTAATTGAATTTTCAAATAAAAATTGCAAATGAGAAATTGTTTTTTCTTTTGTTTCCTCTCCTGCCTCATCAGGTTTATTTTTGAAGTTTTTTTCCTCCTCTCATCGGCCCTGCTTTTCGGTTCCTTTTTCGTTTTCTCATTCCTATTGAAACGACTTGAGTTCATGCGATTTCTTGGCATGTCCTGGAAATTGTGGGAACCTCAGATGAGCAGAAATGAATAGGGAGGAGGCCGATAATCAGAGCAGGACCAGAAGCCAGATAATCAGCGCAGAGAGGAGGACGAGAGGGCGGTGAAGCAGATGAAAAGAGCGAAGGAGTCGACGAAATTGGGTCGAGGTCGGGGTCGAATGCGGCTTCAATTGGAGGACCAAAGGAACGTCCTTCTGACAGCGACAGCAGCATCCCGGGATTCGTCCCTCCGTCAACGCTTCTCTGCAACCAGGAAATCTCGATTGTTTCCTCTCCCTCTTGCCCTTCTTCCTCCTCATTTGCTTTCTTAAGAAGCAAATCGCACTCCTAATAAAATCATCAAATTTAATTACACGACATTTCGGGACATTCCGCGAGGTCCCCGAGGACGAATCGCGACGACGACGGCCAGGACGACGATGACGACGACGACGACGACCAGGGCAACAAATTGCCATGAAAGAGAGAGGGAGGTAGGTAGGTGGAGTAAAGACAACAGAGAGCGCGCGAGCGAGCAAGACGAATTACGAATTCTTTTATTTTTCTGGCACAGCGACGTTTTTGGCAGCCTCTCGCAGCCTCTCGGCCTCGCGGCGTCTCCGCGTCTCCGGTTCCGTGTCCGCGCCGGTTCCGGCCTCGGTTGGATCCGCCGCGGATCCGCGGGCCGGCGAAAGTTTTTCGCTCGGGCAAAAACAAGCCATAAAGATAGCGGTAATTTATGTGAAACCGCACTGAAAATTAGGTTAACGGAACCTCCCCAATCGCCACCCCCCCCCTCCCTCCACTCTGTCTCTTTCTCGGCGCCTGCCCTCGCAGCTCCTCATCCGCCTCTGTCGCTGGCTCTTCTTTCGCTCCGCTTGCTTGGAAGCCGTGTTTTGTCTGGCGTAGTCGCCACCATTGTTGTTGTTGTCGTCGTCGACGTTCTTCTTCTTCTTCTTCTCGCTCTTACAGTCGCTGTTGTAGTTGTAATTTCCGTCCTCGCAGTGGTTGTTGTCCCCGATTTGAGTTGTTGTTGTCGGCGGCGGCGGCGGCGGCGGCGGCGGCGGCGGCCTCGTCGTCGTCACATGGCGCCCGCTGCTTGTTTACAGATGCCTATCGTTGCCGTCAAGCGGCGCCTCCTCAGCCCCCTCGACCCCACCCTCCTCTCCTCGTCGACTTCTCCTCTCCCTCCTCCCTCCTTCCCGCCCCACCCCGCCTCGCCTCCCGATTTCGTTCACTTCCACCGACGTTGGAAGTTTTTGCCTTTGTCAAGCAGGTCCTCCAGGCTGCCCGCCCCGACTCAGTTTTCCTTTCTGCGGCTTTCCCTCCCCCCCCCCTCTCGCTCTCCCTCTCTCTCTCGCGCTCTCGTCTTCCTTCAAAGTCGGGGCTTTGTTGGCGGCCTGGTCGGTCGTCCTGGTGCCCGAGAATCCTCAGAACGCGTTTGTTTACGTTTCGTCTGCTCCTATTTGTCAGGTTTCCCGCCCATTCCCGTCTCCCTCTCGTCTTCTCCCTCACTCCCGCTTCGCTTGCCCCAGCCTGCCTCCCCATCTGCCTCTCTCTCTCTCTCTCTCTCTGTCTCCGTCTTCCTGGCGCTTATTCTACCATAATTCATCCTATGAATTTCCATCTCGCGAAAATTCCTCCGACTTCCTCCCGACCCGTTCTTCTTGCCTCCTCTGAAACCATTAGAAACGGCCTCCGTCCCGCCTCCTCTGCGCCCTCGCCCTCCCTCGTGCCTGCGCCCCGCAAATGGCGCCAATAATCGCCGTTTTATTGGCATGAAAGTAATTCTTTCGTCAATTTCAGCTCGAATTTACTTTCAACGGTTATTGCTCACTTCGTCCTCTTCGCCTTCAGCTTCGTCTTCTGCGACTGCGACTGCGACCGCAGACCGGAGGTCGAGGAAGGGGGCAGAAAGTCGAAGGGACAGAGGAATTCGAAGGAGGCCCTTCTCGGAGCTGGAGAGCCAGCGGTCCTTGAGCAATGGGGCTGACGTGAGAGGTCCTTTCGCAGGACGAGCACTGCGCGATGCAAAGTCTGCTTTGCAGGGGCGAAGCAAAGGAGCCGGGCCGAGGAACGAATGAAGACTTTATCGAAGGGACAAAAATGCGGCCCGCTTTAAATGGAGAGAAACTCGTGAATACGTAAAATCGACCAGATTTTGAACAAAGAAATATAAAAAATAATATCTATATAAATAATATTTGCAGAAATCTCAATAATATATTTCTATACTTCCTAATTGTAAACACTGCGGATTTATTTCAGTTATTTTTGATAGGAATTGTCAAGTATGAATTGACTTGTATTCATTTAAATTCAGTAGAAACAAAGTGACTTCTCCGCAGAACGTGAAACATTCAAAGTACTTCAAAATAGTGCACTAAATTCAAATCCAAAACGAATTCACCCACCAAAGCAGCAAAACGAGAATCAGGATAACGATAGGGAAAACCTAATTAGCACAAAGGACGATCCAAGCGCGCTGCAATCTCAACCCACATTCGTTTGATTCGATTCTCCGAACGAGCCACCAACCCCCGACAAACACAGTCCAGCCGCCCCTCCCCCGAGCCACGCCCCAAATGACTCAACACCCTCCCGGCGCGCCCCATCCGTCCGTCCATCTGTCATGTCAAAGAAGAATTATGATTGAGCGTGAAAATATAAATCTCTCGCTCCTGACGCTGATTACGAAATAATTACCAGACCAGACCAGGCCAGGCCAGGGTGGAACGAGCGTACAAACGATGATAGAAATTCAATTAGTGTTCCCGTTTAGCATTCACTGCCGTTCCACACACACACCCCTGTCCCTGTCTCACTCTCTCCCCCCCCCTTGGGCCACCTCACGTCGCCCTCCCCGCGATTTCAATACGAATTTCCCTCTCAACGAGTGGAGTGAAGCGCCCGAGGGAGCGAAGCATAAACAGAGAATCTGTTGAAAGTGAATTAATCGGAGCGTTCGAGGGACCGCCCCCCCCCCCCCGGCTCCCCTCGGTCCCCGCAATCCCCGACCCCGTTCCCGGGGGCTGGCGTGCATCGGGGAATACAAACGATCCCTCGGATGCACACGTATCTCCAGCATAATTAAAACATAAACTCCAGTCGTCGGCCGAGGCGTCGATGGGGGCAGGGACGAAGAAATGTGTGCCAGTGTTTGTGTGTGTTTGTGTGGGGGGGGTTGTGGATTCCCCAAGCAATTCTCAATTGATTCCTGCACTTGAGACCGAAACACGCGCGAGGATGAGGGGATGGAGTTTAGTGGAGTGGAATGGCAAACAGAAACAACTCCATTTGGGTTCTTTTCGCTTGTCGATCGGCGCCCCTGACCCAGTGCACGAGGGCGGATCAGCCCGGGCTCCTTTTTACAAGGACCACGCCTAATTTCTCCCCGTTGCATTTGTGATTTTTCGTCCTCCAACCCCTTTGCCTTTTCGCAACGCACATCGCTGGGTTTCTTTCCTTCTTTCCGTCTCCATCTGCGGCCTCTTTCTCTCGTCACTTGTCCTCAACTTTCGTGTTTTCGCCTCGCTTCCTTTTCGCTTCCCTCTCCCTTCTTTACCCCTACCTCTTCTTGCCCTTTGCACTTGCCTTCCTTTCGCCGGCCACCATTTGAATATTTCATGGAATTGGGGGGTCCACACGGCTTCACCACCGGCCAACGCCCTCCCCGTCTTCCTCAGAACCCCAGCTTAAGCCACCGTCGCCCTCGACGCCGTCGTCCGCGCGTCGCTTCCCCATCGGCCGATGTACGAAATTGCATAAATTTTTAATTTCATTTGCCGAGCCGAGCCGTAGACAGCCCTCCATCCGCCATCCTCCATCGCCTTCAACACCCGAGCTCCCGCTCGGTCCTCTCCCTCCCTCTTCCCACTTGTTACGACCGCGTGTCGGGTCCTCAACGCTGGACGAGGGCGTCGCCGTCCACCGGTCGCCTCGCGTGGAAGAATCGAATTCGCCCAATGGGAATCAGAGATTCTGAATCTCGAATACAATCGAATCGGAAATTCCAAGACTCGGAGCAGAAAACGATTCATGATAGTCGGACATGGAAAGGTTTTGTTTTATATATATTTAAAGTTCTGTTTGCTTTTATTTTTGCCTTTTCGAATTTATTTGCAAATGTTAATACTTTATTTTTAACATTTTTATGATCTTACTGAATAAATATTGCTAAAAATATTTCAAAATATGTCATTGAATTTATTTAAAATTATTAGAATTTACTGATGGAAATTCCAATTCCCCATTTCCTGCTCGTTTGGGAACCGCTGGCGCCACACAGGCCTCCCCAATCAACCACCAAGGCAGACAAAACATCGGCCGGTATCGCATCGACAGATATATGTACCCATCTATCTATCTATCTATGCAACTGTCTACCGGTCTGTCTGTGTGGCGATGGAACGTAATCTAATTAGAAATTAATTTTCTTTTCCAAACCAGGACGCGGTGCGGTGCCAGCGGAGCTCGTAAAATTCGTCCCCAAACGGAGGCAGAGCGACACAAATGAGGGAGAGTGCGAGAGAGAGAGAGAGTGAGAAAGAGAGGAAGGAAGGGAAAGGAGGTCGAGTGGAGGTCGTTCGGTCCCGAGTGATACGTTAAGCAAATTCGCAGAATTATGAGCTCCTGTGGGCGGTGGCGACTGCATGCGACAGGAGCTGACAGCGGGGAGAGAGAGGGAGAGGGAGAGGTGAAAGGAGTGAAAGCGGGAGGGACGGGAGCGAGGAAGCGGTGGCGCGATATATTTGCTGTGTGGCAATAGAATTGAGAGACGGCAACTTTTACCGCATTAAGTCATAAATTCCCAAATGGTTGAGCGTTGCAGGGCAACTGATGAATAATACACAGATACGCAAACACACACACACACACACATCCACTCCCTTGTATGTCCACATGGGTACATGTGTGCGGCTGTGTGTGTGTGAGGAGGCAGGCGATACTCGTGGATCGCCCACGGCAACCCCCAG
This sequence comes from Coelopa pilipes, assembly GCA_947389925.1. Lineage (NCBI taxonomy): Eukaryota > Metazoa > Arthropoda > Insecta > Diptera > Coelopidae > Coelopa > Coelopa pilipes. Next base: position 8,157,944 of record OX376698.1, on the reverse strand, counting down.
CTGGTTTGGGGGCGAATCCAACCAGGCGGAGATCGTAAATTTCGTACCCGGTCGTCACCGCACACACACTCACACCTGCCCCTCCTCCGTTTCCGCTTCCGCTACCGTTTCCGTTGTCATCCTCCTACGACCACGCCCCTGCCCCGGCCCCCTGCGATCGTCTCGCGGTCGACGCCCGGGCCTCGAGGGTCGGAGTTCGGTCGTGACTAAATTTTGACAGCTACATTTTTGGCAGTTGACACTTTGCCACGCCCCCCACTCGACCACCCGCCCCAGCGGTCGCTGATGTGGTTGTTGTAGTTGGTGCTGTTGATTTTGTCGTCGCCAGCGCTGGTCCTTTCGCTGTTACTGTTGCTTTCTTGTTGTTGTTATGTTGTCTCTTTGCTGGACGCTCCGAACGTAAATCGCGGATTTAATTGTAGTGGACAGGTTTATGCGGCCCCAGAGCCACCGATCCCGCCCCCCGGACTTTGAGGGATGCCCGCGGATCCCTGACGTGGTCGCTCGGCCGGGCTGGACGAGCCTGGGATGCGGACAGGGATGTCGACGTGGATGTGGACGAGGCGGACCGCGATGCTTGGACGCCTCGTTGGACAGAGTTCGTTAGAAGGAGGGGGAGGGGACCGGGTCGGGTTCGAGTTCGAGAGGCAGCAGGACGTACCGGACGACTTGGTGGCCGCGAGCGAGCGACGATGAGGACGACGTCGAGCCGAGCAGTGGGAAAGAAGGGATGGCGGGAGGGCGAAAGGATGACAGGGACCTGGAGCGGTTGCGGGGGCGGGGGAGGGTCGTGAGGGTTGGGTCGAAGCGGGGCAGATCGCAAGGGGAGGACGGGGGCCGCCACGGGTTGAGCCGCTAATCCAATTATGGCCGATTCGATGGCTCCAGCCCCGGGGCGCTGGGGCGTGTTTTTCATGTGTGTTTTTTGCATATTTTCTAGTCTGTTCTGCGGAGAGTTTTGTACCTTGGATAGACCATAAAAATCGAGCAAAAAAAATGAGCAGCCCCCCCCCCATGAGCAGGGGCTCCATAAACACCCCATCAACACCACGCCCCATGGGCCGACCTTTTTTCGCTAAACTGCGCTCCGACTGCGGAGGGCAGGAAAATATTTTGAAACACAACATATTTTTAGGCTCTTCAAAATGAATCGAAGCCCAGCCCAGCCAAGGGCGGAGGCGGAGCGCAGTTGACGACGGAGGGGGGCAGGCGAAAGGGAGGCGAGGAAGGGGAGAGAGAGCCGGAGAAGGAAGAACAAGTGGAAAGGACGCCCTCGTCGAGCTCGTCGCGGATCCCGGCCGGAAGTTTAAAGTTCCGCGCGCCAAGCAAAGCCAGGCCGAGAGCCAATAAAAGCCAGAGCGAGGGAGTAGAGAGCGAAAGAGAGGGGAGACGGCCGTACTTTGTTGTGACGCTGCGTCCGACGTCGAATCGATGGCGTAATCGTTCACGCGATAACACAATAAATTCAAAGTTTACCCTCCGACAGCAGCCGTCTGTCTGGCTCGAGGGCGCCGTCGACCCCTCGCCAGGCCGTTCCCGGAAGCCCGGCGCCCACCGCAGTCGTCGGTTCTCCTGCAGGCCCCCTCCCGCTCCCTCGTCCCCTCCACTCTCTTCTCCACACTTCATAACTCCTTCGCCGACGTGAGCCGGAAGCGGGCTGGCTTTATGGAGGCTCTAAAATTGCCCAGGCGTCGCTGTCGCCGTCGCGGTCGCTGCTCGCAGCGCCGTGGACGTCGTCGAGGCGGCAGTTGGCAACGCTGTCGCGGTTGTCGCGTCGTCTGCGTCGCGGTTTCGCGCACTTGAGAAATCAATTTGTTTTCACGGCAAATACATTCGCCTTCCGCCTTCCGCCGCCCGGCCACGCCCACCGCCCGCTGCCTCCCACCCCCGCCCTGGCATCCGTCACGTGTTCGTCATAAATTTCCCCTTTCGTCTTCTCCACCCTCGCCCCCAGTCGCTCGCCTTCGCCTTTCGCTACCCTTTCGTTCGAGACGAGACGACTCGATTGAGTTTTCCAAGTTTCTTCTTTTCTCTTCCCTCCATTTTTCTCCCTCACTCCTGCTCGCTTTTCTGTATTACTTTGTTGTTGTTTGAGTGATTGAAAAATATGAAAGCTCTCAATTGATGTGACGTTTATTGAACTCTTGAAGCATCCTCGGGCGGCGCGCGTCGGGTTTTGCGGTTTGCCACGGGGACGAAGGACCTCGCATACATTGTAAAAACAACAATAGACACCAGATCGATGGGTGGATGGATGGATGGATCGACAATAGATGAGGGGGGAAGAGGTTGCTGCGAGGGAGTAGATGAGGACACAATGGGAGAATGTACAAGAGGGAATATGAAAGGAGAGAATTTCCAGAAAGAGAGAATTTACAAGGAATGTGCAGTGAAAATACGGCAAGGGATTAATTTTTTATGTGATTAATTTCAGACGAACACACAGTGGTTGTGGAGTTTTCCATAGGTACAGAGAGAGCTATGTAATTGATATCGAATGTATATGAAATGAAAATAAGTATTCAATAGATTTGAATGTATTGAAAAGAGATAAAATAAAATATACAAAAGTTCGGAGATTTTGGAAAAATGTAGAGAACATATGGAGTTATTGAAAAAGTATAAATGTTAATAATTGAAATTAGGAAATGCAATATATTTGGAAATAAACACCTGAAATAAATAAACTATATACAAATATGAAGAAAAATACTATAGGGGTTTCTACACTGACAGACAAGAGAGTTGTAAATTTATTTCTCGAAGATTCTAAAACAAGTATGTTTAAGTAGTATTGGGGAATTTCATCGGATTAAAATCGCAAGAAAACCGGAGATAATGAACTCATTTATGTGAAGTGTTTTCAGCTCCTGTGTCCCGAACTCTCCGTTCTCGAGGGAATCAACCTGGAATCCATGAATCAGCCCGATTTCCCCTTCCCTCCCGCTCGCTCTGCGTCCTGCTCTGGGCCTCTGGAGGCCTCCCGCCCTGTGGTTTCTAATTTATATACCATCAGGACTTCGCACATAATGCATTTATTCTCCGAGGCAGCCATAAAGTTTCATTATAATGGAAATTCCGACCAAAACACATGGAATGCGAGGCGAAACCGCAGCGGCGGCAGGAGCCAAAGGCAGGGAGGGGGACAACGCGGCTGAGTGAAAGAGAAAACTAGTGGCCAACAGAGAGAGAGAGAGAGAGAGAGGGGGAGAGGGGCCGGTCCGAGTGCGGCTGAAGATATTTTCTTGCAAATCTGCAGAATGCTTGTGGTCGAATAATAAACTTCCATTTGTTGCTAATTTTCTAAAATGCTTTTTATGAAAGCAGCAACAACAAAGGCCACTCCAACAACAATACCAATGGCCACAAGAATACCGACTGCTACAACAACGGGAGTTGAAACCACAGCAAGAACAGCAAAGACAGCGCTGGAGCAAAAACAATAGCAAAAACAATAACAAAAACAATAGTGGAAACGCCGTCTCTTTATTTGAGTTAATTTCAATTCAAGGCATAAACATGGGCAAGAGTTAATGAAACCACACACACACACACACGCACACATGCACACATTCCCTCACCCTTGCAGCCACTCCCGTATAGTGCAGCGAACACACACAGACAGCAGAAACTCGCACACTTACTTGCAATTAGGGAGGGAAGCGTGTGAAGGCCGTGTGTATTGTTGTATTTTCAGCAATGAAAGCAACAACAACAACATTGAAGCTAAGACAACAAGATAACAAGTGTGGACGGAACAACAACAACAGTCAACAACAATCATGGACGTACCAACAAACAACAATAAAGACAATAATAGAAACGAGAGTAACAAGAACATGGCCAAGAATAGAAAGAAATAGAAAGCTTTCCCATTACCATCCCGGCAAGGAACACTTTCGCTATCTCTATCTATCGCACTCTCACCCTCGCCACTCGCTCTCGCACGCACCTTTTCCTGTAGCTCCCTCTACCCTCTATCTCGCTCCCGCCTTCCCGCCCAGCAACTGCCGCAAACACGTAGCGAGCAACACACGCCCAGAAACAAATACAAAGCCGCAGGAATACCAGACGAGCACATACACACACACACACGGAACGCACACATCGTCATTTGCTCTTCCGCATTCACGCGCCCACACGCAGGCACCTATGTGTGTGTGTGTGTGTGTGAAGGTATTCTGCGGAATAATAAAAATGTCCTTTGCCTTCTGGAAACGAGTATTCATGGAGCGCATTTTTCATCACATTGCGAGGCCGGATCGGGAGAAGGGGAGAAAAGAGGGCGAGGCCGAGCCATGAGCCTAGGCCTGAACCCAGGGCCTGCACGAGCCAAGGACTCGGCCCAGAACTGAGGGGTCTGAAATGTAGGGAAGACCGAGAGGCAGGAAGAGCACACGAGAAGGTGATACGAAGGAGGCAGGAAGCGCAGGCGAGGGGCGAAGGAAAAGGAGAAGACGAAAGACAAGGCCCGAGCATCCGACGACCCAACGGAATGAGCGATGAGAAGAGATGGGAATAGTTGGGATCAGAAGTAACGACTTTAGCTCCGAGTGTACCGGGGACAACGGCCGAGAGCAGCGGGGAGGGCCGGGAGAAGGCAATGCCAGGAAGAGGACACTGACGGAAGAAGGCAGAAGGAAGGGACGTAGGCGAGAGGAGGTCTAGGGAAAGGGCGGAGAGAGCAACTGAAAAGGAGGATCTCGGACCAGCTGCTCGCTGGAAGCTCGAAAGTGCTGCCAAAAGCCAAAAGAACGCAATGATTTGCCTGCGTCCTGGCCGGCGTTGCAACAGACGAGCAAGTGTTGAAAAATTGCACTTCCGGCCCGGCTTCTGGTCCTAAACCTTCTTTCCCCTTCACTGCTCAGTGCTTCCTTTGCTCTGCAAACTTTTTGCTCACTTGCTGGGGTTTCGCTACCCTGGTATTCGAGAAAGAGGGGTGGCTGGAGAGCCAAGTAATCGTTTCGGGTACCCGGTACATCTCAATTGGGGGGAGAGCAGTCGCAGTGAACGCAAACCGCGACCCCAGCCCAGCGAAGACCGAGCAAAACCCAACACTGCTGCTCAATACCAGCCAGCAGCGGACGCAGAAGCGATTAAGGAGGAACAAGAAGCAGTCGTCGGAGTCGGAGAGGAAGAAGCGTCCCCGAGGACGTTGGAAACTCCGCAGATCCCTCGGAATAAATCAGCGTTTAACTAAACGCCAGTTAACCAAACTTTCCCCCGTCCATCCATCTCGGCCCGGAGCTGAAGTTGAAGCTGAAGCGCTGCGACCCACAAACTTGACAATTTATTAACGTGGCTCGGACCTTCCCCCACTGCCTCCCGCGTGTTCCGCTTGTTCTTCCCGCGACCGACCCCGACCGCGACAAAATGGGGAAACTTTGGCCATTTCGGCGGCGAATTTATGCAAGCGTCTTAAATCTGTTTACTTCTGGCCTCACGAATAATCGGTTAATTTTTCACAATCTTTATAAATCACCCGACAAGAACACCAACAACAACAATAACAACACCCCCAAAAATAACAAAAACCAAAGAAAACAAAAAGAAAACGCAAGAAGCAGGGCCGAAAAACTACAACAAGAAGTGATAACCGGAAAACTCGTCTCTGGAGAAACATCGAAAACTTTCCCCTTTACACGCGCACAGCTGGCAACCCTCGCCGCCCGCCCTGCGTGGTGGCAACGCTCCGCTTGGCTCGGCTTGGCTCGGCTTGGCTCGGTTCGGTTCGGTACGGCTTGCTGCGCTCGGCTCCCGGTTCGGGTTCGGGCTCTGGTTCTGGTTTGGCTTTTCTTATCCCCGGCCTTAAATTGTTTTTCCTTCGTTGCGGTCGGTTAACAACGCCATAAAAAACACTTTTAAAGTCCGAAATGGGGCGGCGGGGGCGGCGGGGGCGTCACCAGAGCAACACCAACAACAACAACAACAACAGCAACATGAAACCACAGCCCAGGGTGGGGCGACGGGGCGAGGGAGAAGAAACAAAGCTCGAGCTCAGTGCAATTTCTGAAGCCGAGGGTGTCTCGAGGTGTCGTCGAGCGAGGCGTTTCGTGGTCGTGGTCGTCGACGTCGTCGCACGGGGGTTGGGGGCGTTGGAAAAAGAGACGTTGGGGGCGGCGGAGAGAGTCGAGGACGGGAGCGAGGGGGGGCGACGGCGGGTGACAGACGTTGCTCCAACTTCATCCTGCAGCTGAGACCAGGACACAACACCAAGACACATGCTGCAGAGCGAGGACGAGGCAGGGAGAGACAGAGATAGAGAGAGGGGGGAGAAGGACATTAGAGCGGGAAAAGAGAAGAGAGGGCGAGGGTGCCCGGGTGCAAATGACTGCAGTTCGTGTACACCAATGCGGAGTTGTTGGTGGCAACTTTGCCGCCAAGGCAAGTGGGGAGCGAAGTCAACAAGGAGAGCACGAAGGAGGCGAAACGAGAAAAGGAAGGAGACGGGCGGAGAGGGGGGCCAGAGGAAGAAGGGGCTCGGGGAGGGAAGCAACGGACGAGCGAAGGGTGGAGAAAGCGAGGAAGAAGGACGAGGACCAGCTGGGAGAGAGAACGAGCCAGAGCCAAGGGCCAGCGGAGATGAAGCGAGTTTCCGGAGGGGCGACGGAACATGAAAAGGAGGGTGGAGGACGAAGAGGAGAAGGAGGAAAAGAGGGCGAGGAAGAAGTGGACCAACGTCGGGGTCGAGTCGGAGCGGGGCGACCCGGTCAGACGGTATCAAATGCTTTGCTTAATGGCCTCAAATCAGTTTCGCTTTTCGCCGGCAGCGGCAAAAGGGGGCCATTTTTGACCCCGCCCTCCGCGCCCCTCCCCGCGCCGAACAGGTCGCCACAAGACGTCGTTGCTGCGGCTCCACGTCGGTGGATAACAAAATCTGAAGCGTAAAAGAATTCACGGAAGCGAAAAGAGAGAGCAAAACTTTCCTGCTCCCAGCCACAGAACGGGAGCGGGAGTTGGTAGGTGAGTGAGAGGGGGCAGAGAGAGAGAGAGAGGGAGAGAGGGAGAGCGGGATGGTGGGACACTGGGTGACCCCCGGCGACCCACCCCGAATCGGGGAGCCAGAGCGAAGTTATTTTTAAGTTTATGTCATTCGTGTTTGCTCCTCCTTTCTTTTTCCTCCTCCTGTTGGAAACTCCTGTTTTGGGGGTTGTTGTTGTTGTTGTTGTCTTGTGAATTGTTGTTGTCGTTTTCGCTCCTCTTGTTGTTGCTGTGGTTGTTGTCTTAGTCGCTATTTTTAAAGCATTTAATGGACTCAGTCTGCACCAGCACAAGCACAAGCACAGGCAACACTGTTGTCCATTAATGTCCCTTTCGGTGCGGTTTGTTGTTGTCATTGGCGTGGGTGACACGGCTGGGTGGGAGCGAGAAAATGTCAAGGATAATACGCTGCTGTTGTTGTTGCCCGGTCGAGATGGCTTACTTAAAGACGTGCTTAAAATAAGTTCTCGCAAACCTGCGAAAGCACGGCGTTACAAATTTTGAAAAGGGACAACATTGGAGAGAATTCGAGGGCGACAGGGACGGAGATGTCGAGATTAAAAAGAGAACAGAAAATGGGCGGAAAGTCGAGTTCGTGATGAGCGTTGGAAAATATTGGATAAAAAGACAAGGTAAATGACGAAAAAATTGTGGAGGAAATCAGGCAAACATTTTGCGAAAAAAGGGATCAAAATCGATGGAGGAAAATGTGAGAAAAAAATATAAGGAAAAAAATCTACATTTGGCAACTCTACAGCGCCTCCGATGGCGGGCTTTAAAATTTTGAATCTCATAAATTATTTAAGGACATTCCGCAAATGCAAACTTTCACCTGTCTGAGCGAGAGGGCGCTAGTGGGGGAGGCGGAGGTGGAGGAGGCGAAGGGCGTGGCGGGTTCGTCGTGTGCCGAGCAGGAGGAGCAGCTGCAGTAGAAGAGAAGAAGTTCGCTCTCGCTTTGGTTATGAATTATTTAGAGCGAAAACAGGCGGATCGCTTTAATCTGTCTGCAAAGAGATGGAAAAAGAGGCGGCGACGAGAGGAGGGAGGGACGACGGAAGGAGTTGACCAGAAGCAGAGTCGACGAAGACGAGGACGAGGTGGGATCTGCATACGGTAGGAACTTCTATTCCTGAATCGCAGGAGGAGAAATTTCGAGCTGCATTAGAAGCAGGGAAAATATTGTGATATCTCGGAGAAGTGGATTTTAGCAGGGGGAAAAAGTAGATGAAAACGATAAGAAAAAACACAAAAAAAAAATATCTCTTTTCCGCAAACCCCCCTCTCTCTCCCTCTCTTTGTCCTCCCACCCCATCCTGTTTTCAACTTTCATAAATCCGGAGTTCAAGAATCGCCGCCGTCTGATCCCAGGCAAAGACGAGGACGAGGAGCTCCAGGTCCGACACAGGTGCCGGCGAGGGCGGCTCGGGGGTGTGAAGGGAAGGGGGCGTGGCAGGGGCGTCAGAAGAATCCACTTACGGCGACGAACGGCGGCGACTTCGACGCAGAAAATTCCAACACGACGCATTTTTTGCGAGCATCCCCATTTTTTTTTCCAACGATGGTGTTGTTGTTATTGTTTTTGTTGTTGTGAGAATTTCTAGAGTGTTTTTGTTATTGTCTGTTATTGTGTTGTTGTTATATTTGTTATTGCCTGTGTGGATTTTTTGATATTTTTATTCCAACGCCTTGTTTTTTCTGCCAAGCTCTGGTGTTTTCTCTCAATCTTCTGCTTTTGTTAATGTCTCTTGTTGTTTTTGTACTGAGTCTTTTTGTTTTTGTTATTGTCTCCTGATTCGTTTGTCTCTGGCTGGTTTTGTCTCTTGCTGCCTTCCTTTTGTCCCACCTTGATGATATTTTTTGTTGTTGTTTCTTCTCCACATCGTCCTCGCATCAATTTTCCACATTTTCCCCCTCCACACGAGACCGGCTCGTCTTTCGTCTGGCCACGACTTCGTGTGCGCCTCGGCTCCACCCCCCCCTCTCTCCCCCACCCTGGGGGGGTGGTCAACCCCCTTCTGCGACGCCCCACGTCTTGCTCCAGTCGGCCGCTGTGACAAATGTCTGAGCTCTTTATTGCCGACGCGTTTCTATGCGGGATTCTCTCGTTTGTCTCCACTGCCTCCCTCCCGACACCCTCCCTCCCTCTCTCGCCCACCACTCCCATGGGTCTGCTGCCTTCTGCCTCTCTCGCCCTCCCCCCAACCCTCTGCATTCCCTCTCTCCACTCCCGGCTTTTCCGAGGAAATTCGCGCGAAGACCACTCGATTGACGAGGGTGGGAGCGAGGGGCGTGGCGTGGGGCGTGCCGCGGGGGTGCTCGAAAGATATTTTATTTGTATTCCTCCGACTGCTATTCTTACGCTGTTGCTGTTGCTGTTGTCCATGTTGTTGTTGTTCCTGTTGCTGCGGGTCTTCGTCTTGGCCTGGTTTCGGCTCCTACTGGTCGCTTTTCGTCTCGCCATTGGTCTGTATTTGCTCTGTTGGCATTGTTTTCGTTGTCATTCTGTCCTTGCGCTTGTCCTCTTCCTCATCTCCCTCTTGCCTCGGGGCTCCCTCTGCATGTGTGTGTGGGTTCTCCATGGCGAGTTCAGTGGACAGCGATTCCCAATTCAACTTATTTTATTATCATTACAACACGAAAACTTATCATTTCTCATTCATCTGACAAAGTCCCAGAAAATACAACGAAAATGCAGAATTTTTCGCAGACAGGAATAAATCTGTTGACTAAAATTGGTTTACCTAAGTCAGGTATATTAAGTTTAATGTTCATCACACTCTTTATAACTTTTGCTTCTACTCAAATGGAACTTTTTTACTCTTGAATAACAATTTTTGCGCGTTCTTCGACCTCCTGCCCGTAGCCCTCTTCCCCTCTCCGGCCCCTCCTCGAGCCCCTCCGAACGAACTATCGTTTCGTCCTTTGAAGTTCCTTGCGATTCCTTTTGATTTTTATTACTTCCTCGTGCGGGAAATAAATGAACTCCGTTCCGCTCCCCCGAGGCAGTCGTTAAAACAACTCAGCCCCACCACAACCCCCACCCCCTCGGCCTCGCCTTCGCCCGCCCGTCGACCACGACCGTTTTTTCTTCCTTCGGCTGTCATAATTTTCTGTGCCTCCTTTGGCCTCGCTTTCGCCCGCCCCGATCGGGCGATCGGAATTTCGTATTTCCGTGAATTGCTTAATTAAATAAATTTATGTTTTCATGTCGTGCCGGGTTGTGCTTTATTTTTATTGTCTTGTTCTTCTTCTGCCTCGGCTTCTGCTGTTTCGGCCTGGCTCCTTCTTATCCGCCGCCTTTATGTCTCCTCGGGGACACTTTGCACCCTCTCCCTCAGCCCCTCCCCCAGCCGCTCCCTCACTCGCCCCCGGTCCGTCTCTTTCTCGCTCCCCTGTCTTGTCGGATTCCCTTGACCTTCCCTCGCCTTCCCGGCCCTGGACTTCGACATCTCGATTTGACTGATTGATAATAACAATAATAATTTTACGACCTTCCTTTATGGTCGCCTTTGGCCCGGGCCGGGACCGCACCGGAGGCGCGAGGGGGTCGGGAAATCATCGAGGGGAAAATAAATCCCGGTATTTGCGATTTTTATTTCGCTAATAAAAGCCTCGTGTTAATTATCGCCGGCACGAGATACCATCGAAGGCCGGAGGGTGTCGACCAAATCCCAGTTCAATCACTCGATTCTTCCCGATTTTCTTTCGGTGATTTCAGTTTTGCCAGGACCTGGCTTCATTTTTTAATTCCTTTGATACGATGTCTTCAATATTTACTTCCTTGATATCACCTGCATCAGATTTTTCCTTCCTTGCCATCACTTTCTTCCACATTTACCTACACCAGCATTTAATAAATTCTCATATTTCTTCATTTGCCTTCGCCTTCTCGCATTTCTTTCATGGGCTTCATTTCGGCCGCGAATTCCTTACCTTATTTCGCTGGCTCATGTCCTTTGGAATTTTCCTAATTTATTTTTTCCACATTCCTTCGCCTCCGGACTTCAGCGAAAATTTCTGATTTCTGCTCTCTCAATATCGAGGCAATGTTTCATATTTTTCTCCCGCTCGATGTCCTTCGCCAATCGAGCCCAGGACGATCATTAATTTTCATTCGGCGACAAAGGGATCCACGGAGGCCACGTCACGCCACGCTCGCCCACACACGAAGGTAGGCCTCACCGACACACTCACCACCACCACCGCACACACACGACCCCGGCTTCATGTACGAGTGAATAACGATGTACGATTTGCGATTTGCGAAGGACATCAGTCAGAAAATTATTCATGCATGTCGAGGACGAGGGGAGGCAGAGCAGGAGGTGGAGAAGGAGACAGAACTTCTTAGATCCATGGGAGGTCGAGGAAAACAAAATAGAAGTTCAGGAATTTGCGAAGAAAGGGAATCAGGAATCAGGGTTTAAGGAAAGGAAATTCTTGAAGATATAAGGAAAGTGGCAAAAGGGGGACTCGGGAAGGTGGCGGGAAAATTAATGGAGAACGAGAGGGAAAACCTAATGTGTAGCAGAAAATGTGAATGGGAGAAGCTGTAGAGAAAGGGAAAATAAATTTATAAATACAGGAACACGCCACGAAAGCCGAGCATTTTTTCGATAATCCATAATAAATAAAAATAACATCGACTTTCTTACTATGAATGGCGCAAGTAATTTTTGGTTTTTTCGATGCGGGAATTTAATGTGAATTTCAAATATGCCACAGAAGGATCTGTCTTCCATCCCTCTCGACATTCCCTCCGCCTTCTGGGGGTTTCTGTTTCCTATTTAATTTGTTCTTGTTGCAGGATCTCGCTTTTGTTGCAGGATTTCGCTCATTTTTTAGGACTCTGGTTCTGTTGTTCGTCTTTCGCCTGGATTATTTTCCCAGTTGACTTTTGTTGTTGCCCGTCGGACTCCGCTCTCGCTCCCCGCCCCTCGGCGTCTGGCGGCCCCGACGACGACGCGCCGACAGACGGCGAAGGGAGGGGAAGCGTCGGCATTTTGAGCGGAAATTCGACGCCATTTTCCTTTGTCTCGCGCGCCCATTTGTGGCGAGGGCGCGAGATTTCCAAGAACTCACTCGGCTTTAGTTTTTCCTACCCGCAGACATGTTTTTGCCGTGGATTTTTTCGCATTTGAAACATTTTTCGTGCCAGGCTGATTTGTCGCAATTTCCTCGTAATTCATTTATATTTGATGCCATTAAAATGAAGAAGAATAATACAGAAAAAATATATTCTATCCTTACAAATCCCCCAGGACAAAATTAAACCGAAATTAATGATGCAAACAATTGCAATTAATTTAATTCCCACAAACAATTTAACACAAATAGTGAACAAATAACGCAAATATGAAAAAAGTATTATACAATGAATGAAATAAAAAAAAATGTACCTGCAATAAATCTAGTATTGAAAAAAAGAGCGACCACTGGCGTTAACAAACATAATTATTCCATAAATATTACAAAATGGACAGAAAATTAAACAACAAATTAATGAGCGAGTCGGAAAACTAAAAAATCTATTTCAAAATCCACTCCAAAGAGGACAACGAAAATAAAATAAAATAAAATAAAGGCAAAAATCGAAAATTCGCACACTTTCGGAAACGCATGGGGTTTTGTTTTCTATTTGAGGTGTTTAATTGCTATTTAAACAATAATTATTTCGCTGCCGAGCCAGAAACCCTTCTTGTTCTTGTAATTTCAGTTGTTGTTGTTTTCTCTACGAAATTGTTTTTTTCAAAAGTCTTTTTGTTGCTGCTTCTACGGTGTTTTTGTTTTGCAACATTTTCATTGTTGCTCTTGTTTGTTATTTTTGTTTTTCTGTTTTCCCTCTGTCCTCGTTTCCCGCTTCTGCTGACCGCAGTAAAATTCAAATTTTTAATTAATTAAATGGACAGACACACACACATGTACACGCACGCATATGGGCTGCATTTACTCGCCAGCGCTCACACACACACACAGGCACAAGTAATAAATGCGAAATTTATTGCATATTTCGCGGCGTCGTAAATCATTCTGGCCGAGGGACAGCAGCTGACGGCTGGGTCGAGGGGCAGTGCAACAACAACAACAACAACAACGACAACAGGAACAAGTGGAACAACAACAACAACCACGACTCCTCCCCCTCCTACAACAAAAACAATAATCATAATTACAACAACATCAGGAAAACGATGCCGATGCCGATGCCGATGCCGATGCCAGGAAACAACAATTTGAGCCGATATTACAAGAGCAACAACAACAACAATGCCGACAACAACAACAATATTGACGACAACAACAGCAAAATTGACGACAACAGCGCCATCCACAGGGGGGATAATTATAACGAGAATGGGAGCAACAACAATTGCAGAAACAACGGCCACTGATACAACAACAACAATAGCAACAACCACAATAGCAACAACCACAATAGCAACAACAACAATAGCAGCAACAGAGCGAACTCAACAATGGAGAGCATAACTGAGAGCACAACAACAACAACAGCGGCTCTAACAACAACTATTAAAGCAACGACAACATCAATTAAAAGAACAACAACTAGTCAGCCTCGAAAGCAATGACAGTAACAATTTCAAATTCAATAACAACAACAACAACAACAACAGCAACAGCAACAACTTACACAACTCCAGCAATAACTGCAATTACAACAAGGCTTCCATTAAGAACTACAACTGAGCCCGTGACCTCGGTCAGCCCATCAATCGGGCCGCGTCGCGTCCGGCCAGGGTTGCCACCTGCCACCTGCCAGCCGCGCCATCGATTTCAATTTATGGCATCGCCCTCTCCAAAACTAAGGTCCCATATAAGCTTTTTAAATATTCAATTGCCTATTAGAGAGCATTACAGCGTGATTAATTATTCAATTCTTCGGCCCGGTCCTTTTTTAGATGTAACATTAGTACACATCAGTCGGCTTTAGTCCATTCATTTCAGAAATATTTGAAAATCCGTTTCTCGTTTTGCCAGACTGAAATATTTGTATTTATTTTTAAAAATTTGAGTGAAATTATGGAATTTACGGAATAATTTCACTTTCACATGTGTTTTCTACTGATTTCCTCATTATTTTCTTCAATTCCTTTGCAGTTATATTTTCCTTCACATCTTTGCTAACTTCATTATCGTGATTTCCTCACGATAATGTCTGTGGACAATGGAAATTAATTTAAGGCAATTCTCGTCCTTAATTCGCACGACAGCCAAAAACAAATGCCGAAATCCCTTCCGCTTCCAATAAAATATTTGCAATAAAATGTTTGCAGCGAATTAAGTTTTAACTATCGAGTTAATGCGATGATGCAGGGGAATTTACTCAAGGCAACAACATTAGTTTCGAGTTAACAACGTCATCGGCAACAAGAGCAAGACCAACAACATTTGCTAAACATTTGCCACAATTAAATAACAATTTGGGGAATTCATAAAACTTCCGGAAAATACATGAGAAAACTCAATTCAGTCATTGTTGTCGTTGTTGTTGTTGTTGTTGTGGAGAATTTCGCCATTGTTGTTGTCGAATAGTTGCAAATTTATGCAAATGCGAATTTATTTTCATATGTCTTCGGTAGACAAGCAGAAACACAAGAAAGCAACAACAACAACAACAACAACAACAGCACAGTTCACCATGGTCGTTGTCATGACAAGAAATTTAACAAGAGCAACAACAACGGGCTCGTCATGGCAACAACAACAACAACAAGACGTTGACTACAACAGCAAAGCTGGGTCAAATAACAATAAAGTGTAGCAACAGCAGCAGCAACAACAACAACAAGAAGAAGAAGAAGAGGAGTATCCTGTTGACAAGAACTACAAGGAGAAAACAACAACAACATCGAGAGTGGCTTCAGTTGGCAACACATGTCCAAATTGAATTAAAGTCCATCCGATGAGAATTTCTCATTTGGCTTTTGATCGCCTGGAACAGGCAGCGACAACAAAAATTAAGACTGCGATAATGAGGAAAATGATGCCGGAGAAAGTAACGACGAAAAATTAAATGATTTTCAATGGACGGAATTGTGAAATTTTCAGTCTAAGCTCACGCGGCAACCCTGGTCTAAGCTCCCCAAGCGTCGTTCGTCCCCTCGTTGTCAGCCTTGACAACCGAAAGCGTTTCCCCGTCTCGCTCTCCGCCCACCTCCCTCTGCTGGTAATTAATTTGCATTCGTCTTTCGACTCGTGGACACCGAATACGGGCAAGAAGTAAGAAGTTGTTGTGGTTGTTGTTGTGACCATTGTACATTGCCATGCCATAGCACAAAGTGTTGTTGTTGTCACAACTATTGTTGTCCCTTAAGTATTTCAGTATTGGCCAGGCCCATTAATTGAAATGCAATGCGAGCCAGCGACAACCGACCGAGACAGCGAATGCGGGGGAGGGAGATGGGAAATGGGAGTTGTTTGCATTTCGTCAGCGATTTCGCAATCGACCCAGGATACCGGATGGATGTGTAGGGGGGAAACCTGAACTTATTATCGAATCTACAGAATCACAATTATGGGAACGTTCGCTTTTCCTACCATTGAAGAGTCGCTGGAATCGACGTCGGAGTCCTGTTTCTTCATGGCGGGGAAATACTCGAGTTTCCAGAGATAATTCGAATTCTTCGCAACTCACCTGCAAATAGAGGAAATTGAGAAGATATTAATGTAATTGTATAACAGTATTCCAAACGGAAAATAGAAATCGAGAAATTGGAGTTTTCGATTCATTCGAACATTCATTGAAATTCAATTACTTATTCTCAATAGAATACCCAAAGTATTTAGTACAGAATGTTAATTGGCATTTACGATTTTTTCCAACAAAATATCAGATGTTAGCAACAAATAAATATTTCTGATAAATTTCAGGTCTCCATTACAATGAAGATAAAATAAATAAATGTTGTGTAAATGAAATTGATAAAAATAGAAACTGTCATTTATTTACTAAAGGACGATGGCCCAGCAATAATGCCATGGACGACGAATGCGGCCGACGTCCGCCGAATTCGGTTGAGTCCTGTTGAAATGCGAAGGATTCGCCCGGGAGGGACGAACGTTTTAATGCGATTTACTGTACTTAGGGGCTCCGAGGGATTGCGAAAATGTGAAATTATTTGCCAAAATGTGTGTTTTCAATCGCAGTACAACAACAACAATAACAACAACGAAAGCGAAAACAACAACAAGCACTTGTCAACAACGACAACAAATTTTTAAATCAACAACGAGCAAATAAACAGCGTTTAAGCCACGGTTTCAAAATCCCTCAACACCCACGCACACAGACGCACACATACTGATGAATCGAGGATAATATGCGAAATTTTATAGAAATTTATGTTTTTTGTCCCTTTTGCACATGCAGCCTCCCTCGCTCTCGCTCTCTCTCGTTTGTGCTCAACAAGTCATGGCTTCATAGACTCAAATTCACAACAACAAGAGGAACTCCCTCCGTAATTGCAACAACACCAAATTAATTCCTACCCACAACAACATCGGGATCAACGAGCGAACAAAACAACGAAGACAACAACAAGGCAACAACAACAAATAGAGCAACCTCTGCACAATAAAACAAACAGGACACGCTTCCAAATCGCGTTCGATTCACACCACGGCACAGACGAGGGGATCGGAGAGCGAGGGTGGGGGAGTGTGAGGCAGAGAGGGGGTGAGGAGGCTGAGGGTGTGAAAGAGAGAGACGGGGATGGCAGCGAAAATCGCCAACGGAGGCCGCCACGCGCCGAGACGCTAAGGACGAGGGACAAGGGACAAAACTCGACTCGTTGGAAAGGGAGGAAGGAGGAGGACGGAGCGCGACGGACCTGAGGGGGACGGAGGTGGTGGGAGGAAGGAGGGGGAAGGCGGGGGCTCAGCGAGGGGAGCGGAAGTGAAAAACAAACCACAGTCGCCAATACACAAGGATTCGAATCGCCAACCAAGGACAATTACAAGAACAACAAGAGTTATGACCACAACAGCAATTGCAACATGGACTAAACAGAGATAGGAGAAGGAGGAAACGAAGGAGGGGGGAGGGGGTGCAGGAGGAGAATGCGGAGCGAGGGATGAGGACGGAAGAAAGTGGTTGAAGGAGAGGGAAATGGAAAATAAACAAAACCAATTCCAATGTCACTTACGGGGGAATGGCGAGCAGCGACGGCGGCGGCGAGGCCCGAGGGTCGTCCTTGAGGATGAATCAGAGGGCGGAAAACGGACAATTGGGGTTCGAAAGTAAATGGCGAGATCTGACCCATTTCGGGTGGAAAGAAGCGAGCCAGGACCGATCGAATCATGGGACATGGAAAAATCCCAAAAACAGTGGAAAAATTAACTTGAATGTGAGTTTGAATTTAAATTTTTATACAAAATTGAACAAATTATCGATTGGAACATTTCATCGAAATTAATTAATTGTTTCACATGAAAATTCCACAAAGGAAAAACCTAGAAATGGAAGGCAAAGAAATGGAAGGACCTCGAGGCAGCCGGAAAAACGTCGCCGAATTCCGACGCTCTCAACGCAAGTGACTTCAAATTAAAATGTGACAAATGTCCTGTTTTTGCTACTGTTCGGTCGATGCGACCGAAGGACGAAAGGACGACGCCTGCAGCACCAACCAGGCACTGTGTCTCGGTCCAAAAGCGAGTGGGCGACGGGGACGCTGGAGCCAAGTGGGTGAAAACGAGGACGAAAACCAGCCGGGTTGGGGAGGAAACGAAACGAAGGAAGGGGGAGGAAGCGAGGAGGGAAGGGAGAAACGACAGGAGCAGGACATTCGTAATCTTCGGCGAGAAAAGACGACGGATCCTCGCAATGGGCGCCGGAGTTGGCAACGCGTGCCGTTTGTTTTTCAACCGCGCGAATTCATCTCGAAAAACAGAGCGCGAATCGCAGGACGAAGGAGGAAAGTGGGAGCGGAAGAGCGAGGAGAGGCGCGGAGGAGCAGGGACTGGACGAAGGGGAAGGGGACGCAGAATGAAACAACAACAGCGACGAGTGAAAGGACGAAAGTGCGGGAGGCAGAGTCGGGTCGAAGGGCGGGAAGAAAGAAGAAGCAGCAGCGCGGCTTTCTTTTCATCTCGAGCGAAGTCCATTTATGCGATGACCGTTACAATTTTGGCAGCCCTTTCAAAATGGCGCTTACGAAACCGGAAGTGACAGCTCGGCCAGCGGACGAGGAACCGGAAGACCGAGCGCAAGGAGCTAGCGTTTTTTTCCACCACTCGAGGGAGGGAACGAGGCGAAAGAAGAGGAGGGAAAGCGAGGAGGAGGAAGCAGAGAGAAAGTGGGAGAAATCCCAAGAGGGAGGTGGAGAAATGCAATTGTTGGCAATTTCTGGCGTGTGCCGGTTTCCGTTTCAGTCGGCTGGGCGATCGGTTTCAGAAATTAATTCGATTCGAAGCAGCGGGGAGATAATGTTGTTTGTGTAGGTGCTGTTGTTGTTGTTGTTGCCGGAGACAACCACAAGCACCTCCCTCCGTCTCCCTCCAACGCGGCTCCGAGTCCTTCGCCCCACTGAACGCGTCATTCGGCGCTCCGATCCGGATTGTTTTGCTTTCCTGCTCCGCCAGCTCAACCGAAATCCTCCCACCTCCCTCACTCTCCACCTCCGTCTTCCTCCGCCTGCGTCCTCCTTCCCCCCCTCTCCCTCTGTCCCCTCCCCGGCCTCATCTCGCCGCTTGTCTGCGTCTTGTTCGTTGCTTTCCCATGTTGTTGATGTCTCGAAATGCGGCCTTGATTTCGTGGCCCACGAGCGGCCGCCTCCAAATCCTTTCTATCCTCGTCACACAAACACACAGACACACACACACACACACACACACACACGCACACACATGTGCGCACACACACTCTCCCACACACATGTAGGAGCCCAGCATCGATTCGCTTTTTTAATACAACCGTTCGCAGAGGCGGCCGGAAGCGGAAGAAGGCTGAGATATGCGATTTGTACGTGCTTAGTAGGGGATGTGGCATTCACAACAACAACAACAACGAGGACGACGACGACGACAACGACGACGACGACGACGACAGTACAACAAATTGATCCCAACAACAAGGAGTCGCAACAAAAACACCCGGTGGCAGGACGAGGGCAAAACAATCGCAAATAAAGTTGTTATTATGGCGAGTTTTAGTTTCAGTGCTCGAGGTTGCTTTTCGCCAGGGCCAGGCAACAACAACAACAACAAGTACAAAAACAACCAGTCACAAGAGGGAGCCGAAGAATCCCGACACGAAAATAAACTGTAACTCCGGAAATAGTCCCGTGGTCGTTGTTGTTGTTGCTCCACGAGATCCTTAAACCAAACGCCGAGGATAAAGTTTTCGACCTCCGCCGTCCGACAGCGAGCCAGAGGCAAAAACAAAGTCCACGGCATGGCGAATGAAAAATCGGAGAGAAAAAATATGAAATTGTGGAAAAAAAGCCCATGACAGGAAGAACATGTCGAACAATATTTCATAAATTTGTTGTCAGTCCTAACTGACAGCGCATTATTTTTCGATTCCACGAAGAGCGAGCGAGCGAGAGAGAGGTTGAGTTTTTTCCCCCTCCCACCGCAGCCGTCCGCAGGTGAAATATCATTGCAGTTTTCGCCAAACATTTCTGTCCAATTTTTAAATGCTTTTGTAATAATTTTTTGCGATTTGCTGCTATTACAGCAAGGACTTAATTTGATTTTTTCCCGCAACAATCAAAGGCCGCGGCGTGCTCGCACGAAAAACTATTACAATAATGACTCCGGGCATCGGGAAAATAAATTAAATTTAAATTTTTTCCCTCCATCCGTCCATGTTTGAACGTATTTTTCCATCAAGCCCTTGCTAAATATTAATTTTGCACAATTGTTTCCAATGGCTTTTCTCTCTCTTCTAATAAATTCCACAGTGATTTTTTTAATTTCCGATTTTGTGCAGCTCTACTGAATGGCAGTTGTGATGTTAAAGAATTTTCCAATGCCCAATTCTGCTTGCACGGCACGTGTTTGAATTTCTGTATTTATTTTTGCTTTTTCACAAAACATATTTTCTCTCTGATACTTCCTGCTGGATTTTCCAATATAACAAAATCTCGTTTACTTTTGTAGTCCCACTAATTCTAGTATTTTCATATATTAATGTTGTTGTTTGTTAAACCTTATTTTGTTGTGTTTCATGCAAAGCAAACATTTTGTGAGGTGCCTAAATTTATTGAAGGGATTTTCATTCAAATCCATTAGATTTCCCAGAAACAAGTCAAGCCTTCTTTAAATCCCAAAAATGGTATAAAAAACAAATAAAATGCCCAGAAGACTATTTTGAAATTTCGAAATACAATGAAAATTTTAGGATTGACACGACATTAGAAAGAGAGGAGTGGAAGCAACGATTTCAAATTGTTGATGGAAATATTTAATTTTCAGGTTTATGCCCAGTTTTCCATGAACAGGTTTTATGGTCCCAAGGCGTCCGGATGTTTCACCACAAGTAAAATCTCTGACTGAGCAAGGTCGGAGAAGTCATTAAAACCCCAGGTGGGCAGGAATAAATCGAATCGAGGGGGCAACGGGGGCGACCAGAGGAGTCTGCGAATCAACCGGGCCACGGGGGCGGGGCGCGCTTCGAACGAATGGCTGAAACGGCGATAACTCAGCTGGTAATGGGACGAGGAAGAGGAAGGCAAGTCGAGGCTGTTGCTCTCACCTATTGTCTTGGTCCACTGGGCCGTGGGCCTCCAGTCGGGGTAGTGCTTGGGAAACAGCTCACGCGTCCAGTACGTGTGCAGGACGACCTTGTAGACGGCGAGCCGGTCCAGGGAGCAGTCGCTGGCGGGCGCCGGCCCGGGGACGGCGGCGGCGGCGGATCCGGATCCGAGGGGCGCGCCCGAGGCGTCGGCCGGGGACGTCGACGACGCCGACGACGACGTGGCCGAGGGGCCTCTGAAGATATCCTTCGATCTGCTCTTGCTGTTGCCATTGTTGGTGCCGCTGTTGTTGCTGTGGCTGACGTTGTTACTGTTGCTGTTTGCTGCCGTTGCCGTGTAGTAGAAATTGCGGTTCGTGTTGCCGCTGCGATAATTTGTCGCCGGGTTTGTGTTGTAGTTAATCGGGTTCTTGTTATTGTTGTTATTGTTGTTATTGTTGTTGCTCGTGTAACTGATGTCGTTGCTCAGCACGTGCTGTGGCGGTTGCCTGTTCGGTTGCTGGTTCTGGGTCGCTATCGTGTACGCGTAGATCGAGGAGGGCGGAGCCACGCCCCCGCCACCGACGCCGACGCCGACGCCGTAGTCCGTCGACGGGGCGGCGCCGACGACGGCGGCGGCCCACGACACGCACAACGCCAACGCCAACGCCAACGACAACATCGCGCTGGCCGGTGGCCTCCTCATGATCGAACCGAGCAGCGAGAGGCAGAAGCGCGAAGGCAGCACCAAGCCGGGCGATTCCTTCGTGTCCCGAAGAGCGTTTTCAGTCAAGGTTGCGGCTGAGGCGACTCGCGGTTCACCCGGCCATCGGCCGGTGGGTGAGGCGGAAGCAGCGGCTGAGACGGGCCCGGACGCGATCCTGAGGCCGCCACTTGACCACTTGGTCGGCGTGGCCGTCGAACGCAAAGAGACGACAACCGAGTCGCAGTCCAGAAGCCGACGTAACGCGTGTTTAACTAAATTACGGCCGCTGGCTGGTTGTGGCCGTCGTCCGAGTGTTGGCCAGACGCACAAACGAGCGATGGTTGTTGTTTATATTTTCCAATTCGCCACACGCGCGTTTCTGTCAGTGATAAATTGTACTCGCGGATACTTCCCTCTCACTCCCGCTCTCTCTCACTCTCTGTATTTCTTTCACTGTGATTGGTTTTGTGATTGCTTCAGCTCGACTCAAGGCGAAGTTTTCCCCAGAACTCGTTTTTTCGTTTCTCACGGATGGCGCGCGCTCCACTCTGGCTCTTCCGCATCCGCATCCGCAACTCGTGACTCGTGTGTCGTGTGTCGTGACTCGTGCTCGTGTCTCGCCGTCCGTATCCGTTGCAGCGTCGTTTTACACTGAACGCGAGCGCATCCGATCGGCGCGGCTCCGGCCTTCGCTCGTCTGAATTTCGAAAAACGGCGAGAGCGAGAGCAGGCCTCTCGCCGTGGCTCTTACTGGGAAATTCTTAGTCCTCGCTCCCTCTCACGCGCCGCGCCTTTGCTCTCTCGACCGGCCCTGCCTCGCCCCCTCTCACTGCCGGGCCGGCTCTCTGTCTGTGTTGGGGAAACAAACGCCTGTTGACTACTGTTTTGGGATTTTCTCGCTCGCCGATGTTGTTGCCTCGGCATCTCTGTTGCTGCTGACGCTGTTGTCGCTTGTCGAACTTTGCTCGCCATCGGTCTCAGTTCGAGCTTCGAGGCCACACTCGAGGGAAAAAATTCGTACAAGCTAGGTGAAAAGAGCTATTAATATTGAACTTCTCTGATAAATTTACGATTCATCTTCATTTGGTGGGAAAGAAAAAGATCTCCTTTTGAAGTAAAAATATTTAGTGGATGCGAAGGATGTTTTTGCCAGTGAAAATTTTTCACATTTAATTTTAATTTATTTGTCTCGAATAAATACATTCAAATAATGTTGGGCATAATGGGCATTTTTCTTTCTGCATATATAAATAAAAAAAAGTTTTTTCTAAAAAACAAAATTTTTGGTTTCTTGGAATTTTATTATTTGATCGAGGAAATCGATCTTTCGATCTTTCTATTGGAAAGCGTACGAAAATACGAAATGCATTAAGCGAGACCCCGATATCATTTCTATAGTCAAAAAAACCGGGCTAATGGAAATACGAGATCTCCAAAAACCATCTGTTCGCAGTCACGTCGCAGACGAGACTCAGGCCTCGATCGACCTCCGACCCCGCGGAGTGCGGAGAACCTCGAGATTTTGAAATTTCGAAAAAACTCCCCTCGATAGTGATCGAGCGCCGTCGGCGCGGGGGAGGGGGGGCGGTAGGGAGGGAGATCGATGGACCCTTGCCGAGATCCATCCGTGCACGTGCACGTGCTCTGGACGAGATCTCGATTGGGGGATTCGCCCAAAATTACACCAAAAGCAATTACAATCGCACTACTAAGCGCAACGATTAAATTTACAATGACGACAATGCCGATATTAACCACAACAACAGCGACGACAATATCGTCCCTGTTAACAACAACAATGACTCAATGTCGCCGATACTAACAAAATAAACTTCAACAACAACAACAACAACGACGACATTTGTGACCGCTCTCCAATAAATTTCAATTATGATCGGAGCAATAACAAATTTCGATTAGACATTTGAGGATTTGAGTGCTGTTGTCATAGTTGCTATTGTTGTTCTTGTTGCTGTTGCTGTTGCTGTTGTTGTTGTTGTTGTTGTTATGTTGCTGCTGCCTCTAGTCGCTAGTTTTGTAATTAATGTGTCGCCGGGTTGTTGTTGTAATGGCATTCAATTAGGTCCGATACTGAACAATGGCCTATTGCAACAACAAAAGCGACAACAACAACAACGACAACAACAACAACAACAACACCAACGACAGCCTTAATCAAAGACACCCACGCGGCCGCCGCGGCTTCGAGGCGGCGACGGCGACGTCGGCGTCGCTTCCGCTGCCTCTGTCTCTGTCTCCCCCCCTCTCCCCGCCTGGCTGCCGCCGTCGCTGCATCGCCTCGCGGGACGTCCGACGTGCCCGGCTGGCAACGCGCGCGATCCCGACCGCTGCGATCCGAGCCGAGCCGAGCCGAGCCGCGCCGAGCGTCGAAATCGAAATCGCAATCGTCCATCGAGGCCGCAATTGGGTTGGCTCGAGCGGCGGTCAAGATGTGCGTGCCGATAGTTCGCGGTGTGTGTGTGCAGGCAGAAGCACATGTGTGTGTGTGGGTGTGTGCGTGTGTCTGAGGGCATTCGGGGTTTATGCAACGGTATATTAAGTGGTCAATTAGAAGCGTTTATCTGTGTTTGTGGTGAGAGCGCCGGCGGTTGGTGCGAGGAGGGTGGGGGATGGGGAGCGGCAGGGGGCAGAAGGGGAGAGGGAGGGAGAGGGAGGAAGATGGAGCCGAGACTAAGGCCAGGCGGGAATGAGGAGGAGAGAGGAAAAGGCCAGAAAACACTGAGCCGGAGGACGCGATGAGAAGACGGGAAATGGACAAAGAACGGGACAGGGCGGAAAACGGGAAATCGAGGCGATGGGGAGGAGAAAAAAAATGAAAAAAAAAAAAAAACAAACCGCCTGCAAGAAAACGTCCGCCGAGGATCCCGTGACGAGCGACAACTGGACGTCGGCCCAGGCCCGCTGGTGGACGCGGGGAGGTTGCGGAAATTGTTTCCTTTCAATTCCCGTCTCCCCGACTTAATTACCGTGCCATGCGCGGCATTTACATGTGTCATTAACGGTAATTTCCGGGCCCACATCTAAACGAAGCCATCGCCGCGAATCGCCCAGGACGACTATTTAAAGACAGCGAAGTAATCACAATGAAATAGGGGAAACATAAAAAATGAAAATAGGAAAAAGCCGGCAGTAATTAGTGAGGGAATTTCCATTAAAAGCACGCATTTCTTTTAAACCTCAAGGCATGGCAAGTACTTTCATGAAATGTACACAAATTGTTGCAAGATTACAAAAAGATACCGAAATCGAAAAAAAAAAAAATATATATATATATATATATATCAATTTTCATTTCGGAGAAGTAGGAAAATGTAATTGAAATAACAAAAAAAACTTCTCGATTTCAAATCAAAACAAAACACACAGATATTTCCTAACACTGCTCGGGCACAGAAAATACCGGGATATTTTGGAAATTCCCCCTTTCGAAAGGGGCCAACACTTTTCGACGCTCTCTTCGAATCACCCGCTGCCTCTGCGCATGTCCTGCGATGTCGCTTTCGCTCTGCTGATGCTTTTGTGCTCTCGCATTATTCTCTCCCGCTCGCTGTCGCTCTCGCGCTCGCTCTCCTCGATGTTCGAAAGTGTTTGCGAAGAGCTGCGAGAGCTGTTGTTGAGGTTTTCCGACTGAGTTTCGAAAAGTCCACTCGTCGCCGGCAACTCGTTCTGAAACTTAAATCGAAATAATGCATTTTGAATTGAATCCCAGAGCTTAATAAACCATGCCTTCCCGCACTCTCCCTTTACACTTCCGTTCTCCTCCTCTTCTCCTTGCCTCTGCCTTCCCTCTCGCTCGCTCCCTGCCGGCTGCCGGCTGCGGTCGTCGTGGGCAAATCAAATGCAGAAAAATTTCCTCTGGGACATTTTGTTGCCATTCTCGTTATTATATTGCAGTTGCCTTTGTAGTTGTTGCTGCGATTGTTGTTATTGCTGTTATTGTTGTGTTGCTGCTACTGTTGGCGATAGAGTGTTCGACTGAAATTTGCTGTGGGTCTTCGTCTTCGGGCCGTGTCGTTGCCGTTGTTGTTCCTGTTCCTGTTGTTGCTGTGGTTGAATGAATTGAATTTTTGCACAAATGAATCGGTTGCAGGAATTCCCACCTGCTCAGGTATTCCTTTCCACTCGTTATTTCCTCTCTGCTCCTCCCTTCTCAGTGGAATACAATATTTTTTAAAGGTCTTTATTTCCCATTTTCAACCTTGCACAGATATTTCTCGAGTCCCGGAAATTTGATATTGGCACAAAAGGTTATGGCAAAAGCCACATTATTAAAAAAAATATATTTAAAAATATTCAAGAAATACCTTAAATTGAATTTATCACAATTCGGCTTAAAATTTAAATACGACTATGAACGAAATAAATAGAAAATTCTCCTGAAAATAACTAGAAAAATATTTCATAATACAAATTCTATTTATTATTTTACTATAATACTTATAGTACATTTTTCTAATTATATAAAGCGACAAGGTATTTCTCTTAGACGTGAAATTTCTTGTATTTCTCTAGCTTAGATATTATACTTTCAAATATTAATGTGAAGCACGATTTTACCAACTGAAAGTGAAATTTATTCCTTCACAACATTCACACCGAATCTCAATCCAGTCGCTTATCAGGAGAAAAAAACTTCCCCCAAGTTTTCGCTGCCAACTCGGGGCAACAAGTAAGGACCCGACTCGTGCCCTCTCCCTCGCTCCCTGGCTGCCTGGCTGCCTGGCTGCCTCTTGATCCACTTCCCGACGGGCACATCAAAAATTTAGGGGCCGACTTTTGGCCAGTGCTGCCGAGCGAGGTGGCGCGGGCACAGAGCACACACACACACACACGCAGAGTGAAAAGCAACACGCACACAAAAACTTGACACACTTTCGGCACACACGAGGAAGAAGAGGAGGACGAACTGAAACGAACGAAATGCAATGAAAATGTGTTGCGCCCTGCGAAGCGCGAGCGGGATGCACAAAGCACTCACACACACACACACCCAGGGGACTCCGGCTGCAGGCCCCACACACACAGAGAGGGGGAGAGAGAGAGATCTGGCCCGAACACAGGCGCATTTGCGGGAAAACGAGTTACTTTTTAATGAAAAGCATAAAAAGCTGCGATTAAAATGCTTCCGTGCACTCTCTGTCCATCTCACGCTCGCACCCCCCCCCCCCCCTCTCCATCACTCTCTCTCTCTCCCTCTCGCTTCCCCTCATTATCTCTCCGCCCGCGCCCCTCCTCTTCTGCCTTTGCTCTCAGTGCTTAATGAGGCGAGTTTCCTGTTGTTTTTGCTGTCGACACATTCGTTGAGGTCGTCATAGTTGTTGTTGTTGTTGTTGTTGTCGTTGTCGGTATAATTATTGCAATTGTTGTTGTCGTTGTTGTTATCACATTCGCTTAAGTTCCCGTTGGTGTTTCTCTTGTCGTTTTTAAATTTGTTGCTCGGCGAAAATGTCAAAGGATGTGCAAAAAGTCGCTCATGTTCGGCGGTTTTTTAAGAAAAGCTTCCGATCGGAGTCGTCGGATATGGAGAGAGGGGTGAAACAAGAGTGGAGGCGAGGGAAGCAGAAAATGTGAGGGGAAAAGAGAAGGACATAATAGAAAAAAACGACAGGAGTCAGAATTTAGTGGCTTTCGTTTGTTTTGAGAAAACAGAAAATACTAAAAAATTCTGTGAAATTCTGGAGTAATTAGAGATTTTCAAAAATGTCAACTTATGATTTAAAAAAATTATTATATACGTTTAGCAATTTATAAACTGTTTTTATTTTCAAATTATTTTCTATTATTTCTACATTTCCTAAGAAATTATTATGTTAGATTTCACAGTTTTATCATATTACTTTAAAATATCTACCATTACTTGAAGTATTATTTTATTTAATTGAAAACTAAAATAAATAATTGCATATATTTATAAACTCTCAAATAAAGAAATTTTCCTCCAGGGAAATAAAACAAAATAATTTCAATTTTCAAACTCATGTTCTCAACTTCAAGAATCATTTCCAAAAGAAAATCTTTTTTGTGAGCATTCAAAACTCTTCCCATGGAATTCGTCGCCAGCTTTTTTTGTTTCAAAAAAAAAAAAAAAAACAAATATAAAAAATAAAAGTTTTTTCTGAAAAATCAAACTTAATTAAACAACGACAAATTTCTAATACAAGGGAATAAAAAACGCGTAGCACTGAAAGGGAAGAGAGATGGAAGGAAAAAGAGAACAAGGCACAGATAGGGACAGCAAGAAAGGGAACAGAAAGAGAGACCAGGCAGAGAGAAAGAAGAAGGCAAATATAGCTAAAAAATGAGAAAAACTTTCTCGCCTCTGCGAACTTTTAATTAAGCGGCGAATAAACGACAACTGCGAGGACCGAAGACAGACAGGCAGAGAGACAAAGATAGAGAAATGGCCAGAGTGAGAGGGTGATAATTGGGGGAGAGAGCGAGACAGGGGGCGACCCGAAGTACCTGGGCCGCTGGTTGCATCAAACGTGAGGGACGAATCGCTGCAGCAACAACAACGACTATTCAAACAACAACAATTGCAAAATAACTACAAACAAAAAAGAAAAATTACAAAAGCAACAACAACAATCTCCAGAAACAAACTCTAAACACTAAAACAAAAGCAACTACTAAAACACAGTTATACAAATTGTCCCAAAAACAGCAACAATCGAGGAGGAAGAACTAGCAACGGATGCCGCGGCCGCGTTGCCAACTACTGAACTCTCGTTCCCTCATCCATCCGCTTTGACGTTGTTAATAAAATTGCATGATTTTTATTTTTTTGTTTTCATCCTGGGCAAATAAATGAGGGAAAATTTGACAATTATTTACAAATTTCAGCAAGAGCATTTAAAGGTCATATATGAAGAGGAAAAGGCATTTTTGTAAATGGCAAATAATGAAAATATTTATTCTCTAAAAGAATTAAATACAAGTCAACAAAAATATATTTATTTTGAAAAGAGAAAATTTATTGTGCGATTTAAAAATTGAAATGGGTGAAGATGTTATCTTCATATTAAATAATATATTAACTGAAAATATAAAACACAAATTTTGCTGTAAGATTTAAACCGAAATAAATATTTAATTTATAAAACTACAAATATGCGAAAGAGAAATTTATTCCGAACATTTCTCTTGCTCCGCATTTTTCACCTCATCTTGAAATAATTCCCGAAAAGAGACGAATATTAAAATCCATCCGCAGCTGACGACGCCGTGGGATCCGACCAAAATATGACGGATTTAATTAATTTTTCCCGCAGATTACGAAAAACAACCTGAAAATCGTGGAAAAACACGCAGATTTCTCTCTGGACCTGACCCGGCCTGGCCTGCTCGGGCATCTGTCTGGCGACTCTTCATCTGTCTCTACACACGACCGCCGTCTGTCCGCCCGTCTGTCCCAACATCTGTCTGTTCGTTCGTTCGTTCGTTCGTTCGGCTGTCGCATGCAAATGGCTGCATTTTTAATTAGAAAATCATGCAGAAGACCACACAATTCAATCAGCAGCCATTCGCATTGCCAACAACAACAAATCAGTATCATCACCATCACCACCACCACCACCAACAACAACAACCGAATCACCACCAACAAGAGCCACAACAAAACCGTCACGAACTCCTACAACGATGACGACTTGGAACAAATTCAACATTTGCAACATTTGAGACAGAAATCACTCAACGTAACCGCAATCATTAGTGCACCAAATGCTCTCCAACTGTCTCTTTCTCTCTATCTCTCTCCCTCCCTCTGCCTCCAACCTCATTCACTTCATCCCCATCACCCCCTCTGGCTACCACTACCTCGTCCTGCTTGCCATTCGATTTCTGTCTCAGAATTGAATTGGAATTTAATTCATCCCGAAATTAGAGATTACATTGAAATTATTTGTGGTTTCTCAACTTCGAGTCGATTCGGAATTCGGACCTTTTCAAACTGGAATTAGTCTCGAAATTATCAGGAATTTATCTCGACATTAACGAATTTATCTCGATTACTGTACGGGACAAAAGCCTTCAAGGAGTCTTTTTGGAATTATAGGATTAGAGTTGAAGTCGGAGGAGGAAAGTTTCCTGTATTAATCTCCGAAATGAATTCAATACTCACTGAAATAAGGACAAAGAACGATGTTCAAATTGAAATCAATTCCGAAAAACATGTATCCGAAGCTTCTGCTCATAGGAATGGTCGAAAACTCCCAAAAAGATGGCGAAAAATTACCATTTACAAGTGGGAAAATAAGTTGTCATCAACAACGGTTTCAAATCCATCTCCTTCTTCCCTCGTTTCACCTCCCCCAAAGTTCATTCGTTACCCTCGATGTACTGAACAATTCCTCTCGTCTTCCCGGAGTCGGCCTCTTGTTGATCGACCGCCTCTTGCTTCAAATGAGCCACGACAACCACTCAATTCCAATGAATCCCTTCGCTCCCTCCCTCCCTCTCCACCCCTCTCTCTCCCCCTCCCCCTCTCTCTCTCGTGCCCCTTTTCCCGTACGTTGGCGAGAGAGTGATGCAAACTGTTGTCGCTGTCGTTGCTTGTTTCCTGCTCTTTCGAGGCCACCGAAAATTAAGATGCAAGCGACAAATGCAGCCAAACGCCCTCTCGCCCCACTTCACCTCTGATTCATCTCGCCGTCTCACTCGCCCTTCTTCCCTCCCTTCAGATGTTCCTCCTTCGAATCCGTCCTTTCACTCCTTTCCTCAAATGCTTCTCTTTCCCCTCAGAAGTCTTCCCCTACTTCCAGCGGCTCTTGTCTTCCTTCGGATCTCCTCCCTCCCTACAAATCTGAGTCCCACCCTCTTCGGCACCTGCCCTGCTCTTCCTGGAGCCTTCCTTCAACTCTTTTCCCCTCTCTCTCCGCTCTCCATCGCGTTCTCACGCCTGGGTGGCTCCCGATTTGCGCCGGAAACTCGCGAAGTTGCAGAAAGTGACAGTCCAGAGAAGGAGGAGGTGAGCGGGAGCAAGAGGTGTGAGAGGGACAGACAGGGCGTGAGGAAGGGACGGTCGCAGGGCGAGGGCACCGGGGAGAGGGAAAAAATTACTAATTAGCTGGTGATTTCGCCCGACTCCGCCGACTTCTGGCAGTCGGGCGAATCTTGGGATGTCAGCAGCATTTGTTGCGACCGCCCGATTGCGCAACCAGCCGTCGCGGGGTCGGCGGCGGGGAAGGGGGTTGCGAGGCGGGGGCCAAGCGGTTAAATGAGGTCCCCGCTTGGTGCGCACATTTTCGAGATATCATCACGAATTTATTCCATTTGCTCTTGTGGCAGCGAAAGCTTATTAAATTCTATTTGCATCTTCGCGTTTCTCTTGCAGTTTCTCTGTCCCTCTCTCTCACACGATCACTTTCGACTTTTTTTCTCTCTTTCCTTTCTTCTCTTTCCTGCTCCCTGTCTAGTTCTCTCCCTCTCTTTCCCTTCACTTCGCTCCCGTTCCATCACTTTTCGCAGCCACTACTTTGTGTCTCCGATGCTTCCTTCCCGGATCCAATATTCCTTCGCTCCCCGGGTCGCGCTCGGTTTTCTGGTGGACTGATGGGATTCGCTTCCTCTTGCTCTTGATCCCCCCATTCACCTGCTCCCTCCACTCGCCCCACTTCTACATCGAGCTTCCCCTTCCTCTGTTCCTCTGGCCTCCTCTGTTCTGTCTTGGCTGCAACTCTTCGTCGGTCGTGGCAGCTTCGCTCGGTTCTTCATCAACTTCAGCTCGATTCTGTCGAGATTCTCTCTGTCTCCCTCTCGCTTCCTCGGCCGCTGACTTCTCTGTCCACCCCACCTCCTCGCCCGTCCCTCTCCCACCCATCTCTGTCATCTGGCTCATAGTCGTCTTCATTCATTTCAGTTGGCAACGCGTTTGTCATCAACTCGCGCCACTCGACAGCAGCTCATCACGCACGGCTCCCCGCCACACCGCCACCCCTCCCCCACTCTCACGCCCCCCAACATCTCCCCCCCCCCTCTCTCTCTGCCACCTTCCTGTATTGCGTTCACTCAATGAAGCCAAATAAGATGGGAGCAAAAACAAAGGAGATTTCAACAATAACAATAACCAGAGATAAGCAGAAAAACAACAACGAGCTGGGCGACAGAAACAGGAGGTACAACAACAACAACAACAGGGGAACAAAAACAGGGCAACAAAAACAGGGGAGGCAACAACAGGAAAAAGCAGGACAACAAAAGTGAGCAGATCAACAACAATAACAACAAAAATAATAAAGTGTAGTAAAAACTAAAACAATTCTCTTGTTTAGTTTGCTATTTATAGCCGACTCCCGCGATTCCCCCGCGAATACGCCACTGTCGCGAGGGGTGGCTGCACAGTGGGACCGACCGACTTCACACGAGTCTGTTTCTCAAAGTTCGATCAAAATATAAGAAAATAAAATGAAATATTTACTGAAGACACAAGGAATATTATAATTGCTACCATAACGATTCATCCACATAATGTTAAGATATGAGAAATTAAAAAATATAGAAAATAATGAAAGTTTACAACTGACTGAAGAAATAATATTGAAATTGATTGAGCAAAAATTTACATAAGAGAGAACCTTGAACGAATTTTTGCGTTCAGGACTTATCGGGGGAATTAATTGAATTAAATGGAGCCGACTAAATTGAAATATACACATTCTTATCAATAGAAAGGGTGAGGGAAATATTTTTTCTAAAAAATACACGACGATTAAAACTGTTCGTACTACCCGGAATATCACAAGGATGGATTAGGTCCATGTGCTGGATGAGGATCTGGGAGATTTTTCATCATCATTATCTTTCCTCTCACTACATTCTCGCGATACATTTCATTTTCGCTAGCTCAAGCCGGTTTCCGCGAAATTCTTGTCGCTCGTGATTTTCCCCATTTGCCCCACTTCGCGCAGATGCCGCGAGCGAGCGAGCGAGGGAGCGAGCGAGATGATGTCTTCCAACATGATGTGAATCACTCACATGAGACAGTTTCCTACACTTTTCGGATCTTCCATTTTATTTTTCGTCTTATTTCACGTCTCTTTATTTTCTTCAGTTCCACTTTATTTGCTCTTATTTCAGTTTTATTTCCCTGATATTATCTTTGTTGTTGTGAGTTTTGGTGTCTCCATCGTTGTTGTTGTTGTTGCTGCTTCGTTCTCATTGCGAAAAGTTTTGAGTTGCTCATTAGTCACACCGTTCTCATTGTTGTTGTTGCTGTTGTTGTTGTTGTTCTGGCTCTTTACTCTTTGCTCTGTTATACCACGTACTTTTTTGGCATCATATCCTTGGATCACTTTGGACGGATTGCTATTGCCGTTGTTGTTGCGCTTACACGCCGGCTGCTCTCAACCTCTTGGCAGCCTGCTATCGCGCTCTCTCTCTCTCTCGTCCCCTTTCTCCCTCCTCTCTCCCCTGCCTTCAACAGAATTTGTCTTCGCCGAAAATCCATTCGAAATAATTGTAGTTTCCCCTCAGTTTAAGTGCCTTTAAGTGCGTCTAATGTGTCTTCTTGTTATTGCTGCCTCCGACACTGTTGTTGTGCTAGTACTAGTGCTATTGGTGTTGTTGTGCTAGCAATTGCTGTTATTGTCGCCCGTGTTGTTTCAGTAGTTGCTCCAAATGTTCGTCCCCTTTGTTCTGACATTGAGATGAGAAATAGTCGCGGATCAAGCGATTAAATTCACTCCTCTCGCCCACTAAGTCCACTCATTAATCGCCGATCGGGATTTCTCTAATTTATGTCCGCCGGATTATCCGTCCACAGCTCTTGGCATTCTGTCACGTCGTGATCGTCAATGGCGATGGCAGACAGAAAGGAGTGATTTATTTATTCCTCCAATGATATTTACCTTAAGGAATTCCCTCAACGGCTTCGATGCCGCTGACGTTGATGGGTCGAAGGATTGCGTTTTTAGATTTATATGCGTTTTCCCTCTGGATCCATCACGATTTTCTCCACTGTATCGTTCCACTGTCAACACTTGTCTGTTTTTTTCCGCCGTTGATTTATTTTCTATTTATTTAGTCTAAGATAAATGTATTTTTATCATGTTTTGCTTCATGTGGCATTTAATATAAAAAATTATCATTTATTTTCCAAGTCGATTTTAGCATTCGCTTTTTTGCGAGGATTTCGCCATGTTTTATGTGATTGTGGTTTTTGTTGTATCATTTATTAAATTTAATCTACTCGTATTTATTGTATATTTGTTCTTGTCATTTGTTATGGGATTAGAAAATTTGTGAATTTAACTATTGCTTCTTTATTTTAAATTTATCGAGATCAAACTGAACTTTTCTGAACTTCGAAAATTAAATTACTAAAATATTGTATATCTGTTATTTTTTGTTCCTTTCTTTATTTCATTCAGTTGATCCGCATTTATAAATTTAAGTCACAACACTGGCATTATATTCTTAACGAAATTTTAAATATATATTTATAAATTTTTTAAATTCTAATTTTTACTTTATTTATGGTTTTGATTTTATAGTCTTATGTTATTGATGATAGTTTTCATTATCAGGCTTAGTCTCTGTACTATATTTGTATACAACAGGATCTTATGGGCTGGTATTTAATTTCTGGCGTTACTAAATGTTCATTATTTCATGCTTCATTTAATTTTTACTGCTCTTTTGGTTCTTAGTGGCTTCTTCTGACTTGATTTCTCAAAAAATCTGCATTCACTTATCATTTGCATTCTCCCAACAGCAAGTGAGGCATCCCAATGGCTCCGGCGAACCCCGAGGTGATGAGTTTTTAATGAACCCGGAGCGTCTTCGGAAATCCCTCCGCCACACACACCACATGAGTACCCCGGTTTCACGTGATGAGCAGCGGGCTCCACCTGATGATCGGGCCCTCATTCCGCCACCCGGACGCCGACGACGAACCCGCGAAATTAGTTTCCAATGGAGCCAGTGTGGCACATCCGAAGTGGCGGCTCATCCCACGACAACAACGACGACGACCACGACATCTGACGACAGCAGCCGATAGCATCACAACAGAAACCTCATCCCATCCTGAATGTGGAGTTGCCACATTCTAAACACTCACGCCAGCCACGTCGCCTGGAGCCGAAGCCCCGGGGGTGCCGAGGGCCGAGGTTGGTGCGGCATGGGTTGGAGTTTGGCTAAAAGGTTGCCGGCTCGTATTGGGCTATAAAAAATCTGCTGTCGTCGTCATCGTCGTCGTCGTCGCCGCCGCCATCTAAAAATGGCGTAATGGGCGAAATGGCCAAATGGCGAATGGCGCATTCAGCTCGTAATCGGCGCGAGCGACTCCGAGACAACAATTGGCGCGGGGTTGGAAAACGTACGAAAATAATTTATTTTCCCCTGTCGCGGGTTTACAAAAATTACCTCGCTCCGCCAACTCTCCCTCCGTCCCTCTCTCGTTCTCCCCCTCTCGTTCTCCACTGCTCCCGTCCCCTGCGTCGCTCGCGGCTCCGTGACAGGGTGTTGCGTGATGCTGACTGTGAAAACTATTTACGTGATCTAATAATAAACTAGAACAATGCCCCAGACCGTGGGCTGGGGTCGGAAAAGAGGACGGCGAGAGGAGGGGCCGGGAGTGAAAAAGAGTGGAAAGAAAAGAAAAGCGCCGGGAGTCTGCGGCGCGACAAAATTAGCAGACTCCGCAGGGCCACTGGAGAAGCCAAGGAAATTCGAGACACCGAGAGAGAGAGAGAGAGGTGGAAATATTCGTAGTTAAAAATTCTTCAATTTTTACAGGTCATTTAAAAGAAATTTCAAATTGAAACGCGTTTCCCCGGCAAGTCAAATAATTAATAAAATACTATCTAAAATTTTTTTTTTTAATAATTAAAGTTAAAATAACAAGAACTAGATCTCCGTAGATTTTATTATAAATTAAATAAATACTGAATAAATATTGCAATGAATGAAACGTTTTTTCATATATAGAAAAAATCCATAACGAATTTTACAATAACACATTAAAAGTGTGGAAAAATCGTGTAAAATAGATGATGAAGAGGGGGAGAAGGGGGAGGAACAGGAGGAGGTGCAGAAGGAGGAGGAGAAAATGCCCCGAGTCGGATAATGCCGACCGGTGTCCCTTTGGGCCAGAGAAACCTCGAAAACGGAGCGATCAGGAGCGAGCGAAAGGCGAGCAGATGAAATACGGGCTAGGGAGAGGGGAGCAGGAGGAGCCAGAAGCGAAATAGGAGGGGTGGAGGAGGAGGAGGAGGAGGAGGATGAAACACCATGGGAGCACAATTTGGTGTTCGAACGATAATAAAATTGGAACGCGACGAGAGATAAACAAAGGCGTGGAAAGGGAAGATGAAGGGAGGGGAAAAAGAAGTCCCGGGAGAGAGGGTGAAGGGGAGAGGGTGCAGAGAGGCCGAGAGGGAGAGAACGAGAGGCTTAGGGTGAGAGGGAGTGCAAAAGAGACGAAATAATTTCCAAGTGCAGAATGTGCGAAAATTGTCGATGAAAATATTTTCGTTCCATTTCGGGGACATGCGCTCGCCTCGCCATCGTCCCTTGGACCCGAAACAGTCACGTTTCGGCGCTCAGCAGCAGCCGGCGCGCTGATGGGCGTGGCGGGGCGGCGGGGGCGGCGACTGGGAACGAGATCGAAAACGACGACGACGACGATGACGAGGAGGAGGACGAGGACAACTAAATGGAGCGAACAAATGCGGGAAATCGTCAGCGAGAAGCACCTGCCTCGTGTGATTGTTGTTGTTGTAGTTTTTGTTTTTGTGCTTTTGTAAATTTAAAAAATTTTCATCATTTACAAAAACCATATTTTATAAACAAAAAAAAACAAACAAATAAACGAAAATGTCACGAAAACTTCACCACATGGTGGGAGAATTTTTCGCGCCCTATGGCGGGAGGGAGAGAGAGAAGAGTGAGGGATGTGGAGAGGGAGAGGGAGAGGGAGAAAATTTCCCTGCCGACTATTGTGAACGGCGAGTGATTTATGGTCAGCCGCAGGGACATAAATATTTCTGCTGTTGACACACATCTATATGTACGGCTCCCGCTCCGTCCGTCCGTCCGTCCGCCCTCACGACGGTGTCGATGGGGCGGCTGTGGGCGTGGTCGTGGGCGTGGGCGAAGCGTGCTTCATGATTCTTTTAATTGTCTCGACATTTGGCGTCTGCGAATCTGTGAACGATCGCTCCTGCTCCTGCCGAACTCATAAAAACGCAATCTCCATTTTCACTCTTCCACATTTTCGAAAAACATCGAAAAAAGCAACCAAAAGAATCGAAAACAAAATCGAAAAAAAATCGAAATAAGGTTGGAAGCATAAGAAAATATGTCTGCAGATCGGTGACAATGATTTCGAGGGAAAATTCCAATGAAATTCCGCTTTGGTGGGTCGTAAATCTCACGTTAATCGGTTCCCATAATTTTTTCGCGTGGGTGTCGAAGACGGAAACGTGCGTAAAATTTAAATACAACGAAATACACCCATAAACACAGCTGTACGGTAGTGTGTGTGTGTGTTTGTGTTTTAATTAATCATCGTCGGATTTTGCGTAGCGCTTTATTTTGACGAATTTTCGCGGATTTTTGCACTTGGCCACTCGGAGCTCGGAGCTCGAACGAAGAGCTTAATGAGTGTTCTTCATTTTAATAATTCCCGATTTAATTTGCGGAAAATTCCCCGCTCAATCCGCGGAAAATTCGCTTTGGTCCCGTCTCTTTCTCTCTCTCTCTCTCTCTCTCTCTCTCTCTCTGTCTGTCTGTGTGTAATTATGCCGTTCAAATTGGCTCCATAGGCAGATCCCGCTCTCTGTTTCTTCCGCTCTATTGCTCTCCTCTGGCATCGCCTGCCGTCGCTTCGATCCCCGCCTTCATCCCGTCGTCGCCTCCCGTTCTCCTTTGTCGGCGCCTCGAGTTCCCGGAAAATTCCGCTTCCTCCCTTCTCCCCGCGACCTTTGATCAATTGCATAAGTAAACATTATGATGACGCTCCATCTCCCTCTCTCTCCCTCCCTGTTTCCGCCTCTCCGCAGACCGAGATCGAGACCGAGACCGATATTTTGAAGTTCATTTCAAATGCGATTGCGACGGCTTTGCTCGAGGCCGCAAGGACTAAGGAGCTTAATTACGCATACAACTTGAGGTGGTTGAGAGCAACAACAACAACAACACCTTCGAGTGTCCCTCAACTTTAAACTACGCTCACGCACACCCACACACAACACGTGAGCTCCCACATTCACAATGATAACGAGTGGGAGAGCGAGCGCGGGACGGACTTTGAGGACGACTGCGGCTGTGGCGAGGACTCGAACGGGACTCCCACACACACACCCACATTCTCACCTACACTCTGGATGTCCGCCTCCCACTCAGTGGGCGTGGACGTGGGCAAAAGTGCTGCCTCTTTGTTAACAATTAAACACGAAGGCGGCCGGAAAGTTTAATGGGATTGCGAATCTTGTTCTGGTGTTCTGTTCTACAAACCCACTCCCGGCACTTGAGAGCGAGCCTGCTTTTGGAACTCTGCAGAAGCGATTTTCACGATTGATCCGATGATTTTCAGGAACACGAAAGCGAACCGGTGGGGCGAAAGGACTGGGTTCGGCAGGAAGGACGGAAGGACAGGACGAGTGTTAGGTTGAGAGGGACCCGAGCCAAATGCTACAGAAGTTCTTTTTATTCGAATTTCACAGAGAAATTACAGAAATTCTTCAAGTGAATGAATGGACATGAAATTATGGAATGAAATCGATAATTAAGTGTTTTCTTTCAGAAATTCCCGAACTGAATTTGACTGTCAGTCGAAATATAAAGTGTGAGGTAGGAAATTATTTTTGAATGTGATTTTGATCACACATATCGCAGTTAATGTCACAGCAGGACATGCCTTACGAATGTCCTCTGCTTCTGTTTCTGCGTCTGTGTCTGCGTCTGCGTCCTTCGACGTGGCCGGCAGGACGTCTCGAATTCCACGACCCACACACGGACCTCGCCGCCCCCCTACTCGCCCTTTCGCCCCACCTGCCGCCGTCCACGTGCCGTGTTTTTGCTCTCCCTCTCCCGCTCCCGCTCCCTCCCTCCTTCGGCGGGCTTCGATTTCACTGCGAAATTCAAAACTTTTCGAGCCGCCCGAAATGCAATCCATCTTCTCCGTCTCGCTCCCTCTCGCCGAGGGCGTGCGCGGGTGCGCCAGGTGTCTGTGTGTGTGCGCTGAACGTGTCGCCCTCGTCACGTGTCATCGGAAGTCGCAACATTCGCTTTATTAACTGTCAGTTTGCTCGTTCCTTCTTTTAATTTTCCTTCGCTTCGTCCCTCGTTTTGACATTTCGTGCTTTTTCATCGTTGCTGTTGCTGTTGTCGTTGTCGTTGTTGTTAATGTATTCCTAAATATTCCTTCCTTGATTAATTTTGATCACTTGTTATCAATGTTGTTGCA
This sequence comes from Coelopa pilipes, assembly GCA_947389925.1. Lineage (NCBI taxonomy): Eukaryota > Metazoa > Arthropoda > Insecta > Diptera > Coelopidae > Coelopa > Coelopa pilipes. The sequence continues at coordinate 8,119,130 of OX376698.1, read as the reverse complement.
GTTGTTGTTCTTGTTGTTGTTCTTGCCTGCATTAAAATCCCGCTTCACTTGGTTTTATTGAAATTTATTTCCGAAAGAGCGATTTTTTCCACCGTTGCTGACGCTGCCGCTGCCGTGGTTGTTGTTGTTTTTGACGGCAGCAGAATGTTGTTGGGAATTTTTTATTCTGGACGTATTTGTTGTTGTTGTTGTGGTGTGTGTGAAAAATCTCAGTTTTCACTTAACAACAACGCACGGCGCACAACAACAACAACAAAAACAATAACAGAAAACGCAAATATGATATCCCTTACAGCAACAACAACAACAGCTAGCACGGCGGACGAGACACTAACGTGAATAAAAAATCGACGTAGGAAGAAGAGGAGGGTGGAGGGGGCGAGGGGAGCGAGAGAGGGAGGGAGGGGGGAGGGGGAATGTGGGTCCCGGCAACGGTCTGAAATTGGAACAGGGAAAGTAATATTTTCATTGTCATCGGAGAACATGACAAATGCCTTTTTATCCTCGCCTCGAATTCGTCCTCGCCCCTCCCTCGTCCTCGCCCCTCGTTCTCTCGCTCGTCGCCATCCATTACCTCACGACCTTCTTCATCCTCTTCCCTTCCCCCACGTCTTCCTCCTGCCGTCTTCGGCTTCCTCTCGCTCTCACGTCCTCCCCTCTCGCTTCTTCCACGCCATACTCTCGCTTTCAGTCTCCGTTCGCCTCTCGGCTTCTCTCTTTTTCTCGCCATTTTTGTGTATTCTCTCTCCTTTTCTCTTTTCGCATACGGCTTTTTCTTCTTGGGGTTGCTGTTGTTGTTTTGAGTTTTTCCATGCTCACGGTTTTGTTGTTGGTCCGTGGCAACATAAAAAAATATTTTGTGTTCGATGATCCTGTTTTGGTTCTTCTTCTTCTTCTCATGGTGCCCAGTGCAGGCCAAAGAGGAAGAACAGTGTTGGGCAAGTGGAGAGAAATTTTATTTGTTTTTTCAATTAGGGATTTTACATGGGCATTTTTTTCGGAAAAATGCAAATCAATATATTGAGAGAATAATTCAAATTTGTTATGAATTAAATGAAATTTGCAAATTCAGGAAAAAATTTCATTGATAATTTGTTCATTAATTTAGTCAGAAAGTTTCTTTCTTTTATACAATAATAATATAAACAGAAAGTCAAATTGGTATGTACAAATTTATATAAATTGGAGGCGTTCAATTTTAAAAATTTTCAAATTTTTGGTATTTTTAAATAAGTTTTATTTCAATTATTTTTTTTTTTTGTTTTTCATGTGGTTTGATTTTACCACGTCTCATATTGCTATAACCATGCTAATGGAATATGAAGTTACATGTTTTTCCAATCTTCCCAGACGTCCCGAAAATTCATATTTTCCAAAATTATTCTGTCATTAGCAAATAAACGACTTCCAACACTGGCAACTTCTGGCCGACGCCAGACGACCGACGTCATCCGAAGCCTGCCGAAAATTCACGCGAATTCCGAATGAATATTAAAAGGACAAACGTGGCGAAAAGAGCAACAAACACAACAACAGCAACAACAAAAACAAAAATAGCAGCAACGTAAACAACAGAAAGGACATCATGAAAAACAACAACAAGAGCATCATGAACAGAAACACAAACAAAACGACAACAAGAAAGAGCAACGAACAAAATGACAACAACAACAAGAACGACAACGACAACATGGGCAGAAGTGCGAGAGCCAAGCAACGAGCTGGAAGAAGAGGAAGACGACAAATTTTGACATGGGCTGAAAGAAGGCAGGGAGAATGGAATGGAGAATGAAGGAGGGAGGCCACATCATGTTGGAAATATTTTTGTGACAGCATAATTTATAAATACATCTGCGAGGACCATGTCATGTCGCTCTTCTCACTCACCCCCTCTCACTCCCTCTCTCGCTCCCTGTTCCGCCGTGCGCCCGCCCACCGCATTCTTCATTTCTGCGCCCCTCCCGGCGAATTCCTCATTCCCTCACCCCGGCTCTCCCCACATAATTTGTTTCCTCCCATATCAAACTCACTTATCTCCCACCCCTCTCCCTCTCTCCACCTCTCTCTCTGTCACTCCTTGTCCCCTTTACCTTATATTCCATATTCGGGATTGATGTTGTAACGTAAGAAGCAGTGGAAATAAGAGGAAAGGTAGCGAAGAAGGTGCAGGGAATGAAAGTAGAAAATAAAATAGGAAAACAAGTAGGAGAGCATCGGGAGAAGAATTAGGGAGACAGATAGAGAGAGAGACAGAGATGATGAGGGAAGTAAAGATAAGGTGAAGGAGGTGAAAAATAATAAGAAAATTAAATCAGGTAGGACAAAACCAGACAAACATTAATAAGAAAACAAAAACACGACTAATAAGAACATAATAAGAGCAAAATCCTGCAAAAAGAATAAACAATAGCAAAAACGAAGGAAATAAAACGAAAGCAAGGCAACAACAACGAAATAATGCACAAAAAATCATTGCGAGAAAAAAAGCCGGCAATAAAAATTATTTACCACAGCCGGAAATAAGCACGGAAACAAGAAAAGGGAATTAGAAAAATGTTGTTAGGACAAAAAGTCACACACAAAAAGCAACCATAAAATTACAGCATAATAAGACAAAAATCGCAACAACAACAAATCGCAACAACAACAAATCGCAACAACAGCAGCAGGAGCAGGAGCAACTAATTTCATGCGACGAAATAATGACAAATGGCTTCGAATCCATGCGCGACGTCGTCCAGGAATCCGAATCACGTAGAAGGCGGCGGAGGCGACGCTCGTGAACACAACAACCACAAGGGAGCAACAACAATGGAGCGGCGGCAGGAAGAAGACGTGGCATCACCTGCCACGGCAACAACAACAACTTCGCCCCCCGCCGACGACGCCGTCGACGACGATGACAGGCAATTAATTACGCCCCCTCCCCTTCCTCATCCTGCTCGTCATGGAGTCGCTCGGAACCGGAATCGGAACCGGAAGTGGCGGCGTCCCGGCTGGCCGAGGGTCGGAGTCGGGGGAACCAACAACAACAAAAGCGGTAGCGACAGCGACAGCGAAAGGAGCGGCGACGAGAAAAGGACAAGGCAGACGAGAGACGGCGACGGCGAGGGCGAGGGAAGAAAATGTTTGGAAAATTCTTTATTGCGAATTTTAATGGCTTCTCGCTCATAAGGCGGAGATTTCAATCAGCGTTGGCAACGCCGCAAAACAACACGAGCCAGGAGCGACGGGGCGAAGGAGGAGAGCGAGAGACGTGTGTTTGGAGTGAAAATTAACCCCAAAGCGACCGTTTCCAGATAATGAAGGCCATCAGCCATCGGCCTCAAGAGGAGGGCCGTAGAGGGAGACGGCATGATGTCTGGGGTCGTTGAGGTTGTCCTTGTTGTGTTGCTCATCGACGAAACCCAGGGGAAGGGGAAGGAGTTCTGATGAGAAGGACACGAGAGCATTGAATTTAAATGGAAACTTAAATAAAATACATAAATTGCCTTTCCTTCAAAGTTTTTCCCATGCAAATATTAAAAAAAAAATATTTTTGTATTAGTAAAAATAAGCCAATTTCTTTAAGAAATATTTATAGACATTCATTCCGATTTTTCGAATTGCGCTCCAAATGTACCTTGTTGCTTTTAATTTCGATTAGAGACAATTAATCCCCGAAATGAACGTTTCCAGGTGGGAATTTAAACCAGTCGACAACACTGAGCTGCGCCGGTGCCGCGTGCTCGCGTTGCCAACGGCGCCGCTCCGTCTCTCCGTCTGTCGCTGACACGCGACAGCGACGCTCCAATTAAATGCGAAACAAGAGACGGGAAGAAAGAGACTGCCATGGGAGGTGGGCGAGGGCGAGGGCGAGAGAAGGAAGTCGAGGAGGAGGAGGAGGAGGTGGAGGAAGGATGGAGGAGGATGGGGGGTGGGGGCGACGCGACGCGCCGCGGTGTCCAGGACCCTCGAGAGACAATAACGAAGCCCTTGAATCCGATCACGTGTCGGCGCCAGGAGCCGGAGCGACGTCTCGAGGCCCCTCGGTGCGACTGACCGGAGTGCGAAACACGAGGGCGAGGAGAAAAACCGGGAAGGAGAAGAACGGCAGAAGAGGGTCCTGAGGGGACGGCGGGCGAGAGGTGCCGGCTAGGGCGATTAATTACGGCCATGCGGAGGCGGTGGAGGCCGTCGCTGCGGTCACCAGACGGCGGAGGGGTCAACGCGAGAAAACAAGGACATGGACGGAGCAACAACGTGGAGCACAGGGAGGAAACGGAGCGACCGAGCTGGAGGCGATTGGAGGAAACCGAGAGTAGGGCAGAAGGGCGGAGAAAGCGGTAGTGCATGAAAGAAGGAATGACTGTTTCATTGACAATATTGCAGTCAATATGCATTGAGTGTTTTTGAAGTTAATGAAGAATTTGAATCAAAATATTATTAATAATAATTAGTAGTAGGAAGTCATGGGCCAGGAAACTCCTTCAAAAGCGTTGAAGCCGTTTCCAACGTGGGCTTGAGGGCAGAGGGCGTGGAGCACGAACGAGGGCCTGGCAAAGGGACAGGGGTGGGCGTCGTGCAGGCAGCTCCTAATTAATCGGATTATCTGATAATTGAGTTTAGAAGCGAGAGGATTTTCAACATCTCCCCGCCCCCGTCTCCCACCCCCACCACCAGGTCCTCGCCCTCCCCTCCGTCACCTCCGTCATCGCCCCAACCAGCGTCTCTCGCACACTCTTGTTTCACCGCGCTTCCGCCCACACAAACACACACACGTGTGCACTCGTTTCGATCTCCCCTTTGATTTATTGCTTTGTCTGTAATTGTCAACTGGCTCTCGTGTCATCTTCCTCTTCCTCTTCCCCTCTCTCCGTCGCACACTCTCGGTCTCGCCTCGCAGGCTTCCTTCCCCCGTCTTCCCACGCTCTCTGCACCTCGCTCTTTCGATCCTCTGCTCACCATTTGAATCCGCTTTCGCTCCTCCTTTAGTTCCCCTTCCACTCCACCGCTCCACCGCTCCACCGCTCCACCCTTCACTCATCGCAACCTCCTCCGTGTCCCCGCCCTCGTCGCCCGCGGCCTGGCGTTGCCACCGGCGAATGATTCATGAATTGGGCAAACAAAGTGGCATCATTGTTTGTGCAAATGAAGGGCGTGCAGGGAGGGCGTGCGAAGAACGAGCGACGTGGCTTCGGTCGCTCTCGTCGGTCGTCGGTCGTCGGTGGCGCGCTTTAATCGAGTTCGGTGGCCGATGTGGTGGCGTAGGCAGCACTGCCCGAAAAATCCCTCTATTTTTATAAAATCCGTCATAGATATTTAGCAATTTTTTTTCTAATTTTGATCTTCAGAAAAGTGTTTCTCGTGTCGCTGGCGAAAAACATCCAGCTATCAAAATAAACACGCTCTTCAGAACCGTGCTGGTTTTCTTCAAGCTCTCTCTCTCTCCCCCTTTCTCCCTCTCTCGAGCCTTTTTCCGCTCCCTCTCTCTCTCTCCCTCTCTCCCTATCTCCCTCTCTTAAACTTCTCAATCCCCAGCAGCTTCCTCTAACAATAAATAATAAATCCTCGCTTCAGCACATCGCTCCCTAGGCCAGAAGAGACCCTTTGATCTCCATATTTTCCCTCTCCCTCTCTCGTCTCTTCACCAACTCCCCCGTCTCCCCCTCTTCTCGCGCTCGTGTCCCTTCGTCGGGATCTATTTTCATTCCCTCGACTCCTCATCCTTCATAAATGATCGGGAACGCATGAATGAAAATAAAATTCGCAAACATTTAAAAGGAAGAAAAATTTTCTCTCCTACTCTCTCCCTCTCTCCCTCTCTTGTCGGCGCCGTTCCCTGCAGTGTTGCCAATGCAAATATCAATACGCAGTGATAAATGAAATGCTGGGAGGTGGGTGGTGAAAGAGAGGGCGGAGGTGGGCGGGGTCGACGAAAGGAAATTCAATCCCATTTTTGTCAATCGCGGAATTCGGAGGGAGACAGAAAAAAATGCGTCGAACAACAACAACAACATCAACACCACCGAAATCACGTCATTCGCGACTTGCAACAACAACAACAACAACGACGACGAGTCCAACGACGAGTACGCGAATGATTGATTTATCAAGTTCGCCGTCGCAGCGTTGCCAGACCGTTGGCATCCCATCCCGGCGACCCGAAAGTTGGACACAAATTTTTAGTCATTTTTTTTTACTCACTTTTTTACGACCTTTTTACAAGACTTTTCCCAGCTCATTATTTTTTGCTATTTTCATTCTTTATTCATATATTTATTTGTACTCTTCCTTCAAATTCCTTTTAAACCTTTACATTATTTTTATATATTTTTAACTGTTTTTATTTTGTGTATGTAACTCACTTTATTTTGTCATTTTTATATTTATTACTTTTCATCAGTTTCTATTTCTTGACAGCTCACGCTGGATGTTATTTATTTATTATTCTTGCTTCCTTCCCTGCTTCGTTGGTTGTCGTCAGGAATGGCCGGGCATGGCCAGAGGAGGAGAGAAGCACAGAGAAAGGGGATGGTGGCAATGAAAGGAGCTGGAAGGAGGTGGAAGCCGTAGTTCAAAGGAGGAGCCGCTGAAGACGCAGCCGAGCGAGGACTGGAGCCTTGCATTAAACGCAGTTCGCTGCGAAAACAAACAAACGCGCCCTCAGTCACAGCTCGTCCTCCCACTTACGCGCTCTCCCTCTCTCACCCACTCTCTCCCACTCTCTCCCACTCTCTCTCTCTCTCTCTTTGGCCGCCTCCTTGTCACGCATCCGTCTCCGCCAGCGCCAGGTTCGCCCCGAGATTCCGTCGCGACCCCGACGACGGCGGCATTAAAAATGCATGCGCCGGCACTCACCGACAGCCAACCCTACCGCCTGCACCCTACGCCCGGCCTCCTCCAGTCACCGGCCCCCTCCAGCGGCGCCGGTTCGCGAGCCCGTCGCCAGATGGCGGCCCCGAGCTGCAGACAATTCAATTGCAAGGTTGTTTCGCCCTAACTGCACTGTGCGGAGCTGGGCAAATAAAGCGAAGCAAAGGCAATAACAACAAAAATGGCAACAAAAACAAAAACAACAACACAACCCTACAGTGTCAACAACAAAACCAACAACCATTACAACAACAATTGCAACAACAAAAACGACGCCAGCAACGACTTCAATCCAAGCTTCAAAAGAATCCAACGAAGTGAACCACGGAAACCGGAAACAGGAACCGGATGTGGAGAGGGGGGCGAAGGAGGAAGGTACCCGCGACATGTATGTGTGAACAGGAGTGTGTGTGTGTGTGTGTTTGCGTGTGCGTCTGTGAAATTGTGCAAATTTCATGCATTTTTTAATAGATTTAATTCAATCCCCACTCGTTCCCGGTACTCGATCTCGCTCGCCCCAGCACAATCTTAATCACCCAGTCTCCCTCTCCCGCTCTCCCTCTCTCTCTCTGGCCGTTTTAATCTCTTAGTATTCCCTCCATCTCCCCCTCGCTGTCTGTCGTTCCTCCTGTCTGCAGCGAATGCTTTCAAAAGCTTATTTGATTTGTTTGCGGTTAATTTGGAGACTGTTTATCTTTGTTGCTGTTGTTGTTGTATTGTTGTCGTTGCTGCTGTTGCTCTCGCCAACCAGTGCGATTTCCTCATGAGCATAGAAAAATCTCCCTCAAATTGGCAACACTTTTCCCCAGCTCACGCACCCAGACTGCGGCAGAAGAGCGAGTGAAGTTGGAAATTTTTATGAGAAATTTGCGGGGATTTTTGTGGATGGCCCGTGACAAGCGAATGCCGGCGACACGCCCTCTCACCTCTCATCCCCTCCTCTTCTCTCCCTCTCTGCCCTCTCTTCCCCTCTACTTGCACTCTCTCATTTTTTCCGGTAAAAATTCGGAGAAATTCGGTCGCCTCTCATGCGCTGCCTTCACTTCAAAGCTTTCGCTTAATTAAAAGGTGGCCACCAACACCTCGCTACCCCTCTCCCTACCTCCCTCCCTCCCTCTCTCTCACTCACTGGGTGCTCTCTGTCTTCTGCTACCCTCCTCCGCATGGGTTCCTGTGTTTGCTAAATTTTGCATTTCAAAAAAACGCACTGCGAAGGACGAGGGACGAACTTGGAGAGAGGTTGGATGAATAGCGAGAGAGAGCGAGATGGAGAGTGTGAAGTGGGAGTGAGAGAGTGAGAGAGAGAGAGAGAGGGAGAGAGGGAGACGGAAGCCACTTGCAACAAATGACGACCCAAAGACCGGGAAGAGACGAGTGAAACAATTATTAAGAATGAAAAAATAGAATTGCTGAAAGAGAAAAATTTAAATTTCCCGACTTCCCATCTGCGAACGCAGAATCGCGCAGGGAGCGGAAAATTAAAAATTTCGTTATGTCTACTTTGAGGTTTCTCCCGTCTCCTTGGCTCGCCGTCTCCGTCGTTCCTTTGAACACCTTCGCCACGCAGACCGAGAATTCTAATTAGACGCGGGTCTCGAGGGCATCGCTGGGCATCACAGCCAGAGCGGGACGGAAGATGGCAGAAGAGGAAATCAGGAAAAAATAGAGAGAGTGAGGGAGAAGAAGGGAAAAAACAGAAAACCGATGGTTTTCGTGGGCGGAGGCGACCAGGAAGCGAAGAATTAAAAGTGAACGCAATTAACAAATAAATACATGAGCGCGTTGCCAACCAGGGGGAAGTGAGTCGTGGACTTCTGAGAAGACTTTTCCCATTAACTTCCGCTCTGGTGGTCCCAAATGGCTTATTATGATTGGCAACACTCTCGGGTCACGGGGTCAGAGCCGAAGTTCAGCAGCGAAATTCATCAGAAGAAAATTGTTTAAATTTGCTCCAGTCGGCAACACCAAAAAGCGGAGAGTTTGACAATGAAAAAGTGCATTCCATTTTTGGTTTCGTTTAAAAAAAATATGAATTTATAATTTTTATTATATATAAGAAATTAATTTGCTTGAAAGGAAATATTAAATCGAAACAATGAATAGAAAAATGATTGCAAAGCGATGGCTTGATTTTAATGAAATTCCTTTCATATGATTTAATTTAAGTTATCCAATTTATCACGATTGATTTTTCAGTTATTTTAATTATTTGTCGTAATACTAAATAGGAGAACATTTTGTCGAATTGAATTCTGGCAGCTAACCAATTCGAGTTCCCCGAATCAAGCACTTCAAAGGCCTCCCAATTGACGTGGTTCCCTCCAACCGCGTAAGTCGGTGGTCGGTGCCTTTGCCCCAATCCCTCGCCACCCCTTTCACCCTCTCCTCCACTGCCTTCCACCTCTCCTTCCGCAGACATTTATCGCCCTTTTCATTCCTCCCTGGGAACTCATTTTATTATTTCAATCGCTCTTCAAACATTCGAACTTCCGTCTCCATCCATCCATAACAAAATGCCTCCCGCTGTCTTCTCTCCCTCCATCTGTCTCTGTCCCTCCTCAGCCACTGTCTCTCGCTCTTTGGGCCTCTCTCGATCTACCACACATCGTCGCTCCCTGACCGCCTTGAAACGTTCCCTGGAATCCTGTTGGTCTTTGTCACATTTCGTCAGGAATTAAATTGAAACATGGCGGCGGCTCCTCGCCATTGTTGATGCGCCATGATGGATTCCGAAGAAAGCGTCAAATTGAGCGCGAGCCTCATTTCCACCAGAAGCCAGAGCCGGCGGAACAGGAAAGGCAAATAGAGGATCTTAATTGGATTCGCGAGCAAACGACAAGAGACCGAGGAGCCAGAGAGACGGAGGCAGGGAGCAGCCGAAGAGGGAGAGGCCAGGGCGCGGCTAAGGCCTGTTGCCGGAGCCTCCTCAGGGTTTCAACAGGCTCGGCGAAACAATTCCTCATCCTCATCCTCACCCTCGTCGCTGTCCTGTTCCTGTCACTGTGCCATGTCCTCTCACTTTCTCGACCTGGTTTCGAGCCTTCTGCCGCTCGCTTCTTCCCCATCTCCGTTCCGCTATCTTCCTACCGATTTAGTTTTCCGACCTCCTCCCACCTCCTCCCTCCTTGTCTCCCCCCTCTTCGGCTGGCTCGGCCCTCTTTGTTTTTAATGTACTCAACGCGTTAATTAAATTGTTTGCTCTGTCCCCAACCCCAACCCCAACCACCCCTCTAAATCCGGCTTCACTCGCCCACACTGTCTCCTTCTCTCTCGCGCACTCTCTCTCTCTCTCCCTGGCATTGCTGCATGGCATCCAGCAGCCTTCCTAATGGGATTTAAATCAGGTGGATCTCGCCAGGCCTCGAAGCAGCCCGGCACGGAGAGAGACAACGTAATGAAGCGGATGAAAAGCGGGACGAGGAAGAGGGGAGAAGAAAGAGAGGAGGAGGCGAAGGAGGCGGGAGTCCCGAAATTAGCATCCAGGAAGCGAGCAGCGAAGGTGAGGCAAGGAAAGTCTCCTTCGGATGTAAACAAAGGGAAGTTTGGGGATGCTCGGCCGAAACTTTGCCAAAGAAGCCTCCCAGAGAGAAGGAGTAACGCTGGTCCATTCCTTCTGTCTCTCTCTCTATCTCTCTCAGTTGCTTACTGTACCCTTCTCACTCTCTCATCATGTCGCAGTTAATCGCTGAAGCATCCGTCCAGGAAGAACTAGGAATAAATGAAAAATCTCAGCGCAGTAAAAGACAGCACTTTGAACCTTAAATGGCTCCACTAACGACCTTATGGAACCCTTAAAACTCGCCTCCGAACTTCTGATCAGCGCAAAATATTTCACTGAATAATTTCCCATGTAAAAGCCAAATTTAAAAGCGCCTTCTAAAGGCTCTTAAATATTCAGAAATTCCCGATGCCGAACTAAAATGTCCACGAAATGGGCTGGCACTTTGACCTTAATAAATTACCCCAGCTTCCTTCCTCTTCCCTCTCTACCCTGCCTCCTCTTCCGCTCTCCTCTCTCCCCTCTCCTCCCTCCTGAACTCCTCATCATCAGCTCGTTTTCTCCTCGCTTCAGAGGATGGCGAAATTGCAGAAATTAGCAAATTTTCACCAGTTCCCCGTACACCCCAGAAGCACTTTCACTTTTTACTTTCACCCTCTACCTCTCTCTCTCCCCATCTCCCTCTCTCTCTCTCCCTCTCTCTCTCAGTCTCTCTCCAACACTCCACGCAGCGACATGTCGGCATCAGCACTTTAATAATTCATGGCGAGCCGAAGCCGAAACCGAGGCCGCAGCCGAAACCGAGGCCTTCGCCAAAACCCAAAGTCCTCGTCCAATCGTGGGTCGGTCCTTCGGTCCTTATTAATGCAGCGGGGTTGCCAACGTCAGCGAATGCGGCCTCGAGGTGATTTTCAATTTCCACCACCATTTGCTTCCTCGCTGGTTTCGATTTCGCCATCATGGTTTTCCCTTTCAACTGCGATCGGAAATCCATGTTAATTAGGTTTTCAATTTTCCTCAGCCCCCACCCCCAAAGGCTTCGGCTCTCAAATTACTCCCTACGAAGTAGAGGAAGAAGAGGAAGACGACGAGAGCCCTTGAGCGAAAAACAAGCTTCCCTCCGAGGGCTGGAGCGAGGATGAATAGATAAATATCCCGATGGCGAGGGACCGGAATAAAATATCGTCATCATTTGGCGCATTCGTCAAAGGATCTCCGAAGGATCAGATTAACTGCGACGACGGCGGGTGGGGGGACAGGTGAGGGAGACGGAGTTGGAGACGGAGACGGAGACGGAGCGATGGCGATATGCGCAATAGACTGAAGCAGAAGGTGGCTTTCACTCGAACCCTTGGGAGCAAGGTGGAAGGTGGAACTAAGAGGGATCCGCTCTCGCCATCAATCGGAGGTGACACCGACTCGCATTGTCTCCCTATATCCCTCTCGCTCTCTCCCTCGCCCTCGCCCTCGCCCTCGCATTGAGGTCACTCAGCAGCTCCTTCTTAGTCCACCCACCCTCTTCACTCGCCCTCGCCCTCGCCCGATCGATATAATCACGATATATAATCACGAGGGCGCAGGGAGGGAGAGAGAGATGGGTGGGAAGGGACTGCACTGATCAGAGGAGGAGGGCGGAAATCCAGGAGAGGGAGCGGGGCGAGCGACAGAAGGAAGAGTCGGTTGGACTGTCGGAGTGTCTGGGATATCAAGATGATCCATCCCAAGGCGGTGCCAGCAGCACAAGAAAGGGATGCAGATGGAGTCGGGGTAGGGAGGAAGGGGGGAAGGGAGAGAAGGCGCGAAGGAGAGAGGGACAGAAGCGGGGAAGGTTGGCAACACTCGCTCGACTCAATGAAACTTGAGTCATCGCACAATGGCGACTGCCATAAGTTTCCGTTTCCTCCGCCCGCCCGGCTTCGCTCGCCAACAATGGCGACATCATATCCACTTTGACAGACTCCTCCACCACCAGCTCTCTCTCTCCCTCCCTCTCTTTCACCCCTTTCCCCTCCCCCTCGTGCCCACTTGCCCAACTACGGCGAATGGCAGGAGGAAAACGAGAAGTGCCTTTTGGTGCATTGGAATGAAATGCAGCTGCGAAATTACAGGCAATAACTTATCGGGAGAGCGAGACAGGAAATCCATGAAAACAAGAGAGAAAGAGGGACAAAATGAAATCAGAAAATACAAAAATTTATATAAAAAGCATAAAATATAAAATGTAATACAAACGGTTAATAAGAAAATATAGAACATAAAAGAGAAATGTAAAAGCAAGAAAGAACAGAATGAAAAGAATATAAAAAACACCACAAAAACTAAAGGAAAACTTCCAAATAATCGATAAAATTGAATTGTAAAAAATAAGAGTGCAAAAAGCAAATAAAAGAAACCGGAGGAAACCCATGAAAAGTTTTGTAGCCAAGCGAGGCAAAGCTGGCTGAGGGGGTGGCCGATGGAGGGGGTGGACGGAGGGATGGAGGAAGGGGTGGGGGAAGAAAAACACTTTAATTCACTTCCATGTCGAAGGGCTTCCGACGGGACGGCACGGGGCGGGAGGTTCCTTGGGGTTCAGTGGAATTTTGGGTCACAAATGGAGCTGTCAAATGGAGCAGCTGCCGTCGACAATCGTAAGGAGAGAAGGATGGAAGATGAGAGCGGACGAAAGTGAGGGAGTCGAAGAAATGGAGAAAGAGCTCGGGGGAGAGCGAGAGAGAGAGAGAGAGCGAGAGCGAGCGAGAGATATGATGAGGGAACTCAATCAGAGAAGTGCGGGATTCGCACGGGTCCACATGGCGGATCTGGAGTCGTTTACGTGGAATGGAAGGCCTGGAAAGGGAGAGAATGGGAGAGAGAGATAGAAACGGAAGATGAAAGAGGGACAGACAATATGAACTAGCGGAGGAAGGGAGAAGGGACGAGGTCGAAGTGGCCGTAGAAGTAGGAACAAGAACTAAAATCCTGTGATGAAGAAATACTTAATAATGATGTTAAAAATCTACGAAAAATATATCAAAAACGGATGACAATTAAATAAAAAAATAAACTATATAAAAAATAAATGAAAAATATGTAAGAAAACTAGTGAAGATTATATGTGAAAAATATCTAAACACAGATATGTGAAAAACATTTAAAGAAAACATGGCAGATTATGATACAAATGAAGAGAAGAAAAACATATATTTGTTGACAGAATAGAGAAAATATTCTCAGCGGACGAAATGTGAGATGGAGCAGAAAACCTTTCGTCCCTTCCTGTCCTCGAGGGCTTCATTTCGGGCCCGACATCCGGTTCAAGCTCGACTTCCGTCCGAGAAATCAAGCTCTAAAATTAATACCTTCACCACACACGCTCCCGCACACACACACACACACACACACACGTACTAGCCAACCCACTGACACCCACACTGACCCACTAACACACCGACAGACGCCCGGCCTCGCACTCGATGAACTTTTCATTCGCAGTTCACTGAATTTCGTGATGCGAGGGTGTCGAAAGGGAACGGCAACAACAACAACAACAACAGCAATCGGGGGAATTTTTTCCTTCAGCCGCCGTCGACGAACCCCCGGACAACGCTAAAGCCGACAACAACAACAACAACAACAACACACAGAACGGAATCCCCTCGCCCCTCGAGCAGAGTAAAAACAACTAAGGGGCGAGAGCGGGTCAACGGGGAGCTGGAGCCGGGTCAGGGTGGCCACGGGCGCCATCTTGCGTTACTGATGGTCGCCGTTTAAACACTTAATGAGCTCGATGATTTTATTGATGGCCCAACACATGGCGCTGATGAAGACGCCGGGAGTCACTTCAGCGTCCTCGCAGGCAGTGAGAGAGCGGGAGCGCGATTGTGAGGGTGTGCCGGAGAGAGAGGGGGGGGGGGGGGGGGGGGAGGAGCAGCGTCTTTGCTCGCCGCTCATGTGGCAACAGCTGCTGATAATTTATCCGGGCCAGGACGTGAGATTTTGGGGCTGAGACTTTGAGGAAGGACCGGCGAAAGGACGTCGCAGGAGGCGTCCGTTTATCTTCTTCTTCTTGATCAACGCCATCACCATCGTCATCTTCTTCTTCTTCGCCTTCCTGCGTGTCAACGCCGAGTGGTGCGGACGCTTTTTGTTGCTTCCGCTTCCGGTCGTTTTATGAACTGCAAACGATCGCAGTGGGCAGAAGAGAGCAACGAATGGGTGGTGGCGTTGGTGGAAGGAGGAAGGGAGGGTGGAAGAGAGAGCGAGCGAGGGGGAGAGGGGGGAAGGGGGGGAGAAGCAAGGATGTCCTCGGCCGGCCCTCATTTATCTCGCAAATGATTTCGCATTTGTCACGTGATTGAAAATCGCTTCGATAATTTTTCTCCCTCTCGTCCATTTCAATTTGCAAGGATTGACGACTGACGAGTCTGCTGGGAGTTGGAGAAGAGGGAGGGGGCGGAGAAAAAAGACAGCAGAAGAGAGAGTGAGAGAGAAACAGAGACAGAGATAGTCAGTTGGTCCCTTGCAGATCTTCGATTGAGGTCGTCTTCGTTGCTCTGTTGGTTTTTCTACAACTTGTCATCGGGACTCTGACTCTGAAAATTTATGTTTCTCTGCTCTTTCTTGTTCTTCTTCACACTTCAGCTTCTTCGTCTTGTTCTTCCCCTACTCTTAATTTGTCTTTTGACTCCTGGGGATTATGCATTTTAATTCTCCTCAGACATACTTTGATATCAGCATATACTACTTTCCTTCCTCCCTTCATTAATTTTCGTTCTCTTCGTTTCGTTCTTTTCTGCTCATTCATGCATTTTCTTCCTCTCTTAGGCATCGCTTCTCTGCTCTTCCTCTGACCTCCCTCTGGCTCCTTCCAATAGTTCGTTAACCCATTTTCAATCGTTTCCACTTCAGACTCAGACGTTTCCATCGCCTTCCGCTCTTTGTTCCTCTCTTTTTTCGTATTTCTTCCCTTTTTCGTTTTTCCTGCACTTTACGCTCGTTTTCCTCATTTTCCACGCCGTCGTCCCGTCTCCCTTCAGTCCTTCGCCCCGTCTCTTTTCAATAGGCTCATAATTGCATCGAACTTCATTGCTCTGGTTATCGATTTGTTCCAGTTGTTGTTGTTGATGTTGTTATTGTTGTTGCTATAATGTTTATTGTTGTTATAATTTTTGTTGTTGTTATTTCTGCAAAACTTGCTGTTGTTGTTGTTATTGTTGCAGTAGTTAATCTCGCTTCGCCCAGCTGCCGGCCTTTTAACGGCAATTAATTTTCTCTTCAAGGGATAGAAAGAGAGAGGGAGAGATAGACCTTCTGAACTTTCTCTTTCTCACTCACTCTTTCTCCCCCCCTCCCCTTTCTCTTCCCTGATTGCATTTTGATCTCAACTTATTGAGTGTTAATTTGCGAGGCAATTAAAAAGGAGCTGAAAAAGAACGAGCGGAATCAGCGGAGGAGCAAGAGGAGAGAAGGAAGGAAATGTAAATTAATAATTGATTCCATTTAGCGATCATCATAAACCAATGAATTACAGCAAAAAAAAAATCCCATCAATTTATTTTCATATTAAGTTAGAGAAGATTTCAATATAATGAAACCACTTGATAAACGGTTTGTATTTGCAAAGAGTTTTCCAACCATTGAATATATATTTGTAAATTATTTCTTCTGCTCGCATTATAAAATACAAATTTCTCTCTCACTGCACGAAAAAAAAAGATTGTGCATAAATTGTGCTAGAAGTTAAAAACTACACAAATAACGATGGAGTTTAATTTAGCGGAAACAAGCGAAAGCTTTTAAGTTAATTTGTTTCGTTTCAGATGGAGTCGCGTGCTTTATTACCACTTTCTCCCCTCCCTCCCTCTACGCCTCCTCCCCACCCTTGCAACCCTTGCGCCAACTATCGCTTGGTAAATAAATAGAAATAGAAAGAGAAAGGAGAGAGAGAGAGAGAGGGAGAGCGGGAGAAATAATAAAATTTCGCTTGCTTTGCGAGAGACGTTTAAATATTTAATTTAATTTACTCTCTGATGAATTCGCTTCCCTTGGAGCCAAGGGTTCGGCATCAACATCTGACTCCTGGAGTGCGCTTTGGATACTCTATCTCTCTCGCTCTCTCTCTCTCCCGCTCTCTTTCTTTCTTTGTTTAAGTTCCCCGCGCCCCGCTTGCACTCCCGCTATCTCTGTCTCTGTCGCGCTCTAAGCTTCAGCAATTTATTAACTGGGTCAAAAGCCACTAAAACTTCATTTATCATTGCAGTTGGCTTCGCGGGTCCGAAAGGCAAGTGCACTGCAACAACAGCAACAACAACAACAACAACAATTTCAACAACGACAACAACCACCACTCATTTTTAACATTTCAGAGCTTCCAGCAGCCAAACAAGAGTAGCAAAGTAAAAAGTCTCCGAATGTAGTAAAAATAAAGGAGGAAGGACAAACATGCAAATAATGTGCCACGCCCACCCTGACGCCCACTGCCCTCCGCCAGCGCCTGCTCCTGCTGCCTCATGTTGCACATGACACCATTTTCATCAGGCCTTCCAGGCATCTTCCTCTTTTCTCTCTTCCTTTTCTCTCTTCCTTTTCCTTTGCCAATTTTCCTTATCCCCATCTCGAACGCTCTCGCATTCTATGTTTTTGTTTCCTTCGAGCATCCCGAATTCCTAATCTATCCCCAAGGACTACTTCGCATCATGATCCACAGTCTCAAGCAAAGTCTTCCCATCAAGAGTCATTCAGGGGCTCCCTTCATGGTCTCCCTTCATGGTCTCCTCAAGTCTGGTCCTGTTCTCTTCTCCATTGTTCATGTGTCTCCCAATAATACTCTCGATTTCTTCCCTTTTCTCTCCTTTCCCTGCCTACTTCCAGCCATTTCTTCCCATTTCTTGCGTTTTTTCTCCTACTGACTTCCCCTACTCATCCTCTTCCCTCTTCTTCTACCTCTACTTCTCCGCCTACCACCATCTCTTTCCGCATTAACTCTGATCTCTTCTCCCTACCAGCCCTGCCAGCCCTGCCTCCTCATTATCTTTCACACTATTCTTCCATCCCTTGCCCCCTTTCAGTCTCATCTCCTCAATCTCATGCCGTCAATCGCTTCCTCTACCTCGTTGTCTTCGCTCGCTCTCTTCTTTCTTCAATCACACATTCTCCACGATCTCTGTCATCTCCATCTCCATCTCCCACTCCCTCTCCCTCACTCCCTAATTCCATACCAACGCCTTTCATTTGGATTTCCCGTCCTGCACTCTTTCTCTTCCCTCCTTGCGCCCACACGTCTCTCACTCCTCCTGGCTTCCTCCCATCCGTCCTTCCTTCTACCACCATTCATACTTTCATCATCCACGCCCGTCTCTCCTCATCCTCCTACTGTTCTCTCTCGTTCTCGCTCTCGTCCTCGCCACTCATTCGTCTCTTTCGTGCATCACAAGGATTAATTTGCGTGTTTCTTATTGTTGTTGTTGTTCTTCCTTTCTATTTGTGTGTGCCGACTTTTGATCACCATCCTTGATCATCATCATGAACCTGAGAGTTATTCCTATTGTTGTTGCTCCATTTGTTGCTTTTGTTGCTTGTTCTCGTACTCAGTTGTTGTTGTTAGAGTTCTCAAATGCTTTTGTTGTTCTCGTTGCTTTTGCTGCTGCAATTGTTGCATCCGCATTCAGCGAAATGGATTTGAAGGCGAGGGACCAAGTGAGAAAGAGGATGAGAGGCCCGAGAAGGAGAGGAGAACAGGGAGCACAGGAAGGAGGTGGACGAGATCAGGAGGGTGGCAACGCCACTGAAGCAGTCTGCTACGGCGGATAATGCGGAAGCCGAGCGCCGACAACGCCGAGAGTTGCAGGACGTGGCTGCGAACTGAAGTTGCTTTGTGTGCGATTCCCGATGATTGCCGAGCGCTTATTTGCGTCTTCATTAGGGAACTCTGGCGGCCTGGAGGGCAGGGGCAGGGGCAGGGGCGGGGGCGGAGGCGGAGGTGAGGACATCGAAAACTGCAAGCAGAAAGTGGATAATCGGACGAACTCGTGGGCTTTGCGACTGCGACTGCGAAGTGCGTTGGCAACTCGAATGAGGAGCCGAACGCCAGAAGTCCGTAGACGACAACTGCGACTGGCAAGGCTGAAGTGAAGTTAATGGGAAAGGAAAGCGTTCGACTAAAAAGGATTATTTCAGTAATTTGCAAAATGATGAAAAACAAAGATCATTAAAAAGAGATTTCTTTCCAAATGAAAAAAAGATATCTCTCGAAACTTGCTCGCAAAAGCGGCGAGAAGAAGTTGGAAAGAAAAGTTGCCACGCAGGGAGAGGAGGACGTTGTGTGTGTTTTTCATTGTTCCCATCGTTGTTGTAGTGGTAGTTGTTGTAGTAATTGTTGTTGTGGTGGTAGTTGTGCTGTGGGGTTTCGCTGTCCTTAAAATCCTGACAAGTTTCGTTGGAAGACAATTTATGCGAATCCACATATGTTTCCGAAGTGTTTCTCTGCATACATTACAGCCTGATGAGCAACCTCGTACACTTCAGCGACGCAACAATAACAACCACAACAACAACCACAACAACAACAGCAATCACCATCACAGCAACAGCAACAGCAGCGAACGCAACCACAAGGAAGCGTTGTAAACAAGCTGCAAAAAACAAACCAGAACCAAAAGACTGCGAGAGAGAAGACATCAAGAGGACGAGAGGAAAACTCGGCACATCCTTCATCTGCCGTGCGTAAGCGTTGCCAGATTAGTTGGCTTCACGAAAATAACGACAAAAATGCAATGACTAAAAGAAGAAATAGAACTGCCTTGGCCCATTTTCCTGGAAAGTCCTTCATCGCAACACACAATCCGCAATCCATCGTCGGCCACGTTCATCCATCATTCATCATGGCCCTCATTTGTCCGGAAGGTCACCGGGAGCCAGTTCATCTGGAAGTCAGGGGGTTGCGATGAATTGCTACGATTGTTGATGGACATGGGCGGGGTCTTCTGGGGTTGAGTGGGAATTTTCGCTACCTTTTCGAAGTAGTCGTAGCACGTAGTCGTAGTAAAAGAACTTTCTTTTTAATTGCGTTTGTAGAAATCGTAAAATACTAAGAGAAGAATGGACATTTACAAAGAACTATTTATAATCACGCGAGAATTCTTGCCGTTTTCGCAATATATCCATCTCTATCTCTGGCATATCGTTGTAAAATTCTCCCTGATGCCACATTATTTTTCCGAATTAAATTGAAGATGTGGCAACACCAACACGCCTTGGGCGCAATTCTTCTTCTTCGCCATCTTCCTCCCTGCTTTGCGCTCCGTCCTCTCCCTCCCTCTCTCTCACTATCTATCTCTCTGTCTCTGTCTATTGTAACTGCGTTTCTCAGTTTCGTATAAATTTAAGTTTTTCCCATGATACTTCGTAGTTTTTTCCCCCTCTTGCCACCTCCTTCCTCCCCTCGTCTGCTTCCTCCCTGCATCTCTTCCCTCCATCTACTAATAATGCGGGAGACGAAGATGGAAGCAAAGAATGAATGGAATGGAATGGAGAAAAGAGGTGGGATCAAAGGATGCAAGAGAAAGAGAGGGAGAGAGGGAGGGAGAGAGAGAGAGAGGGAGAGAGGGAGGGAGAGAGAGAGAGAGGGAAACTCTTTCGATCCACTTTATGTCATCTCTAAGGATAACTTGACAACAACAAGAGCTGCATGCAAATAAAATAAACAGAAAAGCGAGAGACGGACAACAACAAGAGGGCGGCAGGGGAACAACAACAACAATAACTATGACAATAACAACAAGTGGTAGAATTATTTATGTGCGCATATTTTACATTTTGTTGTTGGTGTTGTTGCATTTGTTGTCGACAAAAGTTGTTCGCACTTGTTTCCGTTCGCCTCCTTCTCCGTCCTTTTCTTCTGTTCTCTTCTTCCTTTACCCAACTGCTGCGGGGAAAAATAACGTAAAAAGTTTCACACACACACACACACACCACCAACACACACACATTAGCGCTCGCTTGGGCGCACCTATTGAAAGAATGCCGTCTGCCGTCTGCCGTTTGTCCTGGAAATTTTCACCAAGTTGTATTTAAAACAAAATTGAAAGGATATGAAGTGCATTCCATCGCTTCCGACTGCATCCCGGCCTCGCCCGTTCCCTCCATGTTTATTCGTGCTTCCTCCCCATCCTCGATCCGGGCTCCTCATTCGTTCTCAGGCCTTGTTTCTCACGGCTCTTCGCTGTTCGCACTTCCGCTGTCGTTTCTGACACCACTTCCGCTTCCTCCCGCGGTCCGTTTTTCTGCTCGTCGGTCTCCCCGTCTGCCTGTCCATCGCCCATCTGTCCGTTCGTCTGTCGTCCTTCCTCCCGTCCGACGAACATTTGTCGGCTCTCCTCGTAATCCTATTAAAAATTATAAGCAGATCCTGTCAATTGAGCGCCGCGCTTTGAGGAGCGATGCATGCAGAAGCCCGAGGACGGAGCGCGAAACGGGGGAGACGAAGCGGTGGGGGAAGAGACGAAGGAGAAGCAGAAACAGGAGAGAGGGAGGAAGATAATGCTGGTGTAAGGAAATGCGGAGATGAAGAAAGGAGAAGAAAAGGAAGCTGAAGCGGAGGATGCTTCAGGATGATAGAGCGAGAGTGTTTGCGGCCAGGAGGAGGAGCGAGCGAGACCGCAGGAAGTTAAGTGGAAAATTGTGCTAGCGAATAAACAGGAATCCACGTGGAAAATAATGTGCAAGGCGAAGACAGCGCAAAGTAAGTGCAACGATTGGGTCTCGCCCGGACAAAGCATATAAATTACAAAAAAATACAGGTGGCAATATTCAGATTATTATACAATTTTAGAGTTATAAAAGATCTGCGCTTTGAAGAAAAATAAATATGTAGAAAGAGAAAAGATAGAGAAAAATACAAAGAGAAATTTCAAAGGAATCTATAGAACGGTTGAATACCGAACTATAAATTAAATAAAATTTCAAAATATCCAAATCAGAAAACATAATTTTTCTTCGTACGGATTCTACAATAAAATAAAAATTAATATCAGAAAATGAATTCCCGGAATGCAATTTACAAAGTTTTATTATAAATATACAGGAAACACACAAAAAATAGCAAAGAAAAATTAGGATAATATAAAAATGCCATACAAAAATGCACACAAATTCCTTTTTCTGATCTCCAAACTGGTCTCCAAAGTCCTTTCTTCCTTCCATTCCTTTTGCGGCCTGAGGATCCTTCCGTCTGCCTCCTCCTTGTGACTCTTTAAAAGCCATCTCGACGACTCCCCCTCTTGCTCTCGCTCACGCTCTCACTCACTCTCTCAGACCTTAGCTCCAGAGTTCATAAAACTCTCTAGCAAAGCCGAACCGAACGCACTCCCGGTAACCGGAGTTCTTCTTATACCGAAATGTCGGAAAGGTTTACTATTAAGCGAAATGGGAAACGGCAGTGAGGGAAAGAGGGAGGAAACAAGAGGAAATCATTCGCAGCAACAACACTTGAAACTGGCACAGGCCAAGTCGCAGGAGGAGACAACAACAGACGGAAGCAAAAATAGCATTTTGTAGATACAACTGACGTATCGGAAGCAAAAACAATAGGTTGAAAAGTTAGAACAACCACAAGCAGAGAAACAGAAGGTACAAAAGCAGCAAGAACAACAACAACAAATATAAAACAAGACCAAAAACAGTCGGGGAAAGAACAGGAAAAGAATAGAAAAAATGAAGCTACAACAATAACAAAAGCAACAACAAGAGCAATTGCAAGAAAAACCACAGTGGGAACAAAAACAAGAACAACAACAAGGGAACTAAGCAGCATCAGCAGAACTTCTAAGGATGCAATGACAACAGCTGTAATGATAACAACAAAATAAAAATAAAAATAAGAGGAAAGTGTAAAAATAAAACACAACATTGGAATACAAGAGGAGAAAAAATTACAAGCAACGAATAGAAAAAGGTGAAAATAAAATTGAAATGAAAAAATTTAAATATTTATGCAAACACTAGTGAAGCTTCACTGTGTATATGTGTCAGGATATCTGCAGAGCCTGAGAGACTGAGAAAGGGAGAGGATTTGAGTGCGACGATGGGAAAATGCAAAAATCACGGAGCATCAGCAGGAGGAGATAAAAAGTATTGTCTTGGAGCCGGAGTAAGAGGAGAAGAAGAAGAATGAGAGGAGACAACACACAATAACACAGGATACAAGAAGAATACAATAAATACAGTGGCACAAGAAAAACGAAAATAACACGAACAAAAACTGAGAAAAATCTTGAAACAAAAAATAGAAAAAAATCACAACAAACCAAAAATGTACTAAAACTAATTCGGGTAGAATAAAATCAAGAAAAGTAACAAAAACGACAAATGCAACAACATTATTAAACCACAAAACTCTCATAAATAATACGACAAGCTTCACCCGAAGAAAATATTTCCATCTTTTCACAAGGAATTATTTAAAATGGGATTTCTCGAAAGGGAAAAACACACATTCAGATATATTTGGTTGTTGTTCTTTTTTTTTTTCGTTATTCGAGTAAAAGTTTATTGAAAATAGAAACTAGAATATTTCACCCGAAGGCATTGTTTTTGTGAGGAGATTTTTATTCAACGAATTGTTGGGATTTAGCAACAACAACACTTCGAGGAGGCAGAGTCCTCTCTGTAGAAAGGGAGGGGAGAGAGTGGAAGTCAGAGAGAGAGAATCTAAGCTCAGCTGAATGAAACGGGGCTGGAACGGGCCGAGGACATGCCGGAAGTGGGAGACGAGAGGGCGAAAATGCAACAGCTGCAGTGGAGTAGAGAGTGCCGAGAAAGAAAGGGACACGGATGGAAGGAGACACAGTCAGTGAGTGGGGTGGGGTGGGGTGGAAAAGGACAGAGGGATAAAGCCAGCAATTTATGGAAGCTCTTGCATGGGTTTTCGGCAACAGAAACAACCGCTTGGATAAGGACAAAATTGAAATTAAAACAAAAATCACAAACTACAACGCTGAAAACTGTACAACAACATTGAGTGCTACACCGAAAAACTAGAAAAACAATGAATTCCAGAAAAAGAAAAAAGAATCCAACATCAACAACCAAACACACCACCAGCCGAGTAAGCACGAAACAAAAGGAGCCGAAAAAATCGTCTATTATCCCTTTCATTCTTTGATTCCCATGCAAAATCCTCCTCCAAGCACTTCGATTTAGTTGTTGTTATCCATTATCCTTCTTTATTTCGACTGCTTATTGTTTTGCATAAGAATTATGTTATTTTCTTCACTTGTTTTTGGAATGACATTAAAGCAAGAAACGAAGCTCAACTTGTCTGGGATTCGGATTTTCGTCCATTGCCTTCGGGTTTTTAGTTTATCCCTTGGCTCCATCCCTTCGTTCGTTCATTCATCCTGAGGGCCCTCAGTCTGTGTTTTTGTCGCAGACATTTCTGAATTAAAGCAAAACTTTATTTCATTTTCTTTCATTATCCCTCTCGCTCTTTCTACTTTGTTTTGGATGTTATTTTAAGTTTGTACGATCGAAATGCGTAAACTGTGCTTAATATATTTGAGTTTAATTCGCGATAATAAATATATCGTTTTATTTAAACAAACAACAAAATGAATTCGCAAAATTGACAAAAACCAAAAAAAAGTAATGGAAATAAATCGGCTCACCTTGACCATTGTAACTCCAACGATGAGAGAGAGAGAGAGAATTCCTGAAGAGATGATGAAGAGAAGAGAGAGATGAGCACTATTCACGATCCTTGTGCATTGCGTGAGAGACGGTTCGCGAGAGAGAGCGGATGATTTTTTTGCTCACTTATTTCTTCCATTGGGCTCTGACTGGAAATCTCCATACTGTCTTTGTTGTGGAAGAACACGACACCCGCGAGACAATTATTTTCTTATTTTATATACTATTTATTTCATTTTAATTTTCTTTTCTGCTATGAATATTTTCGCTCATGATCTAAATGTGTACGTTTTTGTTTTCTTACGCATGTTCTTTCACCATTGTATCTTTTTCTACTCAAATTCTTTTTCTTTTTTAATATATTTTGTTCACTTTTTTGTTTTTTCAACGCCAATATTTCGCTTCGATGCACTTGACCTACACTAATTTTTCTACGATAACTTATTTTTTATTCAATAATCTAAGGAATTATTTCACAACGGAACTGATGTCTGATCCGCAATATGGCGGCGCGACGGTGACTGAATGATATGTCATTTCCACTTCTCTCTCCCTCGCTCTCGAGCTGCGGTCCTTCGCTCTGGAGCCTCACGGGAAGACGAAGATTTGCCGGTGTCTCTTCGTCTCTTGAAGACTCTTAGAGATCTTAGTTGATATGCTAATTTAATATGATACATTTATTTATTTAATATGATTGGTACATTTTATTGAAATGAAATTACGAATTATGTCCAAAGAGAGAGGGAAATGCGACGCTCTCTGCCAGAGAACGGTGCACCGAGCTCTCTCTTACACCGCATGTAACTTATTTCACTCTCCCTCTCTCTCAGAAATATTAACGTGTTGCATGCGTATGATGAAAAATGAGAAGAGACTCGAGCTGTTCAGCTCTCCGATCTGATCTGATGTAAATGTACAATGGGTGAAACTATTAAATTTTAAAATATAGATTATTTTTATTACTAAATATTTGAGTTGTAATTTTTTTATTAAGTGTTTATTTAATTTATTTATTTATTTTTTATATAACATTTTGTTCTTTAAGTTTCTACCCTACTTATGCTATTCTTGTTATACAATTTTAAATATTATACAAACATTTCTGCATTTTTTTATCGTATTGTTTTCAAAGACTTTGTCAGCCATTTCAGCTGCTCCAGCAGCCATTGTCGTTCCCCTGAAACAAAGCCACGATCATAAAGTGAAGATAAACGACATGTTTGTCTGTCCGTCTGTCTGACAGCCGTCTGCGGTTCACGGCGGATAATGAGTTCGTTGGCGCTTCGTCCGTTTCCTCTGTCTCTCTCCTTCCTCTTATCCACATGCCTGCTTTTAAAAGTGGCGGCCCATGGATTTGCCGTCTATGACACCGACTTTATGGAAAACTCGTTGACGTCTGTGGGAGATGGCGCGAGTGCTGACTGTAGTTGTGGGTGTGTGGGTGTGTGCGTGTCGACTTCCCGTTGAAAATGCAACAAAGGCGAACATTTTTCCCATTGTGATTTTCTCCCTCACCTCCCCCGCACTTTCTCGCTCCCTTTGCTGCAACTCCCTCTCTCTGTGGCTGTATTATCAAAGGATTGCAAGAACAACCACAATCGAGGACAAAGCAGTCATTTCTCTTGACACAATGCGCTATCCCTATGCTATATGTACATGTACAGATATGTGTGTGAGTGGCAATACTGTTGTGTTGGTGTAAATGCATATATTTGCGATTGTAAGCGCGTACGAGTGCGGGGCCAATGCATGTGTTTGTGTGGGTGCCAACGCATGCCTCATGTGTGGGTGTGAATGCCTGTGTATAAGAGCATGTGCATGTGCATGTCCATGTGTGTGTGTGTGTGTGTGCTTGCTTTGTTGAAAAGAAAACGTCGTCATTCAAAATGGGTTAAAAGCGTGTTAATGACAGCTCGGAAGTGGCTGCCGAAGAGCTGGCAACCCTGGAAGCGTGCCACGAAGCCCCGGACACGCCAGGAGAACCGGGCAGGTTCAGCGACTTCGCCTTCGCCACTGCCGCCTCTCCTCCCCTTCCTCCACGGCGCCGATGTCGCCAATGTCGAACTTCCTTCGCGCTCACTCTGCCTCCTTTTGGCCTTTCCCAATTCGCCCAAATCATCGGGTTTTGCTCCAATTTTCCCCGCAGAAAATTCGTCAATTAATCTGCTAAAAACAAGCACTCAACAAACTAATTAGGAAACTTCAAGGAACTCCAACCCCAACTTTTACTCTCACTTCACGCTCCCATCAACATCTACATCTACATCTACATCAATGTCAATTTCTTCTCGTTCCTCGGCTTCATTTCGTGTGCTTCGCCATTTCCTGCCCGTGGAATTTTGCTCATTTTTCATCGGCCCAACGTTTGATTTGTTCGGTGTTGCCACTTTTTCCTACATTTCCTTATGCTTTTCTTCTTATTTCTTTTTTTGCTACTGCATCTCACTTAATTCTCAAATAGAAACTTTAATAATTATGTCTGGAGAAAAGTTTCAATGGCGCAAATGTTTGCCCATGTTTTCGACGTCTTCCCTCTCCCTCTGTTTCTTCTTCTCTTTCGCCCTCTCCCACCTCTTGCTGTTTTCCTCGAGCCCACTTCAAACCGCAAGGAAGATGTCGGCGGAGAGGGTGGGCGGAAAATTTCCCACTCACCTCATTATTTTCCGCCTGTTTTCTCTGCTTTTCCTCCGAAGTTACTTGAAACATATTGCAGAGTTGCCACCTGATTTGAATTTTAATTTTTTTGAATACATTTCTGAATTAATTTGTACTTTATTCTGAAATTGTTTAGTGTTTATAAATAAAATATATGTTGTTCTCTATTTCAAATCATTTCTACTTGCTAAATACAATTATAATAAAACTGTTTAATATTTTTAATTTTTAACAACATTTTCAATAATTTATTTAACATTGTTTAATTACATAGTATTTAATAATATTTTTCATAATTTTTATCGAACCCCATCCTGGCACCTCCTGGGCCCATTTAATTACATAAAACTCCATCGAATCCCACGTTTCACCTGCCGCTTGCTCTTGACGAGCTGCAAGCGAGAATGACTTGTTCTTGTTGTCGGCTTCTTGAGATTTTTCCTGTTGTTGGTGTGTGTTCGCCACGTCTGTTTATCTGTTTGCATTGGTCTCCGAGTGCGAGCTCAGAAGCGAGAGGTTTTTCTGCAGGAAAAGCAAAAAAACACATGGCTTCCTTCTGCAGAAGTTCTTCAATAAATATTTAATCCTTGCTGAGAACGAGGCGGATGACGTTGGAGAAATATGCCGTTGGAAAAATCTACCTTTCAACGTGGAGCCGACGGAAGCCTGGGGGAAAGAGAGCGGATTATGGAAATAGAAGTTAAATGTAATATCAAAGAGGGAAGAGAATTCGCAAGGAATTCCGCGGCATCATGATGACGAGGATGCACCGGGGAAAGAGGAAATTAAAGAATTTTCCACTTGTTGTCGCGCAAATCCCGTTGTCCTGTTTTAATATTATTTTCCAATTAACGTATTTGCGGCACGCATTATGGAGGCATTTAACGCACGGCAATAAGTTCATCCCTCGTCCACGCTCCCTCCCTCTCTCTCTCTCTCTCTCGCCCTCCCTGCCGCAACCACCGATCCCTGGTTACACAGTTCAGGACTTTAATTAATTTCCGTTAATGCCTCGAACAAGTGTTGCCAACCCATTCGTCGCCTTCCCATTCGATTAATCGCCATGCATAATGTAGGTAATTGCACGTGCCTGTGTGCATGTGCATGTGTGTGTGTCTGTGCCTCGGTCTGTGCTTGGGTTCGGCCATTGACCGCCACGTGACCAACTTAAACACTTTTAAATGCGCATGTGGATGTCTGGCTGGCTGTGGATCACTCGGAAAAGCGGCGGCGGCTGATATTCGCCATCTCATTCTCTCCCCACACAAGAGTCCTTTTGTCAGTTCTCAAGGGAATGTTTAATTAAATGACTTCTGGCGCTCCTTCACTGGTTTTAAACCGCTGCATTCTGCTAGCGATCGGAGACAGCGTCGTTCCTTTGGTAAAGCTGACAGAAATATATTCTGAATATATATTTTTTTATTTTAAATTACCCGTGAAAAATCCCATTAACAAATATAATAAAAAATTTAAAATTAATCCCTTAAAATCCCCATGAAAAAATAGATATTTCTTGTTTTTTATATATTTTATTTTTGTAGTTTTACTTGTTTTTTTTACATATTTTCACATAATTTCAACATAATCAATTTGGTGCAATTTTTGTTGTTGTTTGTATTTTTAAATGTACTTCGCTTATCCAAATAATATATATATGTATATATATAATTATAGTAGTCATGTATATATTTATAGCTAGTCATACAATGAGCTGAGTGCTGTACAGTATATCGGGATATAAATACTTGTTGCATTTGTTGTCCACCAATAGAAACAGACAAATCAAATTGGATTTGAAAAACATAAAAAAATTCTCTAAACAATCTTTTTGCTGTAGTAGTTTATTTAGGTACATTATCATACACTGTTATCAGATATTAGTTGTAATTGTAATAATCATAATATTCAGATAGTAATAGAGGGTTTTTTTTAAATATTTTTAATATTTATTAACTACTAATAGAAGAATACAATTCAAAAAAATTTTTATTTTTCCCAATTTTTTCTATCATTAATTTTTTAACAAAGTTCAAGTTTAAAACATTTACAAATTTTTTAAATTTTTCCATCATTTTATAAACTTTTTTAAATTTCCAATAATTAGTTCATTAAGTTCGGTAACATATTAATTTTTTTGTCTCTCCAATTTCTTGCTTTCAACTACTTTCTTTCATCTATTGAGATTCTTCTCATTCGCAAGTGTCGTGTTCAATTTTAGAAGGTACAGTAGTTATTTTCTTGTTTTATTGTGTTTTTCTTTTTATATTACTGTCTTGTAGTTATCTTCAATTTTCAAGTTTTTCCGGCTCAGAAACGTAAAAATCAGATGTTGGCAAAATATTCTAAATTCAAATGAGTTTTTGTCTTCATGATATGATTACGATAAGTTAGAAGCAGTTGTCGATATTTTCTCGTTCATTAAAAATGTCTTCTAGTTCATGTCTATTTTAATTTTCTCTGTTATTTTTAAACTTTGCTGTTATCACAAAATACATTTACGGTTTTCATTAGTCAAAATTCGTTTAGTCATGGTTTGTTATGTTTTTTTCTTCTCTTTCAGATGAAACCCAAAACCTACTCATTTCTCTCCACTGTTCCTTGAACCAAATAAAAGGCCTTTAAAAGCTGGTATGCATTTTTGTAATGTTATGAACTGTGAGATCTTGGGAAGCTTTAAGAAGCCAAATCAGCTACAGGTGCTGTTTGAACCTAAGTGAATGATAATCTCCGACACCTTCTGTAGCCCTCAACAGAATCGAACCGGTGATCGTCTATTTGTGTACCGTTAGTGTTAGCTCCTACATATATCGCACTACTAAATATTCCCAATTGTCACTAGAATTCCACTATGTCGTGTAATGATTATTCTTCTTCTGTTCTTTTCTTTTAAATTCTATACTTTATCCCTTTAATAACTTTGTAGTTTATCCAGTATTGTTTTATATACTTATGCATTTATGTATATTTCTTTAGGTAACCTTCTTGTATATAAATATGTATGTATGTATATATATGTCTATTAAAATATATATAGTATGTATATATATATTGCTGTATCATGTGTGCCTTTATACTATACAAAAAACTCATAGTAAAAGCTTTCTAAATCCTGTTTCCATTCAAGTTTGAGACGAATTTTCAATGCAAATACAATCGCTACATATTCATAGGTATATGCTTCTATATATGTATGTACGTGTGAGTGAATGCTTGTATATGTTGGCAAATAAAAGGTATAAAACAACAAATTAATGTCCACTTACAGGCAGGCCAATATCCGAGATATGTTTTGAGTTTGTTTTTTCCACATTTGTTTTTTTTTTCTTTTCCAAATTTCCATTCACTTATTATTTTATTCCATTATTTCCAATATTTCTCTATTAATCATAATACTAATATCTGCTTGGTTAATTTTGTGTTTGATTGTTTTTATGTTACCGTTATTTTTATACTTCTTATCCGAAGACATTTAAATCTTTACTTCAAACCAATTTAATATCATATTCTTCACTTTGCAAAAGCTTTCGTGAAATTCCACACTATGTTAAAATATTTCAATCAATAACAATAACAAATTGGACTACTTAAAATAAATCAAATCGTTGAAAATTCAACCACAACTCATTCTAAAGGTACTCGAATCTAATCGTTCTTATCGAAACCATAAATTTGCAAATAATTCCTTATGATTACTCAATATAACAAATAATAACGATTCAAAAACATTTGAACAACATTACTATAAAATACTCTGTTATGCTAATAAAATATAATACTCCTAAACAATAGGTATCGAATTATTTGGTTGAATATTTTTTCTTTACTAAGTTAATTAACTAATAGGAAAACTTTGAAAATATATAGAAAATGTTAAGAGAAGTTATTAAAGGCATGCGAAAGTATTCTTGCTTTAATGAAATATAAAACCTTTGAAAATTGTAGGAAAATATTCCTGGAATGTTGAAAATAATTAAATTGAATACTAAAATGAACTCTAAAATATTCCTAGCAATATGGCATGGGGAGTAAGGTAAGGTAAGAAAAGAAATGGATAACCTTCTGGGGCGTTTATTGCGCAAACGGATTGTGGGGGCTGGCGCCAGGTATGTCGAGGTTGCCGCCGGAAGTCTGGTACGTGCCGTAGGTGTTTCCGGTGCCGCCGTTGGGGTTCATCTCGTTGAGGCGCGCGTTGGACAGGGCGCGCGGGATGGGGTTGCTGGGCACGCCGTGGGGGGCCAAGTGCGACGTCTCCTCGGCGACCTGAAATCAAAAATATTTTCAATAGTTTTTCATTCCTCCAAAGGAACTTCCAATAAATAAGGAAAAGGAAAAAGCACAAAACTTCAATTCGGACTCGGATTCGGACTCGGATTCGGACTCACCTGGCGCGGATCCTCGGTGGCCGGCAGGTCCGAAATGAAGCCCTGCTCCTTGCGGTAGAAGTTCACGAATATGAAGAAGGCCAGCACGAACAGGCAGCAGATGCCGTACCAGCGGAAGGTCGTCGTGGTGCCGTAGTAGGTGACGAACATGCCGCCGATGATGGCGCCGCAGCCGCGTCCCAGCCCGTGGTGGATGCCCTGGAGCACGCCCTGGGCGGAGCTGCGCAGGTGCTTCGGCGTGTTGTGGGCGATGTACGAGCAGGAGGCGGCCCAAACGGCGGCGTGCGTGATGCCCTGCATCAGTTCGAACGGCAGGACCATCCACGGGTTGGTCAGGTACGAGATGTACAAGAAACGCAGCACGTTGCCGACCAGCCCCAGGCACAGGACCTTCACGTGGCCGATTTTCGTGATCAGCCGGAAGCTGAAGAAGTACGCGAATATCTCGGAGACGTGGTTGATCACCGAGGCGACGCCGAACAGGGTCGGGGTGCCGCCGAAGTCCTGCAGGTGCCAGAACAGGAAGGTGAAGATCAAGCCGATGCCGAAGCCCATGAACCAGGCCACGAACAGGAACGAGGCCGTCTTCAGGTCGTTGAAATGCGTCAGCACCGACATCCATTCGGGCATCTCCTTCGTGGTCTGCGCGAACAACTTCGACTGGGCGCCGATGTTGGTCTGGGCCGCCGCCGTTGGTTCAGGCACCCCAGCGGACGAAACCGCGCCTCCGCCCCCGCTGCCGATGCCGCCACCACCCACGGCCAGCGAGGGCAGATTGAGCTGGGCGGCCAGCTGGTTCATCGACTCGTCCTCGGCCTTCTTGTTCGGGTCGACCACGTTCTCGGCGGGCTGGTCGTCCATCTGGGTCAGGTCGTACTTGAAGGTGATCCTCGCCGCCGAGAGGATGGCGCACGTCATCAGCACCGAGAAGATCGAGAAGCAGATGTTGTAGTTCTTCTCCATGTGGCTGGCGCCGCAGGGATGGTGCGAGAACGAGGTCGAGTGGTCGAGCGCGATGCCGACCACGAACATCGAGATGCCCCAACCGAGGGAGCCGAACATGCGCTGGTGGCCGTACTTGTCCGCGTCCTCGCCGAGCAGCGTGATCACGGCGGAGTCGGCCAGCGTGATGGCCGGGGCGCTGAAGAACTCGCCGATCAGGATCACGAGCAGCAGCAGGAAGAACGCCTTTTGTATGTCCTAGAAGAGAAGCAGTCGCTGTGTCAACTCCCTCCTGACCTGACCAGAGACAGAGACTTCGTGCCTCGCACTTACCGGTGTCCGGTAGACCATCGAGGAGAAGATCGGGCTGACGTAGTCCCGGTGCTGCTTGTCGTCGTAGTTGCTCACGAAGTTGATGTGAATCGGGGAGATGCCGGCGTCGATCCGCGGCAGCAGCGAACGCTTGCGTCTGGAAATAGTGGGAGGAAAGTTCGTTAAGAGAGTTTGCTAAGGGTAGTGGATAGTCTTTAAGGATAGTGAGCTTAAGGAAGCCGCTAAGAGTCAGTTAAAGGGTGTGTTGGAAGAATCCGTTAAAGGAGTC
This sequence comes from Coelopa pilipes, assembly GCA_947389925.1. Lineage (NCBI taxonomy): Eukaryota > Metazoa > Arthropoda > Insecta > Diptera > Coelopidae > Coelopa > Coelopa pilipes. The sequence continues at coordinate 8,086,531 of OX376698.1, read as the reverse complement.
CTTTAAAGAGTCGCTTAAAAGAGCCCGACAAAAGAGTCCGTTAAAGAAATTCTTCGAGTCCGTTAAAATATATGATTAAGGAGAGTCAGCATAAAGTGTGCATTAAAAGAGATCGTTAAGAGATAAAAGGTCGAGAAAATTGAGAATTTCAAGAGTCCGCTAAAAAAACAATAAAAAGAGTCCTTTATAAGAGTGCGGCAAGAAGCGTTTATTAAAGCTGTCCATTGAGCTAAAATAGAGAAAGAAACCGACTCACCTCTTGTGCGACTCCTCGACGGCCTCAACGGCCGGACCCGTGGCGACTCCGTGCGGATCCACCAACTCGACGCTCTCCTCGTACATGTCCGCCTGGTCGAAGGCGGAGAGATCGCGCTTGGTCCGGGTGTAGGTGAGGACGAAGTCCGTCTGGTTGCGCCGCTCGATGCACTTGACGGCCTCGGGCTTGATGAAGCTCAGCGGGATCGTGAAGAGGACCCAGCAGGCGAGCGAGGCCAGCAGTAGCTTCTTGCCCTGCTTACATCTGGACGAAGAAGAAGTAAATATCAGAGGGAAATCAGGAGGCCAATTCGGTCTTGCTCACCTGTCCGCATAGGAGCCCCAGAAGGGAGCCGAGAGGAACTCGACGAAGGGACGCATGCCCACCAGGATGCCGCACTGGCCCGGATTCATGCCCATCTGCTTGAAGTAGACGCCCATCAGCGGGAAGAGCGAGCCGAAGGCGGCGTAGAAGAAGAAGTAGAAGGACTTCACGGGCAGCAGCTCCTGGTCGGTGGGCCCGATGAACATCTCGATGACGTCGGTGTGGCCGCGTATTTTGTGCGTGGCATCCTTTGCCTCGGGGTACCTGCAAGGAGTCAACCGTTAGTGATCGTGGCCCTGCAGTCAGCAGCTGCTCCTGCTACGCACAGCGAAGGATCCACCTCGCCGCTGGCCTCGACGTCGACCCGCGGACGCGCCGCCATGCCGTAAGGCTGCTGGACGCCGGCTCCTGCCTGCGGCTGGCCGTAGCCCGGGTTCTGTCCGTAGCCGCCGCCACCGCCGCCCTGGTCGTAGCCTCCGCTCTGCTGTCCGTAGCCGTAGCCTCCTGCCTGCTGGTCGTAGCCACCGGTGCCGCCACCGCCGCCTACCACGCTGGGGTCTCCGAACGGATTCGGCCCGTACTGCGCCATGCTGGCCAACGACCCAGGTAACAACGGTTGCTCTGTGCGATTATCGGCCCGTCTGCAATCGACGGTTGGTCCGGTTGGTCCGGCGTCGTCTGTCGTTTGGTCTGTCCCTCAATCTGTCTGTCGGTCTGTCTGCCGCCCCTCTGTCCTTCCGCCTATTGTTCTCTGTTTCCTTCTCTCCTCTCTGCCCGTCTGCCTCTCTTCCGCCGAACAAAAGACACCCAGCCGCCGACGTTAACAATCGATTGTCGTGTTCTTTGTTCTAGTCACTGACCTCCTCCCTCTTACTCTCTCTCACGTTTCGTTTCGTTCTTTCCACGTCGGCCGGAAGCTGTTTGTTGTTATTGTTTTCCCACCTCGTGCTTAATACTGGTGTGATTGTTGTTGCCTGTGTATTGTTTGGATCCTAGTCTGCTATTATGCTGCTGTCGGTTTTGTTGTCGTGGTTGTAGCTTTTGCTATTCTTGTTTTAATGGGGAACATTTCCGGTCTGATGCTGCAATTAAAATGTAAACGAGAAAAAGTTTTCATCAGTTCTTTGAATCGAATCGAAGATCAAGTGATGACAACCGGGGTCTCGGGAGTCAAATCGTCGAGGGCTGGGTGGGGTTGGCGAAGGACACTCGATATCGAAAACAATATCCTGTGCCATGGAGTTGTTTTGGGCCGAACTGGAACTAGAAGCGGGGCATGATAATGTCTTAGATTGGAAATTGGTGTTGAACAATTTCTTCTCTCATGATAATAATTCTAATCATAATAATTCTATCATGAAAAGCTGAATCGTTATGCTTCGGACACTGAGATGACATCATAGGTCACTTATCAATTGGTATTACATCTCATATCCAATGATTTCAAATATCTTCCTCTCGCTCACATAGTGAAAATCTTACCAAAACGAAAAGCAAGCAAGGTCTAGAAATTAACCTTCACCTTGACTGCGGGTAATTCACGGATATTAACCTCGCAAATCCACACAATATTCACACACATAGACTTTAGAGCTCACCAAAGAAATGAACAAAAAACCTGATAAAATGTAAACAAATGTGATGAAAGTAGGGACGGAAACAAAGCATAATGTAATCCGATATGAAGAAGGGAAGAAAAAAAGGCAGAAAAGACAACGCGAACTCTGGCATTGAAACGAATTGTAAAACGATCCGCTAAACGATAGATGGATTTGTATACAGCCTGCAGAAATATTTTAAATTATATTAGTTACTATTGCAATGCCACCTTCTAACCCTTAGAGTGAGTCAAGAGTAAAGATATCGAGTAAAGTAATCAACTTTAATTGGAACTCTTTAATCACCCCATTCAATTGATTTCCATCGAACGGGAGGTAAAACGAAACCCGCAGACACTGAGCGAAATTGATGGCCCATGACACGTTGACCCAATAATGCCAGGCAGGACTAATGGCGCACAGGGTGGCGACGAGGCGAAAGCAATCTAATCACAAATCGCTAAAAAGACAACCGGGGAGACAGACAGACAGACAGACAGTTGGATATGGTCGGGCGGGAGATGGATGTGTGAAGGCCAGAGCGAGATTCGCAGAAAGGGAGCATTTAAGATAATTGAGACTTAAATGGAATCGCATTGGAGCAATCGAGAGTCGACAGGGCGAGCGGAAGTGCGGGAATGGGTGGGTGGTTGTTGGTGCGTACGTGAAAGAGAGAGAGGGAGATTATGTAAAGGCCAGAGCATCGTTGGCATTGAGAGCTTTTTCCCCTCCTCTGCGCGCTCGCCTTCGCTGCACAGACTCTCGACGACGTCTACGCAATTTTATCCCAATGTCCTTTATGGCCATGTATACATACCATAATGTTATTTCCTGTTGTTTTTGTTATTATTGGTGTTGTTATTGTTGTTGTTGTTTTATTCATAGAAAAAGAAGCGTGCCAAAAATATATTTTCACAAAGCACATGTACATGTACGTATGTATGGATATTTATATGTGTGTATATGTACTCAGACCTGGTTCTGGCTTTGACAAAATTTTCAAGGTATACCAGAAATTCCAAGTGCGAAACCCAACACGATGCCTGGAAACCGTCGAAATCGAAAAAACTTACTTCAATCGAGCAGGGGAATTTTATTGAAATTCGTTTTTATCCTTCGTGGAGAAGGATTTTTTTCTAGTTTTTCTTCACACTTAACACATTTTTCTACCCACGCCGTTCACGCTTTGAAGGCCATTCGGAGAGAAAATTCGTCAGATTTTATCGACGACTCTTATCGCGATGATTTACTTTTTCCATCTCACTCACAGGTTTGAAATATTTTTAAATTCTCAAATCGCAATTCACTATTTTACCTTTTTCTTCAAACTTGTGGTTTTTCCTCGATACGATTCCCATGGAAATCCACCGAAAGAGGAGAGAGAAATGCAGAATTTCTCGCCAGCAGAAAGAAGGAAAACTGGGCAATCGATAAGACGAGGATTTTCTTTTACTCGCGACGTGGTTTCTCGCTCTCTCAAAACGTTTGTGTTCTTCAATGACGGTATTTTCACAATTTTCACCTTCGAACGGAGGAAAGCGCGCTCACACTGAGCGAAAGTTGCGCCGCCCCCGCCCCCTCCCAATCGGCAGACGCAAATTCTCTCATCGATTTCCTTTTTCACTCGGCTTCACTCTGATTGAATTAGAGGTTTCCTCCTCCACCGACACACCCTGTGTTCTCTCGCCATGCCAAGGGAAACAAAGCGAGAGAGCGAGCGACAGGAAAGCTTACATGGCTTAACGGTAATTGCAAGTGCGACTCACTGAACACAGCTCGCAAACGCTTGACATCCGCTGTCGTGTGAGGAATTCTATTTCATGCTCCGACACAGCTGTCTACAGTCTTCCCTCGAATATAGAGACATTTCGGAAAATCAGGTAGATTCTCGATTTTGAAAATGTGTATAAAAATTAAGTTTCAAATATTCAAGAAATCCTTCTCTGAAATATTATTTACAGCATTATTTGTATTATTTCTTTATTGCAAGTGCAGCATACATACATAATGTGTTATTTCCCACACAAAAACAAACAGAAAGCTCTCTCGCTCTCCACCTGTCTCCTTTGTGACTCTCTCTGAGAAGTTGTCATGCGCATCAATCGAATTAGAGAAACACACACACATACACAAGGCTGGCCCTGAAGGCTCCTTTAAGAAAACACTTGCGAAAAACTCCTCAAACCAACTGAGTCAAATGTCCAAAATCACTCAAACGAAGAGAGTCGATTTCGCAATTTCACTCAGGCGAATTCTTATCACACCGCATCACGCTTCACCAGAACTATAAGAAAATATCCAAATTAAGTTGGGAATAAATATGAATTTGAATGCTCGTTTTAAAACTAATTATAAATAGCAGCCAATAAATAAAATCGACGGAAGGACTTCAGCCCAACATGTGAGTGAGACAGAGGCCACCACCGAAATTGGTCTTCTGGCCACTGATCCACTTGGAGCCCGGCCGCCGAGTCCAGCTTCTTACCGAAGTTCGGGCTGTTGCTGATGCCCACGTTGGCGCCGTGGCATTATCTTTCTGACTACTCTCTGGCTCCGGGACTTTCTTCCGTTCGTTCTTATCAGTCCCAGAGTATTTCGATTGGTTCTTCCCCTGGCTTTCCCAGTTGTAAAATTATATTTTCAATTGGTGGGCTTCGACTTTGCTTATCAGCTCCAACTAAGGTGATTCCGATGGGGGAGCCCTTGGAAATTCCCAGTACTAGAAAGTCCCCTGGCCTGAAGGGGGGGCTCGGACGAGACTCGGTATCGACGCGAAGACATCTGTTGATGATGATGATCTTCAATCAATCGATTAACTTTTATTTCTCGCGATAACAATTCATACTCGACTCCATCGACATTCCCTCCACTTATTATCATAGCCCACTTCTCGTCCTGACACATCCATTGCACAAGTGCCTCCATCATCGTGCATTATTGTCCCTCTCATCGTCATCGCCATCCCCCTTCTCATCCCTCCGCACTTTGTTTCTGAAGTTTCTCCCCCACTTTGTCGCCTTCCTCAATTTCATCTGCATTGCCTCATCTCGTCGGCATCTGCTGGCTTCCCGTCTCCTTTCGCATTCGATCCTCGTCGCCCCCCTCGCACTCTCCACAACTGCACGACTGCCGATTGTCGTCATCGCACTTTCCATTGACTTCGTCAGGGCGACCTTGTGGCAGAGCGAAAGAGAGGGCGGTCCAAGTGGAGACCACTGAAAGGGAGGGATGCTTAAGTGCTTTGAAGAGTTTTAGGGAAATCCCTTATATACTGAATGTGTAGTGACGGTGCCGATGCTTTGGTGTTGTTGCCTTGTCCTGACTACGATGGAAACAATCAACAAGTTAGTGTTGTTGTTGTTCCTCCTGTTTCTGCTTAGTTCATCAAAGGCAAGTAGAGGAAAGTTTTCAGAGAAATTAATGAAATTCTGGAGAGATATCTAGAGATGGAGCCAAATTTGTAGATATTTCCAATATATTTAGTAATATTGAATTTGAGTATAATTCAACTATGCTGATGTTCTGGACCTCATGGAATGATATAGCTTGACTTAAATTCCTCATTAATGTTATTCTTTGCCTTTTAATTGTATTTACTTTTTAATTTATATTTCATTGTTTAGTTTTACTTTTTACTTCTAGTTTCTAAAGATCTGTTCAGTACTTTTGTAAATTACGCTTGTTGTGATTTCACCTAAAACGCTCAATATTTTCTAATCTGGTCAACGATGCTGCAATTCCTATACCAACAACAACACTATAGAAAAAAGTTTGTCAATGTCTGTTTTCACAAAATTTTATTTCCGATACAATTCGAATAAGTTAATAAAAATATAATCTAAACATATATGTACAAATATTCGTAGTTCATTCGTAGTGCGATCTAACCGAAGGTGTGGGTGAGACCGAGGCCACCACCGAAGTTGGTCCTCTGGTTGCTGAGGGGTCCACTGAGCCACTTGGAGCCCCCGGCGTTCAGGTCCAGACGCGTGTTGCGGTCCTGCGACTGCCAGAGGTTGGCCCGGCCGCCGAAGTCCAGCTGCTTGCCGAAGTTCGGGATGTTGCTGATGCCCACGTTGGCGCCGTGGCCGTCCTTGTGGGCCCAGTCGAGGCCGCCGCCGTTGCGCTCGAACTTGAACCCGTTGGCCAGCTTGTTCTGGGAGGCGAAGGCGTTGGCCGAGATGCTGTGGGCGTCGTTCTTGAAGAGATTGACGTGGCCGCTTTGGGTGAAGGTGTCGCGCACCCCGGGGATGTGCTCCTTGGTCAGGGACACGCCATGGCCATTGCTAAGGAGGAAGAGTTCTTTGGAATTTGTCTTACTGATTCGAATCTAAGGTGGAACTCACTTGTTGTAGGCCAACGAACCGCCAGTGGCGACGGGGCCGCCTCTGGTGCTCCCAGCCGCGAAGACGCTGCCGATGACGTTGTGGTCGGCGGTGCCGACGCCTTTGGACAGGTGCAGCTTGGCATCGGCTCCTCCGGCCGGATTGCTGGACAGCTGGCCGCCCAGGACCTGGCGGCGCACGCGAATGGGCTGCGGCGGCGGCGGAGGCGGAGGCGGAGGTGGGTAGTAGACCAGGTGCTGATACGTGGGCTGCTGCGGATAGGCTTCGATGGCGGCCAACGAGCCCAGAAGGGCGACGGCGACTACTGCGATGCAAACGGCGAGTTTCATTTCGAAATTTAGTTCAGAAGTGTGGAACAAACTGTGTGAAATTGTGATTTGCCTGCGCTGAGAGCGATGCGTTTTCTGATGCCGAACCGAGAGCCGACTGAGGCTTTTATACCTCATCCCGACTGCCTCCTTCGCCTATTATCAGTTGGGATTGAGACACCGAGACACCGCCGGACTGAGGTGCTTCACAGCCGGCCGGGGATTCTCGACGTGTTTGCTTTGCGTTAGGCAGCTGTTGACTCACGGGCTCGTCTGCTATCAGAGCTCATTCTTTTATTATGGTTTTGTGTTATGCTTTGAGCGAGTGAAAATCCCCGTAGTTATCAACAAAATAGTTTCGTTTTAAATGTACCTCTTTTTATGGAAACTGTACATTTTATGTAACTAAATAATAAAGTTTCAAACTTGTACTTTGTCGGACATTTTTATTATTATTGTTTTTGCAATACGTATTGACATATTAAATTGTATTGACATATTAAATCGCCAGCACTCAGCAAATGTTCCCGAAAATACCTCTAGACTGCTCTACAAGCCAAACGACAACAGCTAGAACAGCCAAACTATGCAAAATCAACTTTTCATTTTTTGTGTTTTTCGCGATCTTGGGGTATCATTTCCGATCGTCTTCTGGCCAAAGTCAAAGCCGGAATCAAATGAAACTTTAGGACTACGTAGGGGAGGAGGTGCTCTTTCAAATGTCTAAAAAGCTCCTCTCTACCTTGCCTGGGACGGCTGTAATCACAAAAAAAGTTTAAAAAACTTTAAACCGCTCTACAGGCTAAACTACGGCAGTTAGAGACCTTAGTTCCATTCACTAGTACATTTTTTTTTTTTGTGTTTGATTTTTACTCCAGTAAATTTGTTTGGTTTCTAAAATATTGATAATGAAAAAATTCTTAATAGATGAATTATTTATCAATATTACATATTTATATAATACACAATATATGTTAATGATATGCATATGTTTTTTGCAAAAGATTAGTTTTTAGTTAGTTACATTTTATTTTTTTAATAAACGCAGCAAATTTTTAAGAACACATTTTCATCTTCACTGATTTAATGAAACAATTAGTAGTCTTACAAGGATCAATGTTGTTAAAAGTTAAACAATTCAACTAGGAAGTTTCACATGGCGACTTCTAAGCACATTGAACTTAAAAATCACCGGTGATTACGACAATCGACATAAGTAGAGAGCGCTTATTTAATGGGACTGGCATACTTTACCTCAGAACATTGGGAAGAACCAATCGAAATACTCTGGGACTGATAAGAGTCAATTGGTGCTGATGCTGTGCAGTATAAAAGCTCGGAGATTCGCTCGACTCGACATCAAATCGTTTCGAGCTCTCACAAAGAGTAATTACTAAATTCTTCAATCTGAACAATTTCTACAAAATAGCTACGATGACTTTCGCGTTTGCTGTCATTGTCGCGGTTCTCCTGGCATCATCGGGCTCCATCGTAGCCTATCCCCAGGTCCTGGGCGGCCAGCTGTCCAGCAATCCGGCCGGAGGAGCCGATGCCAAGCTGCACCTGTCCAAAGGCGTCGGCACCCCCGACCACAACGTCATCGGCAGCGTCTTCGCAGCTGGGAGCACCAGAGGCGGCCCCGTCGCCACTGGCGGTTCGTTGGCCTACAACAAGTGAGTTCCACCTTAGATTCGAATCAGTAAGACAAATTCCAAAGAACTCTTCCTCCTTAGCAATGGCCATGGCGTGTCCCTGACCAAGGAGCACATCCCCGGGGTGCGCGACACCTTCACCCAAAGCGGCCACGTCAATCTCTTCAAGAACGACGCCCACAGCATCTCGGCCAACGCCTTCGCCTCCCAGAACAAGCTGGCCAACGGGTTCAAGTTCGAGCGCAATGGCGGCGGCCTCGACTGGGCCCACAAGGACGGCCACGGCGCCAACGTGGGCATCAGCAACATCCCGAACTTCGGCAAGCAGCTGGACTTCGGCGGCCGGGCCAACCTCTGGCAGTCGCAGGACCGCAACACGCGTCTGGACCTGAACGCCGGGGGCTCCAAGTGGCTCAGTGGACCCCTCAGCAACCAGAGGACCAACTTCGGTGGTGGCCTCGGTCTCACCCACATGTTCGGTTAAGAATATACAGAATCAAAATTATATTACATATTAGGAGACAAATAAATTATTTATTAGAAAATTTAAAATTGTATGTGTGTGGTATTTTGTTTATTGTTTTTTTTTTCGGAAAATATTTATAAACTTTTTATACTTTTCTCGAGCAAGTGTTTTTACACAGTGTATTTTTTCAGTTTTAATTTTTCTCTTTAATAGTTGGTCACAGTTATACAATACTAAATATATTTATATTTATTTCTGCTCCTATTGAAAATATAAAAACTATTTATTAATTAGAACAAAGAATAAATTTATAATTATTTATTGCATCGAAAAACTATTTTGACAAATTGTATGCGTTGTATAGCATAATTAAAATAATATACAACATTTACTATTTAAATGTAAATCAACAATGTAACTTTATGTGGAATTTGCATACGAATATGGGATTCAAAAATGTATAGAAAAATTGAAAAAATATTTGAAAAATTATATATTCAAATTTTCTATATTCAATCAAAAGATCGATGTTTTAACGTTTTGTAAATTCCATTAGTCTTTAAACGAGTTTTGATCCGAAGTTTTACAGAACAGAAAACATAGTTTCAAGAAATCAAGAAGAAATCATATAAAAGTAATTTAAATTATATTATTTATTAACTGAACTCTTCACTGACTCATATTGAATTGCATAAAATTAAATTTAAGTCGTACAAATTTGAACACGAAATTAAAAAATGACAAAATTAATTCCCTTCATCCGAAGATGTGGGTGAGACCCAGTCCGCCTCCATAGTTAGTCTGGCCACTGAAGGGTCCGTCGAGCCACTTGGATCCACCGGCGTTCAGGTCCAGGCGCGTGTTGCGGTCCTCGGACTGCCAGAGGTTGGCCCGGCCGCCGTACTCGAATTGTTTGCCCACGCCAGGGATGTTGTTGAGAACGGCACTTGCGCTGTGGCCATCGGCGTGGTTCCACTCCAGTCCGCCGCCATTGCGCTCGAATTCAAAGCCATTGGCCAACTTATTCTGGGATGCAAATGCCTTGGCATCCAATTTGTGTGCATCGTTCTGGAAGAGATTGACGTGACCGGCCTGAGTGAAAGAATCGCGAACTCCAGGAATGTGTTCCTTAGTGAGAGACACACCGTGTCCATTGCTATGGTGAAAATGTTGTAAATAAGGTTTTAAATTTGTTAATAGATCCCTAATGAAGCTCACTTGTTGTAGGCCAAAGTTCCGCCAGTGGCAACAGGACCTCCTTTTGTATTTCCCGAAGCGAAAGCACTGGCAATCACGTTGTGGTCGGGACTTCCGACTCCTTTGGCAATTTCCAGCCGAGCATCGGCACCACCTGCAGGATTTGAAGACACCTGGCTGCCCAAGACCTGGCGGCGCACTCGAATGGGACGTGGCCGTTGAGTTGGTGGCGGATAATAAGGCAGCCGCTGCACCATAACTCGCTGTGGATTGGCTTCAATGATGCCAGCACAGCCAAGAAGTGCTACAACCACGAGTGAAATTATATATTTCATTTTGAAATTAGTTTTTGAGCTTAACGGTTGCGTTGATTAATTGCAAGCTTAAGACTTTCTGATGTTAAATCACTCTACCTTCGAGTATTTATACCTCGTCTAAGAGCCAATGTATTATATATAGATCAATGGCTCTTTTGAAGAGGTGCTTCCCTACGTCCGGGGAAGTTTCACTAGGTGCACTAAAATCCCCACAGGTTTGTAGATTACAACATGAATAAATTGCTGACAACAAAATTCAAGATTCAAATTCAATTCAATTCAATGCCTATACAAAGAGAAAGTATGAGTAAAAGTCATAGTTGTTTTCATTTCCCCGATCATTCTTTTTTATTACAATTCAGATTTTAGTAAAACTTATCAAATATGTACTTGTATTATGTATTACTTCAGTTCCTTCAAATCGAATAAAACATATAATTATCTGAAAATATTGGGCGGAAAAACAGTTCTAATATATATCGCAACGCATTTTAAGAAATATGTATAATAAAAACATGAGTAAATGAATGTTTAGTTTTTTATCCTTTATTTTATATTTTCTGCTTCGTTAGTAAATGAATTGTTCGAATATATTTTTTCCGCGAAGTAAATTTTCACATTTTTCAAGTGGGCAACAAGATCTTGATTGTTATAGAAAATAATTGAAATTATTTTTTATAGCAAAACAAAGAAAAATAATGAATTTAAACAAATAATCTAACACTGCAGCATATTTTTTTCTTTTTTTAGATTTAATATTATGAAATTTTTATTAATTATATCTATGACAACTTCTTTGCCTTCTGATAAAGCGTATCCACCACTTTACCCATACTTTGTATGGTTTCCAAAACTCGTTCGTAGGTCTTGTCAACGGGAGTCTCTTCGAAAACAATCAATACGCCTTCTCCTTGATCCAAGATGCCACTGAATTTTTTATCTAAGATCATTTGTGACAACTTCTTTTCGACCTGGGGCATTGGTAACTTAATCGATTCGGCAACGTGAGAAACCTGCCAAAAATCAAAGTAATGAATTAGTACATACAAATTAGGATATTTTTATTTTTGTCGACATTAACCTGGACTCGGGAGTATGGTTCTATGATGCGACACAAATTTTGTTCCAACATTGTATCGTACAATGTGCCCAAATGCGCCTGCACGATAACATCATCGGCCAGTTCTTTCTTGTAATCTTTCAATGCCTGTTGGAAGTCCGCTAGCGAGCGTTTGTGTGAAGCTTCAGCAACTGATTTCATGGCATCAATGTCACGGCCGGAATAAGTAATCGCCTATAAATTAAAAATATATAATCACTTTTATAATAAACTTTCAATTCAATGAAATGTCTGTACTAACAAGTTTTCCGCTAACAATCTGGTTTACGTCGTCAGACTGACCCAGCATTATTTTGCACAGCAACATATATTTAAGTGACGTGAGAGCCTTGACATTATCAACGCTGTCGAAGCCCTCAAATGCCTCGTAGAAGTAGGAAAAGGCGGTTTTGAAATCCCGTTCATCAGCTGCATGTAGAATGCCCGACTGTAAATCCAAGGCACCCTGCACCTTCGGTGGACAATAGATAGCATTCGCTGTGGTACGTGCAGAGGTGAGAGCGGCGCGAGCTTTCGGCAAGTTACTTAGTGCGTGATAGGTTTTACTTTCCAACAATTGAACTTCAACAAGCAAGTTTTTATCGTCTAATTTTTTCAACTCCTTAAGGAGCTGTGATCCTAATTGCAGAGCTTCTGTGTACATGCCCGTGTCGAAATATAGTGCGATAAGACGTGCCTCCAGAGACTGACGAAGGAAAGTACGTTTCTCCTGTTTTGCCCATTCAATGCAGTCTTTGCAAAGTTGCACCTTCAAAAATTAACATTTGTTTATTTTATTTTATTATTATTTATTACAATGTTTGAACTCACTTCAATGCCTGTGCCAGCATCCATGTCCAGGAACATGTCCACCAATGATCGTACCAATTTCGCTGCCTTCGCCTTGCTGATGAGGCTGAGGAAGGGGCGCGTCACCTTGATCAAATCGGCCAACTCCTTGGCCTTGCCCTCCTGCTTGTACAATTCGCCAAGCTGCAGGATACCCTGCTCCTTGATGCGTATGAGTTCCTCATCGTTCTCGGCCACTTCCTGTTCGCGAACAATTTTATTCAAAAGCGATATGCCCTCTTCACGATTTACGTTGGACAGTGCTTGTGCCCGTTCGAAAAGAGTTGCTCCAGCCATTTTGCGATTACTGTAATATTAAATGTTTCGATTGCACTTTTCTCGAGATATAGACTTCTTTGATGATAAATGAAAATATTTTTGGAATAAGTCTGCTTTTGTCTGTCTTTATTCTCGATGATTCGTGTAAATTCTCAAGGAGCTGTCACTGAAATTTCTTCTTTTTGCGGTTGTTTGTGTCAGTGGTAACAAGCGCTAGTCATGGTAAGCAGTGCCGGCAACTGTGCAGTGTTAAATTGCACGGTAATGTATATAAAATGTCAATAACACCGACCGTTATTCACAATAGCAATTAAAAGAATCAATAGTATATCTAACAAAATATGCTATGAAATGCATAATTTTATGTGTATGACATTATAAAATTTTTAAATATATAAATATATATTATTTAGAATTTAAAATTATCATGCTATTAATTTCGTATGTTTAGCATAGAAAATCTCGAACATTGTAACCCTACTCTACAGTATTCGGACATAATTCACAGCAGTGAAATGTCATGCAAACAAATATCTTCCAGATGAAAATAACAACAAATTGTAACTTGTTTTGTATTTTCTAATATTTCTGAAATATTATAATAATATTCGAAGGTATTGAAAAGATACTTTGCGATGGTTGAGGAAACGTCAACCCAAAGTAAGCCGCGGGTGAAAACTACACGACCCAAAGCGGTCTATCTCTGGACGGTGACCGATGTCCAAAAGTGGTATCGAAGGCATTGCAGTGAATATTTACAGTATCTGGAACTATTTTCTAAGGTAAGAAAGAATTCAAAAGCATACGCAAGTACCCCCAAAAAATTAAATCAACCAGCCACTTTAAGGAATCAATAACAAATACTTACTTGAATTCATCCGCTTCACATTGACAACAAAACATTTTGAACCTTAGAAACGAATCCTTAATTTTAAGGATCGTTCCCGAGATTGGATTGCTTCCACTTGCTTTCTCAATTTTTGTAGCTAGCGTGCCTATTATGTAGGCACAAGGCAAATAGTGACTGATTGCTTAAAATTTTGATAGAATAAACTTAAATCTCAGTGATTGCTGCTTTCCATATAACAGAAGTGTTTTAATATTTTTTACTACTTCTAGTACTTTCATAGACTATTTGAATCTTCTCCTTACAGCATGAAATCACTGGCCGTGCACTGCTGCGTATCACCGACAATTCGTTGCAGCGCATGGGCATTACAAACAATCGCGATCGGGAGGCGATTTGGCGTGAGATTGTGAAGCAAAGACTCAAAACCGATATTATGGAGATCCGTGATATGGAACGAATGAGCAACATTTACTAACAAATAAACGTTTCCCAGATGATACCAAGAAAAAACAAAACCTATTTGTAGGAAAATAATATCTAGAGTGTATTTAACTTTGGGAATATTCTAGTAGTTAAAAGATTAGATTTTTCAATACTTTCTAATGTCAATACTTTAATTTTCAAATGGAAATTGTGTAGCAATAAATTAAAAGGTATTATATATTATTAATTTTATAATGATATTGACTAGTATAGTTTCTAGGTGTTTGTAAACATACGAGTATGTAAGTTGTTAAAGCAATTTGAAATTTACAATTAAATAAAATAAATATACTCTAATTACTTAAGTTAATGTCATTTACAATTATTTACACAGTTTTTGTTTAAAACAATTGCTTCATCGTTTCAGCACAAATTTTCGACACTACTTCATAGTCATTTGGATGAGTCTCATTCTTCCTTCTCGATCTTTGGCGAAACCAACTGGATGTCATCGATCTGCGTGCACATATCCACTGATTGAGAGGTTCCATTTGTAAGTGGAGTTGTTGCAGTAAAGTTGTTAGTTGGAGCAAAGACAGCCGTTGCTCCATTAACAGACGGTACAGTCGTAGCAAAGGCAGCTGTTCCTGACGACGTGAAAACCAACTTAGATGGATTAAATAGCATGGCTGTTGGTGCAGGGGTTAACTCTGGTGGCCGTTGCAGTTGGATATGCTGCTGGGGTGGTGCACCAAATAAATTTGGCAAAATGCCTAAAAGTCTCTCCATCGCTGACTTTTCGAACTCCAAACGTTCACGTTCGAGTGCAAGACGTTCATTTTGAATGTCATTATTCTTCTCTTGAGAATCCAGAAGTTGACGCAATAGAAGACGCATACCTAAAAAAATTAAAACTATTTAATGCCTCATGAGCTTTTAATTATTGAGTTAATATGTATTTACTTATTGCATCCTTGCGTCTCATTCCGTCCTCTCCCTGGGATGTGGATTCGCATGCATTTAGCTCTGTTTTGTCAATTTTTCTTGACTTTCGAGCTTGATCGCCGGGCAGGCGTATTTTTATTTGTTGCGGTTGTTGTTGCTTCTGCAGCAATTGATGCAATTGCTGTGTGTGTCCTTTTTGGGGCTGTATTTTGCACTTGACAGCTCCAATTGTCTTTTGCAAGCCGTTGGAGGTCAGCCCTTGATTTCCAGCTTGCTCTGCATTCACAAGCAGGACCTTCATTCCTCCTGGTCCAGTGGTGACGATGCCAGCTGGACTTTTATTCGCGCAACCTGCGGTCCCGCCCTGACTCAATAATATACGCGGTTGCATTGTTGCCTGCGAAGTGATTACATTCGGTATCAATTGCATTGGTTGCGATGTCACCGGTGCTGCTGATCCCTTCGGTTGCAGAAGGAAATTGGTTGGAACCAGAGAAATTTTTCCCTGTGTCGATGGCGTCGTGATGACTGCCGTTGGCAATGCCGATGTAGCCGTAGTCAACGAAGCAACTGATGTGAAAATATTCCCATTTGTTGTAATGATTGTGTTTGTTGCTGAAGTATTGCTGGCACTGGACTTGCTAATCTTTAACATTTCCGTCAAGGTGGGCATGCAAGAACTGGTAGTATTTGAGGATCTACAGAAATAGGAACAGTTCCAGAATTTTTCGAGTAATTTCATACGTTTCTTTTCATGATACTTACGCATCCTTTTCGATATTAGTTTCCTCTTCAGCATCGACGTCGATTGGCTCCTCCTTAGGAGTAATGAACACCCCAGATGCATCCTTGTCATTTTCCAAAGAATCTTGCACACTTGCCAGCGATTCCATCTCCATTTCGGCATCACATTTCGTTTCCGCCTCATTGGTCACCTTGATGTGATCATCATTAGGCTCATCGCCGCTATTGCAATCAGTTTCCTCCTTGATCTGCAATTCCTTCTCTTCATCGTCATCGTCGTCATCACATTGATCCATATCTGTCTCCATGTGGCTTTTACTGCCTTTTGAGTTTTTCAATTTCTTTGTAGAACCAATCGCTTTCGGTGATCCTTCATTGGCTGCTGTTAGCGCTGCCAGAGTTTCATCATTTATATCCATGTCGACCTCCACATCCGGTATGATGCCATCGTCGATGTCTTGGCCAGAGGTTGATTTATTTGCGCTATCGTCTTCATCTTCGGCTTCAGATGTTCTACCTGTTGAGGACGAAGATGGGACAACAATTAACTAAGTTTGTCAGGGAATAATAATCTTGCAACAATGTCGCGCACTCTTACTCTCTCTCAAACCTTCTCTCTCTGACTCTCTCTCGTTTTCGCTCTCTCCTTACCTTCTTCCAGTGAATTTTTCTCGTCGCGCTCCTTCGTGCGCTGCTCCAATTGATATTTCAACGATGGCTGCGGCACTTCGTTGGGACGAACACTGAAGATGGGACGGGTCATGATGGCATCCATTTCGCTGAAGTGACGCCACGTTGGTTCGCTTTGCGGCCGCCCTGCCTCCATGTCCTTCTTGAGCCGATTGTAGAAGCACTTTAGATTTTTGATGCGTGTCGTGATCTCTTCTGGCGAGCGATAATATCCATATTCCTGCATCTGGGCGGCCAATTGGCAGATGACAGAGTGCTTCTTGTGCGTGGTGATGAGCGTCCTTTGAACCTTTGGATCGCCCCAAAGCTGGATGAGCAACTTGGTTTCGTCCGTATCGAAATTGGGATTCCGACCGACATTCTTCTTGGTTGTTGTGTTGCCGACCAAAAAACGATTGTAGGATACCCAGCCATCGCCGACGCGACGTCGCTGCTTGACGCGAGAACTCGGCTTCAGACTCATCGTGCTCGAGACGCAGTGATTTATTTCAAATCTTTTCCGAAAAGGCTCTTTTTTTAGAAATTTGACTCCCGACTATAGTTCTACAATGGAATTAAGCCTGGTGGCCGATGTTGCTCATCCTCCAATGCACCATACGTGTCCTACTATTCTATCGATGTCGCCGCTCCTCGTTCGCTGTCAGCGTCATGCGCCGTCGTATTTCAATATTTTAGAGTGAACTCTTAACTTTCTTAAAACTAATTAATATGCAGCTGGGGGAAAATCAATAAAAATGCTTGATTGTTTTAATAATTGACTCGTGTTGGCAGCGACTTCCTCTGACACCTTCTTTTATCCTCAGAAAAACAAGAACTATTTGTTTTACGCAGCTCGGCGCACCTTACGACGGCTTCAGCCTCGGCTGCTCACTGGGTGGGAGAGCGGTAACAGAACTCGTAACCCGAATGCGGCGCAACTCCGTGGTGTAGCGACTCGGAGCACTCAGTTGCCAACAACAGAGCAACCCCCGGTGCAAAATTCACTATAGCTCACACTCCTGCCCTTTGTCCCCTAAATGTTCTGTTGTTGATGTTGATGTTGCTGTTGTTGCTGCCGTCAACTCACTTCGTGTCTAGTTTCCTCCGCGTTTGCAAAGGTTCCACAGTTCACGACGCTTACGTTCGGACACGCCAACCCCTAATCTATGTATGTATGTGCCCTAAATAGGTTACTTAAATTCGTCCGTCTCCACTTTCACAAGGCCTGGTCCTGTTCGATGTCCGTGTGCGACTGTCGTGTCCGTGTCCTTGATGCTCGCTCTGCTGGCGTTTAAGTCCCTTTATTCGGCTGTCTGTGCGCAGTGTGACATGCGCACGAGACTCCCTTTTCACATTCGACGCCTTCGGGTGTTGCCGACTCCTCAGTGGGAGCTCGAACAGAGTTTGAAAAATAAAGTAGCTATTGATTTTCGTCAAGCAACAAATTAGGAACGTAATTAACTTTGTGATCTTATTTTTGAACTTTAACTCCTGACGTGAAAGTCCCCAAGAAACCCAAATAGATCAGTTTAAGATTTACGATTATAATTTCTTGATCTGAAACTATTAAAACCAGAATTCCTACAATATAAACTCCTATTCCATCACCTAGGGCACCTACATGATTCCTGGCCCTGGCAATCATGCATCCCTTGTCCGCACTTGGCTCTTAGCTATTTTAAGTAAGGGGTTGTTTCCTCTCGCTCGAGGTCAACAATCTCGTCTGCGCATTCCGCTTTGCTGCACATGCGCTGAAACTTCGAAGAAAAACCGCGTCGAACTTTTATTTTCATCATTGCCATTGCCTGCGCGCTTCTGCTTCTGCTCCTTCTACTCCACTGCTTCCATCGCTTTGCATGCTATTAGCCAATTTCTTTGGCGTCACCATGGACAACACCTTCATTTAAGTCTTGGCTAAGTGGAAACGGGGAGAAGGGTAGTTCGTAGAAAGCAGGCGTAATGCGATGAGGTGGAAGATATAAAGTTCGAGATTTTCTGTTTTTTTGTGGTCCTTATATGGTTTCCCATTGAATGAGGAGTTGTATGGATATAAGGCTGGGTTTCTTTAGCGGAAATAACGCTAAATGAAAAAAATGAATAAAAAAAAAAAACATTGAAACCAGTATTCCCGATTTAAACGATTCAATATTTTGACGTGTAAATAGATATTGATATTTGTCTTTTCTAAGTTCTGTAATTAATAACTCTACAAAATTTATACTATCTGAAAAAGTATATAACAGAAATATTTGCTATTTCATAACATATCTGTAAATGGATATTGTGAACCTAAAAAATCACATTTCAGTTATTACGGTATCTTTGATCCTCCTTCTCCACTTCATCCATCATCTTTTACATTTTTCAATTGCAGACACCAGAGAAACTCACTCGATAACGTCCGTCAAGTTAGCAACAAAAACTTCCAGCAGTGCATTTAGTTTACGGAAAAACTAGGGTGTATCAGAATTTCAAATTAATATAAAACTCTTAATGATGTTAAATATGTGAAATTTGCTTTCATCAAAACAGAACAACAACTTTTATCCACGATTTAAAATAATTATATGAATCAAAACAACACGAAAAAGTAACCGTTGTCACTAAAATGTCTATAAATACTATATACAGGGTGGTAAATATAAAATTTAATAATATCAAAACCAAAGAACCAGCGAGTTCATATGATTTCAAAAAATCGATATTATTTCCAAATGCTGCAATACATTGGAATCCCTAACTCCGTTTTCGTGTAAATTTCGTTGATAACTTCCAAAGGATTTCTATAAGGTAAGAGATAACCAAATACGAAATCTGTGTACTCACAATGACTTAAGTTTTGTTGTATTCACAATTGCCTCAAAATTGATTTACAAATTGTGGTACTGACAAATTATGACACAAATATGAATTTTCCTACAAATGTTTATGATTAGGATTTAGACAACGTCATACAAGGATTACTTGTGCGATATTTATAGCATTTGGAAATATTGCGAAAATTTCCATGAAAATTGTTACTGAGTTCTCTATCTGATCGCTTCTAACGGTATGGCGCTACACATATATTAAGGGGATATTTTAACCGATTTTTGGACACCGGTATGAGCTCGCTAAGTTTTGTGGTGTTGATTTAATTAAATTTTATATTTATAACCCTTTTTTATAGTATGGACTATTTTTTACCAAAAATAATACTTTATTTTATTTGGTTTTTTTAATTAAATAATTGTAAAGTTTGAATATATTGTTTATTTTTTGATGAGCAAATAAAATTTTTTTTCTAATTTTAGAAAATGATATATTGTATGATATAAGCATATAAGTAGACAAGAATTTGCCTCTAGCATTACGGTATTCTTTGAAAAAGTGGAGTAACGTTTGGTTGACTTAAAATTCAAAGAAATACTTCACTTCGATCAATGTAATACAGCAACCCTGGTCGGCGGACATCTTTTCCGTTGAGTCGTCGAACGTTGAGTCGCAGGAACGGATCAAACTAATTAAATAAAACGTTTTATTGCTATACTTTGTATAATTTTGCTCAAGAGTCTGTGAATATGAATTTATTTGAAATACGTTGATAAAGTGTACATAATCGGATAAGTAGGAAAAGTGCATAAATGAAAATGATTCGTTTTCTTCGCTCTTCATTGGTAAATGGTAGAGAAAAGGCATAAGGCTAAAAAAGACTAAAAGAAAGAGACGAACGTATAGCGTGCGAAGCGGAGAGAAGTAAAAGGCGAACACTAACAAAAAGCGTCGGACTCGTGTATTGCTGCTCTCCTCGCCTGCGTTTGTCGTATTTTTGTTTATCTTTTAATCGACTTCGTGGAGAGTAGAAGAGAAGAAGAAAATTAGCGATGAAGAAGACTTTTTTTTGAAAGTTTTTATATATTTTTTCTCGGCAGGAAGTTTTCGTCCATTAAAATTCTTTGAATACATGTTAGCACTTTAAATCTTCTTGAAAATTGTAAAAGCCTAAGATCACAAAATTGGATAACCATGACAAGTTACTGAACGTAGATAGTTTCATCCCACAATTGGAAGCAGTAAGTATTTGTTTAACATTATACATTCATACCAATTTCAAATGAATTCTACATTTTTATGAACATATAATTTGTTTATTTGCATGCTTTCAACTATTTACATCAATATATCGATTAGATTTGTTCAATATCAGTTATTTTATATATTGTGGTTATATTATATTCTGAAGCATTCTCAACTGGTTTCAAAAATGTTGATTTAATGTAGATTTATTAACATAATAATTAGAGGCTTATATTTTAATTATCACAGAATTTCATGTGACTATTATTCACACTTTTATACAAGTATTTATTGGTATAATCCTTTTCCACACAATGTTATTTATAATATAGAATTTCTCATGGATTACAATAATGTGATCCTAATTGATCATTAATTTTGTTTTTTATAAACGTGTACGTATTATTATAGTGTATCTTTAAATTATTTTTCCCAACAGATTCCGATTTTAACCAGCTCATTTAAGACCAAGAGTGTTGTGAAGTGGTGTTATTGCGGATTAACATTAATTTCCAAAATTCATTTTCGGATTACCTAACAAAATCGGCAATTCTCAACCATGGTTTCCACGCGCTTAATGAGCACCAGTAATGCTGGTAACAGCACTGCTGATGAATCGGCTCGATTGTCAGTTGTTACCCGACAGACTATCTCCAATTATGTGTTGGTCAATTGCTCCACAATTCCACCGGCACCTCCACAGAGACAACAACTAGGTGCGTCCTCGTCATCATCAACCTCTCGCCAGTCGCATTTAACGCAGGCTGTTAAAGCGTCCAACAGCACCACCTCTTTGGAAACACCAGTGCCTCGTGTGTCACAAATACAATTGTTGGATTTGCCAACTGAAATATTGAGTACAATATTTTCATACGTTGGCTACAAGAAAATTGGACAAATCCGAGTGGTAAGTAAAGGGAAAATGAAATGCAACATATTTGTATTAAAAAGTTATCTCACTAGGGATATTAGTGGTATTTAATCGTATTCGTCTATAATCTCCGTAATAATCCTGTTAAGTAAATCGTAATGTAAATAACCTTAAGTATAAAGAACAAAGGCGCGTTTTTCATCTCCAACATCAGATCATAAAACTACAGACTTCTATATATGAAATGAAGTGTAAACTTTCAGCTTCAAATTAAAAAAAAAAAAAAAACAAAAAAAACGAACGGATTTCGCATCGTCTGCTGCATCTGCAAGTACTTGTGTGTGCACAGCATTCTGTGAGTGCATTCCCAATTTGAATTGCTTGCTGGTGTTCATACATAGGACCCTCTCATATTCGTACATACGTTGCGGCCCGTTAAAGGGTTCGGCACTTTTATTTCATTGTTTTTGGAGTTCTCGTGTCTGCTATATTTTATATTGGGATTATTATAATTATTGTTTTTGGGTTCATTACGCTCCTTCAAGCTGCCTACACTGTGTTTAATCGTGCATATGTATGATCTATAATTGCTCAGTCTGTATGTGTGTGATTCATCTTCAATACTCTTTTACTGTTATTTCTTAAAAAAAAAAAAAAAGGAAAACCAAATGGTTGTTTCTGCTCTTTTTATCCTCCTCGGTCCCATCTTCGATGCCTCAGACCAGACTGTCGATGTCCTCGATGTTGTTGTCCTCACTGCTTATTGTTGTTGCCTATGGTAGTTGTTGCTTGCTGTTCTGTATCACATTACCTGCTTTATTACAAAGGCGTGTTGTTGTTGTGGCGCACATCTATACTGATTTTAAATAACACAAACAAGCACCAAAATACATACCAGCACTTGTACGAACGATTTTTTTGCTGTTCTTCATATGTGATGAATTTAATACTATAATTAGTATGAACTCGTATTTCATCATAGTAGCGGGGACATCACTCCATGAAGATGCATGTGTGTGATTGCTTTTGGCAGGACATATATCTTACTCATAGTCGGGGGAGAGGAATGCGTATATTTATACATTGGCCACTGGTCATTCGTTTTAAAGTTGTCGCTTTAATTGTGTAATTATATTTATACTTTCATTATCATTTATTATCGGTCACTCACCCATTTGATACTGCTTCGAGCACAAAGTACTAGTTGCATCATTTGATTTATTTCTCAATATAATTGATTGACCTTGAAGCACATTTCAAAATATATGACGTGCATTAATAAATAACACTCACCAAGAGTGTGAATTTTGATATCAGATATTCAAATTGCTTATATATTTCGGCCATTGAACTTATGAAGGAAATTAAATAAAAACATATTTATATTAAAAAAATAAGGTCATTATAAAAGTTTTTTGAACTAACTAATTATTGTTTTTACAGGTTTCTCATAAAATGAATGACGTTTGCATGCATGTCTTGAACTCCACATTCTCCAAACTGATCACACAAACTTTTAATCGCTTTCACGCAATCAAAGCGAATATGCCCCGACGTGAATCGGCGCGTCGAAATCATCCACTTGCATGCGAGTGCGACATAATCGAGACATGCTACATGAGGCTATCGCTGCTGCAAATGACATTCGGCAAACATATCGAACGTGGTCATTGTTGTTTTTTCCCGGGAGCAGTAAGTACATTGTACACTACATTCAAATGTTTACGTCTAATATTCGTTTTATATTTAAATTGCAGATTTTAGATGAAGTTTATACAATATTAAATTATATTAAAAATACACCACGTCTAGAACGCCCTTATAGAGTTACGGACGAACTATTCGATTTGTCCACTATGGCAATGGAATATTTTAGGGATCGAATCGAACAAACTTTACCAGATATCGCGTATTTCAATAAGGATTACTTTAAACTCCATACAACAAAAAGACGTAATATATTCATGTGTAAATTATTTTGGTGAAACTATTTTCAATTTGAATTTCTTTGATAGCTGCTCTGGTGATTGCATCAGATCTCTCGGATAGTTCATCAAGTTTACCGTCTCCACCTCAAAGCAATATGGTACTGCGTAAAGGAATACGTAAAATTAAACAAGGCATGAAAATTTATAACAATCAGTTGTCAGTTTTGCGCAATGAGCTCCGCACGTGTAAACGCAAGTCATCAGAGCAAGGAAAGCAAATTGCTGAACAGCAAAAATTGCTGGCCGAACAGCAGAAACAAACGTTGGAATATGCAAATAGGTTGGACGAAAATGACAAGAAGAACGAAGAGATGTCACGAAAGTTCTCTACATTGTTGCAGGTAAGATTCAGAAGAATTTTTCTTTCTTTGTGTAGTATTGAAATGTATATAATTGTAATGAATTAGTTTTCAAATGTTGATTGTGCTAAAATTTGCTTTATTTTTCATCTAGGAACTAAACAAGTGTAAAACCGAATTGCAATATTGGCGTTCTAAATCTCCCGCAATACCCATATGCACCTCATGCGGACAGAAGGTTACCCCTGTGCTGCCGGCAGAAGATTATCAAGCCCTTATCAATCAAGGTGTTAAACCCGAGGATATCATACTTAATTTAAATGATGACACTGATGCCGAAAGCGATGCTAGCATGAGTGAGCATAATTTATCATTAAGTGGTGAATTTGTGTTTCCTGATGAAACAACTACAGCAAAACTAATTGCTGTCAATACAGCAACGAAACATTTAAAACGCCAACACTCTACATCTGCAGTAAGTGGATGTGGAAACTCCATGTATGGAGAAGAAATGCCAACAACGTCCACAAACGTCCAGCAACATCATCAGGATAAGCATGGCTCTGGGAAACTCACGGAAATGACAAGTTGCTTAGATTATTCAAATCAAAATATAATTAGGGCGACATGTACACCCACCAGCAACAGCCACGTTAAAGATCTCAATAGTATATCGATGGCTGCAACCGCTAAGGGGGCACCATCATCATCGGCGGCATCCCAAGCAACTGGCTGTGATAATAGCAATAACGTTTCTGTCGCACACGGCAACGGCAATGTAGGTAGTGGAAGTGGTTATCCCACAAGTTTGTTCTATGGCACAAATGTGCACAAAGGTGTGATTGTCAGTCCATCCATGCTAGCGAAAAGTGAGATGAATTCTAATGAAGTGCTTGCTCATCAGCAATATGTGGCAAGTACTTCGTCTTCTGCTGGTAATGAGAGCGATGTCATTGCTGGCGTCGAGGATGTTACATCGTTGAATGCCATCACATCGAATGAGACAAAGAAAGCACGTAGAGTACAAAAAGCCACAAGATGTACCAATGGTAGTGGCAAACGCAGCAAATAATATTTTAATTGTATTTTCATTAAAGCGGGTTTTTCTATTTGAAATTACAATAATAACATTAATAAATCATAAAATGGTAATGTTTTTAAACTGAAATTTTATAATAATAGTTTAATAATTTTGCTAAGATATTTCTTTTATTAAAAATAAAGAAATACTAGAAATTCAAATAAAACACCGTTTTTATGCAACGCATTTAACAGAAATTTTCAATCCGTATATTAAAATTTAAATTTTGCATATCGGTTTCAATTTTGATGTCTGTTAATGTTCTTCCATTCGATTTTCAAATAAATTCATTTATAGTAGCAGTTCCTCTGGTATTAGTTAACCAGAAGTAAATCAAATCGTAGGACGGAGAAAACAATATTGGCCATGAGTGATCTTAATTTATTTATGCCTACATAAATAATATATAGTAATGTTAATATAATTCTAGTTTCATAAGAAATTAAGAACGTATTTGATTCAAGTTTAAAAATTCTATGCTGATCTGTTCTTTTATCAGGTAATTAATATTTGTTTGTTTAGTCTTAAAATTATATTTCTATATATTATAAATGCGTTTCATAAAAATAAGAGCTCGATTTAAAATCTACAGTTTTAACATTTTGCATATAATTTAGCCTCTTGAAGGGAGGACATTAAAGATACATTTAAAATTTGTAGTAGTTGGAAATCCACACAAGAAACCCAAGTAGCTGTTATACATATTAATAATTATTAAAATAGATAAAGAAGTATATATATATAAATATATATTTATTATAAAAAAATACAAATGAATAGAAATAAAACATCTTAAAAGAATTACTAAAACACATTTAATTTTTTTATAAACATTCAAGCATTTGTGGCTTTGATACAACAACAAACACAACACAAAATTTCTGTGTATGAAATAATATAAAAAAAGATAAAATTTCTATAGTATTTTTAATACAATGGCTTACAAAGGAAACCAACGAGAAAAACAAAACAAAACAAAACTTATACATTTTTTATAATTTGAAAGAAGACAAAATCCATAAATTCTAAGATTTATTGATTAAAGAAAAACCTCAAAATTAATATTACTATTATAAATAAATATAAGTAAATAACAGGCACAAGAATTGTGTTTGGTAAAGAAACCAATCCATTAATCTGTTCAAATTTATTTGTCAATTCGGAATATAAAAAATTTTGTGGTTTCGTTTAAAATTCTAATTGAAATTGATGGATCCGAAATTTTTTATTTTCTCTAGTTTGTATTTTCGCTAACATTTAGTTGTTCGATGATGAAACTCATTGAATATGCTGGAAAAATCGTACATATTTCTATTAAACGTTTTCGTGGGTGTACAATCCAATCCATAGCCGTCATTTATTACAATAAATAAGAAATTTATATCAAAACTACTCAATAACAATTACATGTGCAATATATAACGAGCCGAACACAAAACTAAATAAATCTCTTTCAAGACTACACACGAAATCACACACATAGCTGAAGAATGATTTTAAATGCATTCGTTAATATATTGAACAATTACAATAGCTGAAATAGAAAATAATAAATGAAATCCTAATATTATTATAAAGTACTTGTGCAGATAAAATATTAATTGAATTGTTGCACCCTACGCTAGACATTTATAGCCATTGCATTTTTACATTTGTTCTCAACATTTATTTGTACATTTGATTTCACTTTGATTTCATTCATTTATTTCCATTCATATTAATTACTTAATATATTTCTCGTAGTAGAAACTGAAACTGAAATCTGAACCAATTGAAGTGTACATATTTAGGTATTTGTAGGTATTTTTGTTCTTATTTGATATATATTTCATCTTACAATATATATAAATATATATTTAGTTTTAAAACAAAGAGCAAATTAAAGTTATAATTTAATAACATGTTAAAACATAAAAGAATTAGTGAAACTCAAGACAAAATTGTACTACAATGAAATTGAAGATATGAAATAAAGAAATATAAGTGTATGAAATAAATCGGTTCTTTAAATTTTGTTCTAAAATTTCCTGAAAATAAAAAAAATTTTAGTTGTCGGTAAGAAATCTGTACGTCGTAATTTTTTTAGATGGTATTCCATATTGCGTGTACGTAGAGACCCTGCAGATTGGTGTTTTGAAGATCGTTTATTTCTCGTTGAAGCGTTCGGCAGCTAAATATAATTGTGTTCGGTCTGTACGCACGAGAGTATGTTTCAAGCAATCCCTTCGAAAGAGAAGAGAACAATCTTGCTGCAGGAGACAATGGAGCCCACTACACTGAGGTGCTTCATTTAACAACCACCAATCAGATAATTTCGGAAAGTGCGCCCAATTGAGGCTCAAGTGAAGTGCAGCGGAACTAAGCGAATGGAAGGACCGAGATAAGATCAATTGACACTTTGAATTGAATGGCGTGAAATCATAATCATAAATTAATCATAGCATGCTCTATTGATCAGTGATCATGCAAGCATTTAACAGGCCGCCACTGTATGGCGATCAAGTGAGCAAGGCACTTAGTATTTATAGCCGTCTGCACGCGATCGTTCCGCACGTTCTCTTCCCTCTGCGGAGGCACCCGGTGAACAAATTAGAATCGGTACTAAACGCATTGTCAGTCAGTATAACATCCTCGTCTATGACTATCTGTATGTCGAATCGAATTCGGTTTGCGTGAGCAGTGGAAAGACTCATTCTTCGATCATCCGCTGTGCCCACGAGATATACCTGCTCCCCATCGATAGATATTCAATAGCAAATAGTCGAAAAAGGAAAAACTTATTCAGTTCAAGACGATGGCGATGCAGAACTTCAGCGAGAAATGCGAAGTTTCGAATAGCGAGAAACTGGGACGGTAATTAATCGAAATTAGTGGAATTTCGTTGTATCCACGTTCGTTTGATGTTGCAGACACTTGGTGGCCGGCATCGATATCTCACCCGGCGAGGTGATTCTTGAGGAGACGCCGCTGATGGTCGCACCGCACTGGGACTGTGAGCAGATGAAGTGCAGCAGGTGTTTTCGCATCTCCTTCGTCATGTGCAAGTAGGTCGCCTCCTTCATGTTTCCTATCTCGTATCACTGTATCTGATGCTGGAAACGGTCTCGCTAGGAAGTGCCAAGTATTTCCGCTCTGCATCGAATGTTCGACACACGATGACTTCGAGTGCGAGTTCTTTCAGACGTGCGCGAACAGAGTTTCCAAAAATATTCTCGTCAAGAATTATGCAATTTTCGCTGCACTCAAGTTGCTGCTCCTGATGGAGAACTCGAAAACGTCATCCGAGGCTGAGGCGATCCTGAACAGGAAATTGAATCTGGAGGATTATCGTGATTCGGAGATGTGGCAGGAGCACACGACGAATGTGGTCGATCCGATTCTCACCTCGGGCATCGTCGAACTGTTCACGAAATTCAAGGTGGACGCAGACTTTCTGCACAAACTGTGCATTGTCATCGATGCCAACTCGTTCGAGGTGACCAGCAAAGACGGCGACTCGCTGAAGGGCGTCTACGTCTATGGCGCCAAGTTCCCGCACCACTGCGTGCCGAACACGGTGCTCGGCATCGACGACGACTTCAATATGCAAATCTACGCGGCGGTCCCCATCCGCCGTGGCGATATCATCTACAACTCCTACTCGAACCCCATGATGGTGAGTTTCGATTGTTCCCTAAACCTCAACCTCTCACACTCTCTCCTTCTCTCGTTCGACGGCAGGGCACCAGCCAGCGGCAGCACCTCCTGCGGATGACCAGGCACATCGACTGCACCTGCTCCCGCTGCAAGGACCCCACCGAGCTGGGCACCCACATGAGCTCGATGAAGTGCCGGCAGTGCTCGGACGGCTACGCTGTCTACGACCCTGCGAAGGGACCCCACTGGACGTGCACCCAGTGCGCGGCGGCTATGGACGCGATTTCGGTGCACGAGCTCCTGGCCGAGGTCGGTGAGGAGATGGTCGCGGCCAACGGCGATCTGAACGTGTACGAGAACCTGTTGGCCAAGTACGAGGGTCTGTTCCACGCGAACCACTTCCTGATCGTCGACATCAAGCAGAACATCGCCACCATTCTGAGGGCTCTCAGCACGAACCCCATGCGCTCCGTCGGCCGAACGGCGAAGGCGGTCCTGGCGCGCCGGGTGCAGCTGTGCGAGGAGATCCTGCCGGTGGTGCGCGCCGTGTTGCCAGGCATTTCGAAACTGTACGCGATCGCACTCTACGAGTACTTGATGCCTTTCCTGGAGTTGTCTGAGTTCGAGCTGAAGAACAAGGACATCCCCTTGGAGTCCTACTTGGTGCGAGTGCCTTTCAGTTAATTTTTCGTTAATAAATATTTTGTAATATTTTTTAATTCTGTAGAGCAAGCAAAACAAGGCCAAGGAAATTGCCAACGACATCCTCGCGATGCTCGCGTTCGAGTTGCCGAACTCGCCCGAGGGCCAGTTGGTCGAATGCGTTCGCATGGAGCAGTCGCACATTGACAAGTGCATTAAGAAGCATGGAGGAAAGTAAAACCGGCATCGGAGTTTGTGAAAATAATATTAGGACTGCTGAATTTACTAAATAAAGGAGCATAGTACATTAAGTGTAAATTCAATTTTGTTTAAATACTTTCCGTAGAACTCACCTTATAAATAACATTAAATTCATAACTACGCTTATAACTGGAAATTCAGATCACTAAATAGTTTTAATTTCGGAAACCATTTCAAAATAGCAAAATATATTGTAGAAACGAAAAAAGTTGCATGTAATAAATAATATGAATAAAAGAAAATATCATGCGATTTAAATCACACACTACATGCGATTATTTTCGGATTTCGCTAACCATTTCAAAACAGCAAATAATATCGTACAAACGAAAAAATGTACATGCAATAAATAATATGAACAAAACGAAATATCATACGATTTAAATCACACACTACATGCGATCAAAATTGCTCGCAAAATCGCCACTGCTTGCACATCAGGTCGCGTCGCTCGTCGCGTCGCTTGTTTGGTGAAAAAGGCCTGAAATTAAAATCAAGTGAATGCATTTAAAAATACATTATTCTGATTTATTTTCATTTATCACTTGGTGGACCCTACAATCAGTCGTTCAAACACATAGTATACATATTATCTACAATAAACAGAAGTTAAGCGGTGAACAAAACTACCAACAGGTGTCGTAGGGCATCTGATGTGGGGTACAACCGAGCCCAATTAACGAAGCGAAAAATGCAACGGATCGACAATTGGAAGAGGTGACTGGGAGGAAATAAATGAGTGTGACAAAGTTAGAATAATGTTCCGTACTATTGGATGTGTTTTGGCAAATGTCGACTGCCGCAATGTAGATAACAATAATAGAGCCATGCTATATAGTCGCACACCCAAAGAAATGGTTTAGTAATGTTTCGCAAAAGTAATCACAGTGTACTTGTACATGAGAGCGATAGAAGGATTTTTTTATCTCACCTTAGGACTGGGCATTCACATTGGGTATACAAAATTAAGTGGAATTGAACACTCTATTTACCTAATCCTATGTACACCTAGACACAAAACATGGGCCAGAAAATTAATCGACGAAGGGAAAATTAATCGAATTTGTCGCATGTCGTCTCGGCTGAAGAACAGAGATTTTAAATACGCGATATTGCGGAAAGATACAGCCAATTGTAGATAGAAAAAATATATATATATAAATATATTAGAAGATTTATAAAAAGTATCTAGAAGAATTAAATAAATAAAATTAAAAAAAAATCACAAAATCAGTGAAAGTGATCGAATGGAGGCATTTGGTAAAAAGTGTGAAATCGTGCGAAATGAGGTGCTGGGAAGGTGCAAAAGAACATCCAGATTTAGTAGTTCCAAATTACAATTGTGATCATTTTCTGTTCTCGTCTAGATTCGTCGTCGCCGCATCCGACATTCGAGCGGGCGAAACGATACTGGTGGAGAGTCCGGTGCTGATCATGTCCTCTGGTGCGGAGACACGCTGCGCCAACTGCTTCCGGCTGGCGGAGAGAGTCTGCAGGTACCCAAATTCGCTGGAGATTAAAGAACCATACCCATTCTATAGCGATCCAACAACATCCGTCCCTCTGTTGCAGTGTCTGTCGCGTGTTCGCGCTCTGCAGCGGCTGCAAACGGCACAGCGAATACGACTGCCAGCTCTTGGCTGGGATGCGGAGTCTCCGCGCGGACCACCTGCGACGGTACACCGAGGTCTGCGGCGTCCTGCGGTGTCTGCTGTTGCGCGAGAACATCGAGACGGCGGCCTTCTTCGAGCAGCTCATACAGTTGGAGCCTCACCAGGAGAAGCGCCGCCAGACAGACATTTGGCTTGAGCACAAGAAGCGGATCATCGAGCCGATCTTGGACTCGCGCCTGGTCGAGCATCTGCGCGACACTGGCGGCGAGCCGACCAAGTTGGACGAGGAAATGTTGCAGAAAATCTGCGGCATCATCGATGTGAACAGCTTCGAGATACGCGCGCCGGATGTGGAGTCGCTGCGAGCGATCTACCTGCGAGGCTCCCTGCTGGCCCACCAGTGCGTGGCGAACACGGCGATCGCCATCGACGACCGCTACCAGATGAAGATCTATGCGAACCGGGACATTCGGCGTGGCGAGATGCTCCACTACTGCTACACGAATCCCCTCCTGGTGAGTGGCCGCAACATGGCTGCGCATGTCTGATGTCTCAGTTTTTATGTCTGTATGTCTGTCTATTCTCCCCAGGGCACGGACGAGCGTCGTCAGTTGCTCCAGATCGGCAAGTACTTCCACTGTACCTGCGAGCGCTGCGAGGATCCCACCGAACTGGGTTCGCACATGAGCAGCCTGCTGTGCCAATCCTGCCACGCCGACGGCAACGATGAGGGATTCGTCGTAAAGGACTTTGCGAATAACAAGTGGCACTGCCTAAAGTGCTCGCACCCCATGGACAACGACGACGTGAACCGGTTGCTGCAGAGTGCCAAGGAGGAGATCTTTCTCGCCAAGGACGATGTGCGCAAGTACGAGTTGCTAATTGTGAAACTCGGTCGGATATTCCATCCCAATCACTATCTGCTCGTCGATCTCAAGCAGAATGTGGCCGCGATTCTGCGCTCGATCATCATGAGTCGAGCCCATCGACCCGGAAGCCAGGTGTACGAACGCAAGGTCCGTCTGTGCCGGGAGATTCTCGAGGTGCTGCGCATCGTCCAGCCGGGCATTTCGCGCCTGACCGCCATCGCTCTGTACGAGCTCTTCAACTCCTTCGCCGAGCTGAGTCGCCTGCGTTTCGGCGAGAACGAGATCGACGGCGCCCAGCTGTTGGTAAGAATTTCGCCCATTTATGCATACACTAACTAAGTAAATGACTACTTCTCCTAGGAACTTCTACTCGAAGCCGAGTCGATTCTCCGCGAGTCCCTGCGGATGCTGCTCTACGAGCCGGTCGACACGCCCGAGGGCCAGCTGACCAAGAGCATGCTCAAGGAGCTGAAGGACCTCCAGAACGACATTAACCTGGTGAAAGTCCAAATGAATAGCGGAATTTAAAGAAGTAACCCCAACAGTCGTTTAATAAATATCTCTTATAAAAATACAAATCTCATAAAAATCTTTACAAATAAATCACTTCGAGATCTTCAGTAAAATTCCGTCGATGGTCGAGATCAATTCGCGAGCGGCCGCGAAGCGATTCGGACAAGTCGCGTCCGGACAGTCCACACATTCGTCCAGCTTCGCCGACAGCTCGCCGTACTCGGCCGTCGGTTCCGGCATGGGGTACAGAAAGCCCTTGGTCGGGTCCCTGTGGAGGTCCTCCCGCAGCAGCTGGCAGCTTGAGAACAGGTTGACATCGCTGCGAGGTCTCGCGCAGATGTCCTGCGGCGAGTAGGCGAAACAGCCGAGGCACTCGATGTACTCGTGCTTGTGAACTGGACTCGCGCCACTCGCCGGCACCGCCTGTGAGTCTACCAGGTACACAGTGTCCAAGTCGACGAAGGACAGCCGATGCTCGGACTCGTCGTACACTATATTGTCGGCAGTCAGGTCCGTTATATAGATGCGAAACCCCTCGACGCCCTCTGAGAAGCGCAAGGCAGCTGCCAGCAATTGCCTGGCGATTCTCAGCTTCAGCCGAAAGTCGCTGCTGTAGAGTTTCATCAGGGGTTTGCCCCCGTGCTCCTGGAATATCGTGAACCCGCAGACGGCATGGGTGCGGGGTACGGGGAAACCGCAGGCCAGCAGGAAGGGCAGGAGCAGGGGTTGCACGTTGAGCATCAGGTACAGCCATATCGTCCGCTCATCGGTGTAGCCTGGCCGAAACAGGTTCACAAAGCGTTCCAACGACTGACTCGGACAGATTTGTATCCTGTCCAGGCTTTGTTCATCACGGAACTGCTGCGAAAGCTCCTGCTGGCTTAGAGAGGCTTTCAATGCCGAGAGATTCTTTCCATTCGCAAAGTATTTTCCAATAATCTTAGCGCCGAAGTGCTTCGGTCTTACACAACTCGTCTCCCGATGCCGCAGACTCATGGGCAGAAACTGCAGCAGGTCCTGCTGACCGAATTCTTCGCTGTGTTGGATGGCGTCGAAGAACTCGTTGCATCCTGCGGCCTGGTGACTGAAGCATGAGGGACAGAACTGCAGGTCCTTTTCGAAGCGGGCTCGGTATTTTGCTAGTTGATCTTCTACTTGGAACTTCAGCACGACTATCAGAAGCAGGAAGAGTTTCCAATGGCAAAAGCGACGAGGAGCCGGAGATTCATTGAACATAACTAAACACTAAAGAACGGCACCTACAAGTGGGGAGAAATAAATAAATATTGGTGATCGAGAGATTGTACTCATTGAATATAATGGAGGGAGGGCAGGCAAAGAGAGGGTAAGGGTTCAGGGACCGCTCGTAGTTAATTGGCGAACGACCGACGACAGCATGAAAAGGCGGTAGCAAGAAGAAGTAAAAATTCTATATTTATGAGCTGGCGGTGGTTGATCAAGCACGATACATACATACACTTATATGCACGTGGGTAGCCGAGCCTAATCAATGGCGAAGAGACCGACCGAAGACCGGCCACAACAACAAAGCAGCTTCGGCTCGAGCATCAGCAGAAGAACCGCAGATGCGAAGACTGTGCAGGAGATGCCATGCCGTGATGGTTGTTGTTGTTGTTGTTGGTGTCGGCTCCACCGTCTGGCTCGACAGCAGGTTACACGAAAGCCAGGAAGATACTCTTTGGCCACAGAAGAATTTCCAGGTTCAAGGTTGGTCTTCAAGTAGAAGAAAAATAAATCGTTTAAAAGCGAACCAAGTCCAAACAAGTCGAAGGTGGGGAATATCCCATATATTCGTAATGAAAATTGAGTGGTAGGGTTACAAATCGTTTCAAGAAGTAGGGATTAGCAGCATTCTGCTCTATCAGAGAGAGGCGTTAAGGAATTAAGTCTGGCGATAGGGCTAGAGCGAGTGTCACTCGCGATAGTCACTTGGAAATATATATATGTATATCTATATCAAAATGTGTCTGCTTTCATGAAGGAAATTCAAATAATAATAATATTTGAATTTCCGAATTTTGTCAATTCAGGTGGTCGTAGCCGAAATAATACTGATTTTTAATACCACTTGAAGTGATCGACATGTCTGTTATTCGATCAGGAGCACTGAACGCCGGAATATCAGAGAGCAGACAGGCAGACAGAACTACCATTGAATATATAACGCAAGAGAGAACACCAGAACGAGAGAGAGAGAGAGAACATCGAGCAACGATAAGGCAATCTCTTATACGAACAGCTGTCGGCTAATGTGGTTGCTGCGGATGAACTTTGGTATAAACAACTGAGAATTTCGCGAACTCGGATCAGTTGACAGCTGGTTGTTCTACGCGTCGGAGTTTCAGTCCGTCACCCAATCGTCCCGGACGTCTGACTCCATTGGGCGGACGCTTGCGCAGATATCGGTCAAGTTCAATTCTATTCACATCACTTCTAGTGATCGCGACAACCACTGCATTTACGGTCTCTCGAGTGGTTTACGTAATTGCACGTTCTTTGGGTGCGAATAGTAAACATAAATATAATAAACATAAGAACAACAAGTGACGACATCGACGATCTCCCATCGAGTGCATTGATTCCATACTCATTAAATAAATAGCATTGAACTATTATCTCACGGTTTCCCTATAGATATAATAATTCTCTATAACAATATAATCGTTTATTAAAGTAAATATTTACTCCTACAAATTTGACAACTTGCCAAAAGCGTAAATGGTAGAAAGAAATCATTTGTTGGCGATAAAATGATGAAACATCAATAAATAACAAACATTGAACGAGCCATTCAAAAAATATATATAAATCTATATAATATATAATATAATATATATATAATATATATCTATAATAATATATTAAGTTCCAAGAAAAGCCATTCACATTTTCGCCGGGATTTACAATTGCGAAGTTCGTGTGCAGAGTTAACTTCAAAAGGTGATAAATAAATGCAGCTGTTTTTTATGGAATTAATTGTCATTTATTGAGAAAACAAACAGAGAAAAAAAGTCAAGACTTCATCGTCATTTGGATGAAATCTCGATCCGATTAATCGTTCTAATGATCGCGTCTGCAACAACAACAACAAGTTTGTTTTCTGTTTTGTTGTCGTTTGGCCTGAACCAGTTTTCGTACTCATCGAAGCCGGCAAACAATGAATGGCAATCAGTTCTGTTTTTATAAAAAATATATGTGCATGTCCATAAATAAATAAGCTACATTTTGCGCATTAATGCGAGCTCCAATATATGCTGATGTGTTTGTAAAGATATCATAATACTTCCAAGAACTGATGGTTTTTTTTTTTTCAGTAATAAGTTTTGTGTTCTTCCTGCAGACTTTTTAATTGAAATGCGTACTGGGTTCGATGTCGTGATGGACGACAATTTCTACTACTATTACTCCACCTGATACGTATGAGAAACAGGTTTTCTCCGGCGCGAAAACCACGTGCGGCCGTTCAATGACTAAACCTTGTTTTTCTTTTCATTTACATTTGATGTTTCGTAGTTACACAGTTTACTCAAGTTTTCAAGTTCACGATCTCCAATTACACATTTCCACATTCCGCTCCCCTCTAGCAGCCGAACCGGCTTAGTAAACTCAAGTAGAACATTTCATGTGTGGGAAAATATTATCTCCAAGCGCTATATGGATGATCCTAAACACACAACAAACTCATCATTTCATTTTACAGAGTATTTGAAGCCCTCACGTGTTTCGTGTCGACGGCTTTTCAAGGTCTTTCCATTAACAATTTACTGCTTCTCAAAACCTGAATAGAATTTTGAAGTTATTTATGTCTATAGATTAAAATCGTGATTATGATCGTGTGTCGAAGTACATTGTAGAAAAAATAAATAAGTATAATCAGAATAATCAATAACGCAAAGTAAATAAGTCAGAAGTGAATTGCAAAAATAAAGGCTTTTTGTTTTCTATGAAATTGTGTGCTTATTAGTCACGATCGTCTATGGGTGACGATAAAATGACCAATTTTTTGAAAGCATCCCGTTTTATGGTATTCAAAGAAGAGAAATTTATGCAAATTACAGTGAATTTCTAAAATCACGAAACATCTTGACTTGATATGAAATACTTAAATGATTAAAAATTCGAAATATGTTCATTTGTTACACCGTACTAAATGTTATTCAATATAGTATATTCAAAATATTTGAATATTTTATACACAAAAGCGTATTGAGAAAATGTATTATTTAAATAAACGATTACGTAGACAGGTAGAAGAACATGATCGCCTATAGTATACAACTCGAGACAGGGTTTACTGAATTCGTTTTCTATTGTAAGTGAATGCGATTTCATGGGAATAATTTGTGATATGAAATGCAAATAAAATTTTCAAAAAGAAAACTAAAGAACGTAAAGCCGAGTCGAGGTAAAATCGAAGTAAAGTAATTTACATACCCCGATCCATCGCACGACTCTGGCGCACTTTTAAAGAATATTCGATTTATTGAGATTATAGCCATAATAAAGATTCAGTTTATCTCGAAAGTTGATGGAAGGGTGAAACCCACCAATACCGTAAACCGCCATAAACCTCCGATAGACAGATGGAGAGATGTTTATTAGTTTATTTGGGTACAATAAAAGGCCGTTCATTACACACCCATTTCTGATTAGATCGGAAGCGGAAGGTAGTGGTCTTGATATCCGACAAAGAAGCGCCTTAATATGCTGTGCACCCCACGAACAGTGCAAACCTCAGTATTTACAATTTTGATCTTGTCATTTCAGATGTCTGCAGCACCTGGTCAAACGTATGCATCGCTGCCCCAGACGAAGCTGCAGCATTTAAAGACCCACGTGACGAACGCTCACAATGTGAGCACGCGATTGGGCCAGCGGTATGAGCTGCTGCTGCGATCCGAGAAGCACTGCGATTGCGTCTTCCACATCGGGACGGCGGAGCTGAAGTGCCACAAACTGATCCTGAGCGCGGCCAGCCCGGTGTTCGAAGCCATGTTCTACGGCCCGATACGCGAGGAGAAGCAGGCGATCGACATACTCGACATAAGCGCCGAGATCTTCTACGAGCTCATCAACTACATATACACGGGCTCGGTGAACTTCGACGAGCTCTCCATGGAGGAGACGATCGAGCTCTACTACGGCGCCGAGAAATACTTGCTGCCGGAGCTGATCGATGACTGTCTAGCGGCGATCAAGATGAAATTCCGCTTCGCAAACATATTGCCTGCCCTGGAGCTCAGCGTGTGCATGAATCTCCGTGGCCTGCTCGAGATCTGCGTGAACTTCTTCACCCGATGCTGTCTCAGCGATCCACAGTACATGGAGTACTTGAAGCACAACTACTTGCACGTGTCCAAGGAGTGCGTCAAGACGATCATCGAGGCGAACCAGGACCTCAAGCATCTGCTGTGGTACATCTTCGAGTGGTGCAAGCAGGAGTGCTTCGAGCTGGGCCTGCAGAAGACCGACTGCAAAGTGATCATCAACGATCTCCAGTTGAACGAGAAGTTCCTGAAGGACGGCAAAGATTTGTCACAACAACGACGACCGAATGCTTGCAAATCGATCGAGCGCTGCTACTTCAGAGCCTGTCGGCCCTTCACCGTCGACTACGACGCCCACGAGTGGCAGGTGAACGTGAAATGTAATCGCTTCATCTCGCTGATGGGCATCGTCATCAACAGCCGCCTGATGCCACCGGTCACGGTGACGCTGCCCGTCGGTAACCCCGCGATGGGGGCGCCACCGACCACGGAGTACATGGAGAGCTTGCAGATCGAGATATGCGCCCAGTCGTCCGGACCTGAAGGAGCGCGAGTCGCGAGACCGGCGGCGCTTGGACACAGCGACGACGACGACGACCACGAGGAGAGCGATGGCGATTACGTGGAGGAGCCAGTGGTCATCTGGCGTCATTCGATCGCGAAGCAGCCGACCAAGTTCAATTGTGATCTGAACATCCAGTGGGAGGAGGATGTGATTCTGTCGCCGGACGTCGAGTACCAGATACGAGTGCTGTGGCAGCCAGACGCCTACGGAGCCGAATATCCGTGCAGCCTACAGTCGAACGAGGTGGACGGCTTCAAATTCCGGGACTTCGACGGGCATTGCGGGAGTCTGATCAAGGGATTGCGATTCCTGAATTTGGTTTGAAATTACGATACAGGCAAGGCTTGAGAGATATCTTCTTTGCCGCAAGTAGTTCGATTAATCTAAATTCCTTACATTTAATGTGATTTCTCTTTCTCTCCCTCTCTATATCCTTCTGAATTTTAAAGTATTTTACATACCTACATATGTATTTATTTTATTTTTATCCATGCGTAAAAGGTCAATAAACTATAATTTATTTCGAATCGTTTTTATCTCTGATTTCGCTGAAATGCACCAAATGTTTGTCGAGAAACTAGTTTTCGAGAGCGATCGATCGAGTTTGAATATTAAGCAGACATCTTCTCCTCTCTTCTTTATGTTCTTTCTATCCCTTTATACTTCATGATCACGATTTGTGAATAACTGTCTAATTTATTTGATGTATGTATGTGTATGTATGTCGTTCCCTAACGATAACAGATGATGGACAGAAATCCGTATGTACACAAAATTCAGACGTAGAAAGTTGTCATTTACGACGATGTGGCAAAAAGGCTTGTACAAAACCAGTTGGAAGCTTGTTAGAAGTATTCTCAAGATAATATAAAAACTTCAAAATAACCGTTTTCTACCTTTAGGGATTATGTTGGAATCAATTAATTAATGGTTTAATCCCAATTAAATTGTTATAAAACGTAAAATTACGAATTAACGATCGTTTAGTTTAAATTATTTGAAACGATCATGCCGGTATATATCGAAATGCATTGACCATTATCAAGGTAAATATTTCCACAAGCAAACAATATTCCACTCACCTATTCGTATTTACACAAAAAATCATTTATAATGAAAAACGTGGACTCTTTTTATCAATAATGAAATTAACGTGAACTGCCAATGATTGCGAATGACACAGAGTTCAAATATAAACAAAACTCAGCTGTTCTAAGCAACATAAAATTTCCCTCAGTTGCGAAGTGAATATCCCAGGGAAATATATGACACGCTTATTTAAACCAGTGCTAGCGGGAGAGATTAGGTGAAGATTAAGTGAAGTTAAATCTCATAATCATAATATTAAAATTTTCAGAATAATTTTGTTTTCAAATGTAATATTTAATATTGAATCATGTATGTAAAGTATAGCGCACGTATGTAAGCCAAAACTATCGAGGTTCGAGTATTTATCACTATTGTGAATGGATTGCGAAAGTCACCCTTATTTTGGCATCACTGGCCGGTGCTATCAATTGTCAGTTGCGGCATTTTTCTCCAGAAGTCTGCGAAATATTGTTTCGCCTTGGAGAATATTTAATAAATATTTATTTTTTCTGAAATAGACGACAAGCTCAATAAATCTTACAATGGACGCATTAGCGGCATCCGAAGTGGTGCTCTACAGCATATTAGGACTAATAATTGTGGAAAATCTCTTGGAGATTTATATTTCCATGCGGCAGGTTGGTGACTTTACAAAACCTTTGTTCTATGTCAATTGGGAAACTGCAATTGTCGAGTATCTTATCGGCCAATCGGGTGCATTGTTGCCGCATATAGCTGTTTCTTTAAATGTCATGACATCATGAGGTGTGGATAAATTTATCTTGCTACATAAATGTCTTTGATTATTTTTAGGTTAAAGTATACAAGACCGCCTTACAAGTTCCCAGAGAATTGAAAGACTGCATGACCGAGGAGACGTTTCATAAGGCACGAGTGTATGGGCTCGACAAGGAACAGTTTGGCATTTTCAAAGCCCTGCTAATGGATGTGTTCATCATCTGTCTAGAGCTGTATTTTGGCCTCATAGCTGTACTTTGGCAAATCTCTACTGATTTGGTTGTGAAATGCAACTGGGATGCCGAAAATGAAATTGTTGTTAGCTGCATGTTCGTAACGATCGTCAGCGTCATCAGCTTCTTCAAAGACTTGCCATTTAAATTGTACAAAACCTTTGTGCTGGAGGAAAAGCACGGATTCAACAAGCAAACGTTCGGTTTCTTCGCCTGGGATCAGGTGAAGGGTCTGATCGTTGGGCAAGTGATTGCGACACCAATCACTGCTGCCATCATTTTCATCGTGCAACGTGGTGGCGAACATTTCTTCATCTGGCTCTGGCTGTTCACTGGCATCGTCAGCTTGGCTCTGCTCACCGTTTATCCAATTTTCATTGCGCCCCTCTTCGACAAGTACACACCACTAGAAGATGGTCCTCTGCGAACATCAATTGAGGACTTAGCGGCATCACTGAAATTCCCGTTGACAAAGCTCTATGTGGTAGAAGGCTCGAAACGGTCATCGCACAGCAATGCCTATTTCTATGGTCTGTGGAATTCCAAGCGTATCGTTCTCTTTGACACACTGTTGCTGAACAAGGGCAAAGCGGATGATTCTGAACTGAAGGAGGAGGACAAGGGTAAGGGCTGCACCGACGAAGAGGTTCTCGCCGTGCTGGGACACGAGTTGGGCCACTGGAAATTGGGTCACGTGAACAAGAACATCGTAATCATGCAAGTTCATTTGTTCCTCATGTTCGCGACCTTTGGTTACCTCTTCCAATACGCACCCTTCTACGAAGCTGTCGGTTTCGCGCCCGGGACCCGCCCTATTCTTGTCGGATTGTTGGTGGTCTTCACCTACGTGATGGCTCCCTATAATGCCCTGATTAACTTTGCTATGACAATTCTGTCGCGTCGCTTCGAGTACCAAGCCGATGAGTTTGCGCGCCAGATGGGCTTTGCCGAGCAGCTGGGTCGTTCATTGATCAAACTCAATTTGGACAACCTGGGCTTTCCTGTATACGATTGGCTGTACTCATCGTGGAATCATTCGCATCCAACTCTGCTGCAACGTCTGAATCGCATCAAGGAACGCGAGCAGACTGACAAAAAGCAAAAGTAAATGCCTTTTGTGTTACGTTTAGTTTCCTCTACACATTAGTCTTCTAGCCTAAGATAGGCTATTTTTATCTTTCGTTAGCTTAAGCCAGGTTTATCTATTTCCAAATAGTTTGTGGCTAACACAAAATTTAATATAAATTCGAGTTTTGTATATTTATTTGTCTAATTTTGAAATAAATATTTCAAAAACTTGAATAAAAATAATAAAATTGTTTTTTTTATTCCCTAGCTTAGTAATCTAACTACAATTTTTGCTCTATATGTTTTTAGGTTTTTTTAATATCCGTGGGAAGCGGCAACCCAGTTTTAGCAAATACAAGAATCTGTTCTATCTCATAAACCAACCATAACTCACTCTTTTGTTCAGGCAAATTGATAGGATGCTTTCAAGATTATAGGAAATAAATTAAAAAAACGTATTTTCAGTGTTCTCTGACTTTTCTTTATTATTTAAATTCTGTTATAATTTTGTTCTTATAGCTTTCATATTTCCATTGAAGTCAGCATCGTGACTGAGCTTTTACATTGATCTATATTTATGTATATATCATATATCTTTGTCTATTATTCATATACCTTTTTAGTAATATTCATTTGGATTTAATTTAATTCTCGGTAACCTTTATATTATGTTTCTCTTTCGCAAAATTGGTGTGTAGTTTTTCATTAAATTTGTTTTAATTATCTCAATTATTGTTTTGATCAGTAATTTGTGGCAATATTTTCATTGAAATCGAATGCTTTATTATGAGTTTAAGAGTGTCTTAAAGTTTAAAGTTTAATAGAATAATGAATTATATTTATTGTTTTAAAGTGTTTGCTCTTGTTTAAGTAAAGTTTTATCAATTCTATATTTTAAAATTTTATATAGAGTAGTCAAATTTCATTTAGTGATATGATAAGGAAAAGCTTTACAAAGCAATACTATAATATTTTTAGTTCCTCCTATAATAGCTTTTCTATATAATTTGGACTTTCTCACACATAAAATGTTTAATCTAATTAAGGTATTGAGCAGTGGAATTGAGAAACTCAAAGTAAATAGTAAAAATGTCAAGTCACATGGCACTAAACTCTTCCACGACAATCGAAACTATAAAAGAAGGTTCCAAAAAGGAAGATAAACAGTATTCTAAAAAAGACTCCAAAAAAGGGATCTAAAATAGTCTTCTAAAATAGGGTTCTAAAAAGGGCGATAGCACCGTCCACAGTTGATTTCTGTTCACATCCATTTCCAAGGTTTTTGCTTTGATAAATTCTAGCTTAAACTCATATTACTGTCTCATAAATACATGAAGCGAGTTTTCGACTTTTCCTCACAATACAATGGCAAAAGTTTCACTTTCATTAAACAATAGTTTGGTATTTCTCGATAAAGCTTTCGACTAGTTCAGATAGGTCATACATAGTATATATATAGGTCATCATAGTACACATTACTTAGACTGCTGTTGGTAGTATATTTATTTATATTTCGTCAACATTCATAAAACCAGATATACAATTACAAATAACATTCAAAGATCTTAACTGAATATGTGTGGAGCGTAAATTCCATTCATTTTTATGTATATATACTTTAAATCTCAACTAGCGCAAAACAATTTCTTTAAATATTTCTTCGATTTGCTAATCAAGGTCGCGGTCTCTCACTAGTGACGATGGCTCGCATTGGATTCGAGGCGGTTCGATGAGTTCAATGAAGGCCAACGAAGCCGGCGACAACATTTCCAACGGTTTCATACTCGATGGCCGTCCCTTAAGCAGGTAAACAGTGTTCGCTCGTTCCCGAAGGATTCCCTTAAGCATTCCGTCAACCGCGTCGGTCTCTCCCTCCCTCTCTCGCTCTCTTCGCCCCGACCCCCTCCCACTCGTTTATTAATCATTCAATTGTTCGAAGACCTGTTTGAACCAATTACTTTTAATGCGAACATAAATCCGGTAAATCTCGCTCCACTCTTTTCCCTCTCTTTTTCCCCCTCTTTCCTTATCTTTGCATCTTTCTCGTTCGCATCGCCATCCAGCGTCCACTCGAACTCCGATTCAACGTAATTTTCTTCTAGATGAAATCCCCTTGTTTGCTAAACTCAAACCCATTCCCTCTCTCCCTCTCTCTCTCTTTAGCTTGAGAGTTTCAACTATCGCTATCTCTTTCTGCACGCCGTCTCACCGTCAATGGTCTTGAATTAATTTCATAGCTTGCATTTAACATCTCATTTATATTTTCAATTCACTATTGCATTTGCTCCCCGTATTTGTCCGTCCGTCCATCTGTCTGTCCCTCTGTTCCATGGCCATCATCATTCCGATAAAGGTGATCATCGTTGGCATAATGTTCGCGCTTCTAATTGAGCTCAATTGTCTCCCCCCCCCCCCTCTCTCTCTCTCTCCCGCTGGCTCCCTCGCTCGCTCTCTTGAATCGCGCGAACGCAGCGGAAGCCACGTGCCGATGTCCTTGCTGAGGATTTCGCCTCGCCATCCGGCTCGAGTGCCGAATATGATTTGTGAGCGGCGACGACGCCGACGACGACTACAATTGGCCCATGAGTGTTTTCAATGAGCTCCAGAGTGGTTTCGAGAGAGACAGAGCGAGGAGGGTCTGGAGAGCTGGAAAATTACGGCCAATCCCCACTTGAATTAATTAGACGGCTTATTTCGATCGGGGCTCCGGCTCAGGCGGCTACTGGCGGATTTTCTAAGGATTTGCCACGGGTTCCCCAAGCGAGGGTGTTTTTTCGGGAGTGTCCGGGGAGCCTGTATTTGCTAACTGAATTTATTCGCGTCTACTTGTAGAAGTTCTTTGATTGGCATTTAGATTAGTTTGCAATTGAAAAATCAACTCTAATCACATTCGACTATGGGACGGATGCTTGGCTTCAACTACCGCGATTTCTCAACTGGGTCAACTGATTTCACACAATTCAAATTCGAATTCGAATTCGGCCTCGGACGACGAGTTGCCTCCTG
Source organism: Coelopa pilipes (assembly GCA_947389925.1). Classification (NCBI taxonomy): domain Eukaryota; kingdom Metazoa; phylum Arthropoda; class Insecta; order Diptera; family Coelopidae; genus Coelopa; species Coelopa pilipes. The sequence goes on along the minus strand of OX376698.1, from coordinate 8,042,393 downwards.
GTGAAGCTGGCTGTCGAATGATTGCCGCGTCGATCTGAGTTCATGAAACGTAATTCGCAAATTGTTTGCACCGGAAATAGAATGTGTGATTTAATAGAATATCATTACATATACGTATGTTGGAAACGTTGTTTATTTTTTAAACTTTATGATATCTTGATTTATTGATATATTTGGGTTTCTGCCAACATTTATAAAATTCATTATGCATTTTATCTAATCTCCAATTACATCTTCATATAAATAACATTATTATAATATTCATATCGTAAATTTCTTCATATTTTTTTCAATTTGGATTTAAAATTTTACACTCATAAAAATGAATTACAAAAACTAGGGATAATTTTCAAAAAACACATATATATATATATATAAATTCTTCTTTCGTTATTCTCAAAATATTAGCTAAGTTTAACAGTTAAAAATATTTAACTACAAATATACTTTTATATAAATGTATGTATGTATGTATGTATTTATGTATAAACTACACGGTTCTCTGGTATTTCATTCATTGTATTCTATCAAACAAAAATGATTCTCGAATTCTCCAAAGGAGAAGATTCTCACGGTTTAAAAATCGATGTTGCGTGGAATTTTCTATGGCTGCCGTTGTTTTTAAAAGGTTTGCGTTTTAATTGCGTTTTTCGACGCAATTGTTCTTACTTGTTTTCGTCGTATTTGACTTCCAAAAAGTGAATAAAAAATCGTACAACACATTTACACACTAACATAAAGAATGTCGATATTTTCGAAAAGTAGGCTCAAGGGGACAGGTGAAAATGAAGAAGACGTTCAATTGTTTTCAGGGTCGAGATACTGAGTATTTGCTTATGTTTTCTGTTTTTTGTTTAAGAATATTTTCTAATAGACGACTGCTCATCATAAAACGTGTTTCGTAATCCACTTTAATATTTATATTCGATTGGAAATTCAAATGCTTCAGCAAGTTTTTGCAGTTTTAAAGTAAACAAGTTCTTTGTTTGGTTTTGTTCTGAATATTTAGCTTATTTTTATAGTGTTTACTTTTTTTTTTGTTTCTTTACAAAATTTATATATTTTGCTTTGGATTGTTTTTATTTTTTTTTGGTTTTGGTTTTCAGTTGTTGTGGTTGCTGTTGCTGCTGTTCTTGTTGTTGTTAGTTCACTTAATGTCTACCAAAGTTGTTCGCGCGCCCGCCGATCGATCGAGCGTTTATTGATCCTCCTCTGGGGGCATCTTGGCCAGGGTCAACAGGATCATTGTGAGCTCCTTGCGCGAGATCTTGCCCTCCTTGTCGTAGCCGACGCCGCGCAAGATGGTCTCCTCGAAGGCGCTCAGGTCCTGGGCGTCGTAGTCGTCCTGCGGCACGAGGGGAGACACGATTGAACGATCAGTTTTGCAGTTCGAAAATACGGAAAGAAAACCCAGAATCCTCCTAATCGTATGATTTGGAAAATCCAAACTTCTCCCCTAAATTCTAAGTTTGTCTTTTTTGAGATCCGAAAATCTCTGTTGAGACTTCCAAAGTAGATCGATAGCTTTGGCTCAAGCCTTCTGTGTGCTCCTCCCTCGCCCGCCAACTTACCTTCTTCACCAGCTCCAAGAGGTCCTTGAGGAATCCTTTCAGCTCCTCGTTCTCGATGGTGCCGCTGTTGTCCTGTCGGCGCATGAGACAAACGGCAAAGTGAAAGGAAAATAAATACAAATCAAGGCAGAGTCAATAAAGTCATGACAAAAGTAAATCACAATAAAATCACAACGTTTACAACGACAACAGAACAAGAGCAATAACAGGAATAAAGTGTTAGAGAATAGAAACAACAAAAAGCGAATACAACAAAAAGCCGCTTAGACTCGGTTCCGCAAGGACGACTCTGTCTGGGCGGACGGACAACGACGACAAGGACGACGGCCATAAGGAAAGTGTGGGCCTAAAAATATGCAATGGCTTTCCCCCATTCGCAGCAATTGAATTCACTCAATTCAATGCGACTGAACGAGCATGAAAAATATTTATTGATTCGTTTCGGCAACGACAAGAAGGCGACAAGCAGCAGGAAGGAAGGAGGAAAATGCAATGGGCGAGACTGGGGGGAAGAAATACTGCGGAAAATTAAGAAATATCGAGAGAAATAGGGCGAAAATCCGACCATAAGGCGTGGTGAAGCAAAACAAAACTCAATCGTTCAACAACTAGACCATAGGCTTTGATTCGTTTGCTTTCCTCTGACGTTTTCTCTCCTTTGCCGCTTTTCCTCCATTCTCTCCACTTTTCGTTCTTTTCCCCCACATCACTTTCTGTGTGTTTTATTTAAAATATTCAATACTTTGTTCTGCGATTTCCCCCCGACGCGCCTAAAATTATGCAAAGTTATACCATTACATCTGGAATATGTTAATATGTTTTCCGTCTCCGCCCGCGGCTCGCGTGTCGAGAACCCCGGTAACGCCGGAACACATTAAAAGCCTTTGATGCTCCGGCGAAATGCGCGATTTCTGAATATTTAAAGGGCGTGTCGAAAGAGACCTTGCACGGGGGAAATCACGAGGAAGTTGAAAAACTAAAATGCGAACAATTTAAGATTTCAAGATTTTGTCTGAGATTTTCGTGTTACTAAGAGCGAAACTAAAGTAATTTCGAACTGCAACGACTACAACTTGTATTTACGAGTTTGCGCTTCCTTGGGATTTCGCAAAGTTTCCTATTTAAGGCGGTTTTCTGCAACAGCTGGTTTTTATTCGATTTCAAACTTTCGATTTCAGACTCTCGCTTGACTTCGCCATCGCCATCGCCATTCGAGAAGGCAATAAAAATAATAATGAACCGAACCGAACCGAAGAACGTAAAACGCTCGAGACGAGCGCAACAAGAACGAGCCAAGACAATAAAACCGAAGAGGAACAAAATAAAAGAGAGTGGAAACAAGAAGGAGATGGAAAACTTACCCGGTCGTAGAGGGAGAAAACTTTCTCGATGTCCTCCTTCGTCAACTTGGCAGCGCCCTGGAGCATCGCAATCACAGCCACGACAATAGCGGGAGCGGGAGCGAAACAAGTGGTGGAGGAAGAAGGAGACATGGAGGAGAAGAAGACGAAAGGCAAATATTAATAAGATGAATTCACTCTGTTTCGCCGTACACTTGCATCCTCCCACTGAAAGGAACTAAACTCTTTTATTACTTTTAAAATGTATGTTTTCTAAAATGATGTTTGTAGCTTTTTTCGAAACATATTTACTGAACCGCTCTAAGAGTGTGTGAGTGTGAGTGTGTATGGTGTATGAGTCGTCTGATGGTGAGTGTGTGTGAGTGTTTTTCATGCTCGTTTGGATTTTATTTCATTCAATTTCATACAATTTTATTTTATTTGATTTCTCAATTAAGTTGGAAAAGGCGCCAAAGATTGCGCTCGTGCCGTGCTTCTTAATTAATTATAAATATACTTTTATGCTTCTTAACAGGATTCAACGTGCCAGAGAGGGAGGAGGAGAACGAAACACTCTGGCAACTCTGTGGAAGCAGGCAGTGGAAGCACTCAAACTGTCAGCGTGTTCATGATAAATTTTAATTGAGGACTTGTGTGGGGCTCGTTGTGTGTAGGTGTGTGTGGATGTGTCTGTGTTGACGTTTCCTTGTAGACATAGTTAAATTTGTTATTTTAGTATTTGTGGTTTTCGTCGCAGCTGAGGTTTCTGCTTGTTCGCAGACATGAAATCAATTCATTATGCGAAGTTCGTAAAATGCACAGCCTCGGGCAGCTCGGTGGGAGCCTCGGGCTAGGTAGGTTGGGGTCGTTTTGCGACGAGGGGAAACACATAAAATTCATAATTAAAACCTCGCTCCCGGGCTTTTGGATTCCAGAAACGTCCCACGAGACTTCAGGGTCATCTGCGTTTCAAGAAAATCGTTTTCTATTTCCAGCAAACGATCCCCAATTCGGTATAGGAGAGTTCGGTATAGAATTATTGCTATATTATTGATGTTATTTTTGCTTTTTATTTTTCTTTTTTTTTCTATCCTTTAAATCCCCAGTCTCTATATTTTTTCCCGTGAGCGATAAAACACGATGCAAAATATAAATCGCTCACGATTAAAATCAAAAGTCGCTGACGAGCCAAAATGACAAGGCAGTTTTGTTTGTTTTGAGCGACATTTTCGGAGGGGGGAGAGTGCGGGGGGCTCGAACTGAAAATACCTGTAGCCTTCTCTCCCACGCATGAGTCGCCGACTAATTATATTGCCATAAAATACTCGTTAGCCATGCCCAATGCTTGTTAATGGGACTTTCTTGCGGGCCTGTGTGGTTGTTGTTGTTATGGCTATTGTTGAGTCGAGTTCAGTTGTTGCTCTTGCTCTTGTTTTAGGAGTAGTGACTTTTTGGACAGGTTTTGTTGTTGGTGTTGCTGTTGTTGTCCCCAATGAACCACTCAATTCACCGCAACCACTTGTAATTGCCTAATCATTCAAGTTCGGGCCGGCATTAATCACGATCCGATCGGAGGCTCGACGGAGGCCGCACACACACATCCGTCACACAGACGCACGCACGCACGCGTCCAGGGTGCCTTCGACGGTCTGCATTCGAACTACTTAACAACAACTCGCCGTGTGCCTTCGTTGCTGTTTTTCTCTCCGATTCTCTCGTTCGCCCCGTCATCGTCTGTCGTCTGTCGGCGTCGTGTTTGCCGAGGACTCGCGTCGATGGCTCTTAATCAGAGCGGGATTAAGAAAGGGGGGAACGAGCGACAGAGAGAGAGGGAGATAGAGAGCGTGGAGAACTACCTGTGGGCTGTCGAAGCCCTGCGACGAAGGCGAACAAATTACTTCAATCAGCAAATTGATTGAAATTGAAAATGAGCCACACGCGGCAAGCGCAGAGGGAGGGAGCGAGAGGCAGCGAGAATTTTGTGGGGAGAGAGAGATTGGGAATGAAATTCTAGCTCTGGCGAAGGGTTCTCTCGACGTCTTCGTGCGCTCTCCTGCGTCGCCTGACCTCGCATTAATTGCTTAAAGGACTTTCGGACTCGGCTCGGTCTCCTCTTCCGCCTCCTCACTATCCAGCGAGATGAAATTCAATTAAAATGCAAAACACCTTGATTTTCTACGGAAGTGTTTGCCTAATGAAAATTCTAAATCCATTGAGAATTCATTTATTTCTTCTCCTTTTGACTCCACTTGTTGCTGACGTTTTCGTTTTGGCTGCGAGTTTTGACGTGGATGAACCTTTTCGGGATGAAAACGTAGTAATTGTGATGATTTTTTAATTGAATCCCATTCAATTAATGCGACCACATGTCGCTTTCTTATTTTCCTTTCGGAGCCAGGGTTTTTATTTCGTGTTTTCCCACCGTAATTCGTCCAATTTTCGTCTCGAAAATTCAGCCAGCTGGCGCTTCCTACGGACCCGTCCTGAGCTGACCTCAACCTTGGCCGCTTTGCCTCTCGCCATCTTTATTTATTCATTTCCCCTCGCCATCGAGATTGATGGAGTCCAGGAGCCGGATCTGCCCCTTCGATCCGGCTTTTATTATTTTGCTTTCCGCTCTCATCCCCCCAACCTCTCGTTAGTCCTGTCGTCGTCTCGTCCTTAAGAACTCCTTGGCATTTCCCAAATCCTCCCACATGACCCCGAAACTTTCGCCATTTGTACTTTTAAGTTCCCTGGCCGGAACACGGACACGCATGTCCTTGTTCTTGTCCTTGTCCTTGACTTAATACCTGAAGCGAAGAAACAAAAGAGACGAAAAAAACCCAACTCAACTCGGAGGAGATGAATTTTTCATGACATCCTTTACGAGTGCCCGTGAGTGGGCAAAGGATCTGGCTCTCCCTTACTCTCTCTCTCCCTCCATTTGAATTAATGCCCCTGGATTATTATGTTCGGCAGGTCCTTCGCGCAAATATCCTTTGTCTGATCATAAATCGGGCCAGTGTCATTATTTTTATCGCGAATGAATTTTCAATTATAATAAAAATAAGCATATAGTTGTTTTCGTCGTTGTTGTTGTTGGCACTGCTGTTGTTCTTGTCGTCATCGTTGGAGCTTGCGGTGACTGCGGTTGATCATGGCTGTTGCCATTGTTGTAGCGATGATGGAGGTCGCGATAATGCGGCCGTTGGAACTCATAAAATTTGCGAATAAATTTCGCCCTCAGCCCGGGGCACGGAGAGACCTCACGAGTCCCTTGCAGGACTCCATAAATACACCTATGTTCTGTATCTTCCCTCTTATGATAGGAAAATTATGAACGGCCAACTCGCTCCCGAAACTGAGCATTTTACGATTTTTCACTCATGTCCTCGCCCACCTTCCACGAGTTCTTACGTTATGGTTATGGTTATGTTTATGGCTATGAATGATCGGTGATTCGTGTTGATATCTAAATGGTGTCGCATGTGTCGAAGTCTAGCGAACGAACAAACTAACTTCATGCCATGCGTTCTAAACTCTAAGCACTGCACTAAAACTACTGAACTATCCAAGCCAGGGAATGAAATCAAATAAAGCTAGAGGAAGGCACTAAGGAGAAAGCACTAAAGGGGATAATGGGTAAAGGGGTTGCTGAGTATGTACAGGGTGGTGAAGAAAATTACGGAGCTTTTTTTGTTTGGTTCAATTTATGTCGGGGTGAATCAACTAAAACTTGACTCGATTTTGACCGACGATTTTGGCTGAAAGGAAACTGAAAACTGATGAAACCGTGAAATTAATGGAAAATTAATGATTTAACGAAAGCAATTCCCAACACAACGGAAAACTTCGTGGGAACGAGAACGAGAACGAAATCGAACAAAACTCAACGATAGCAAGGTGTTTACAACAATCGGCCAAAGGTGTTTCGACCGCCGGGGAGGAACAAAACAAAACAAAACAAAACGAGAAACAGAAAACACAAGGAACCAAAACCAAGTTGACAACAACAACGATAAGGCGGTGCAACAACACCGCAACTGGTTGGTCCAACAACAGCAAAAAGGAACGAGTTTCGTTGGTGCGGTTGGGATTTCTATAAAGTACTTACTTCGATGCCCTCCTATTGGTTTTGGTCAGAGGTTGTGCAAATTAAGGGGTTACGCAGTGTGGTTGTTGTTGTTATTGTTGTTGTTGTAGGTAGTGGTGGTCGTGATAGATAGATTGATAGTTGTTGTTATTGTTGTTGTTTAGAAGCAAAATGCATAGCATAGTTGTTGTTGTTGTCGATATTTTTACAGTTGTTGCAGTTTCAATTTATTTATTTGAATTTATTAATTTCAATTTAAAATTTTTGTTTCAATTAAAATTGTTTCAATTTGAAATGTATTTATGGCATTTAAATTTTTAATATCATTTTTTATTTAATTGTTTTTGTTATTTTTGTTTAATTTTGTTTTGAATGATTTTTTTTTCAATTTTAAACGAATTCATTTTGTTTTAATTGTCATTTTGAGTTTCGACAGAAGTAACAGAGGAATAGTAGTTTTGCAAATAGTAGCAGATTGAGTAGTAGATTGCAGAGAGTAGCAAATTTACACACGTGCAGTTGTTTTGTAATTAATTTTTTGTTTAACGTGTCGAAAGGGTATTTTTTATTGTTGTTGCATTTCGGGGAAAACCAAAAGAAAGAAAAAGTAGAGGATTAAATAGTTAAAAGGAGGAAAAGAACTATATAAATATATTTATTTGCTTAAGATACATATTCTATATATATGTGTATGCGATGCATAGTAGGTAGGGGGTTGCTTGGGGGAGGTTTCGTAGGCTACGAGCGAGCCGTGATTCTTGCACAGCAATCTTGCTAGGAAATGGCTAAGACTAAGGCTAAGACTAAGGCTAAGTGTGGCAGGGCCCTGGGGTCCTGGTGACTGCAGTCGCTAACGTGGTTTCAAGTGATGGCTTTCTCAGAACTGTGTCGTGTTTTCGTTCAGTGCACATGCGATCAAATCGTGTGGATTCTCAAAAGTTTGTGGTAGAGTGTAAAAATGTGTTTAGTAAAATAAAATTTGAAATTCCTCATAAACTAAAGTTCTAAATTTACTATATAATCACTTGTTATTCTTAAAGTTATCGAGAAAATCATTGAAATGTGCTCGTTCCAATTGCAATAATTTTCTGCATTAATCAAAAACAAAGCTGAAAATCATCGACATCGGTAACAGAAAAAGTTCTCAAACATGGCAGCTCTGGGTGTGCTTCAAAGTCGCGGGGATTTCAATCAAAACTAGAAATTCCCATAGAAAACTAATTGAAAAATCAGAAAAAACTTCATCTGACTCCTCGCTCCCTCTTCGCCCTCTCCTCGACCGCCCTCGGCATCCCCTTCGCCCTTAATTTGATTCCGATTTCGCCTCGATGGCCGTCGCCTCGCCCTGAAGTTGGTGCAAGTGAAAGCTGACCAAGTGACAGGGAGAAAGAGAGGGTCAGGGGGAGGAAGGGAGATGGAAGAGGTCCCACTGCAGTGCTTGACTTTTTTCATCTGCTGCTGTGGTGGAAGTTGCTGTAATTGTCATTGTTGTCGTTGTTATTGCTGCTGTTGCCAAAGTTGGCTCGCGGCCAACGACGGCGGCGCTCCGAAGGCGGAAACTACTAGGCGACAAACGTTGGCATCCCTGGTGCGCCAAATGTATCGCGAGGCGAAAGGAAGGCGCTCATTAAAGGCGACAGGGCTGCCAACTGGCGGTGGAATTCATCGTGGAGCCCGGGGAAAACTGCGGAACGCTCCTCAAAGGAGCGAAGGAACAAAAAAGGTTTTCCTTTTTTCCTCGGCGCTGTGATAAATTACAACACATGTCATAAGGACGAAGCTACGCCATTCGTCCCTCTCCCTTCGCTCTTCCCCTCCTGTCTGCCCATCGGGACCTTTGTCCTTGTGGGCACGAAGTGCGAACAGCGAACTCGGGTCGCTGGAGCTGGGCAAAAAGCGATGACGTCGCCCGGGGTCGGGAGTCCTCTGAGGAAGGCCGCGAACAGCCGGACGGGGAGAAGATGAGATGGTGTTGGCAACGCGGCCGCCTCCCAGGCGCACCAGGGCGGGGTGGGAGCGTGCGGGGAACTGGAAGAAGTGAACGAATCCTCATTCATAACAACCAGAAGCTTTAACCATAATTTCCTTTGAATTCAAGTACCTTTCAATTTCTTTAAATTCTCCCGAAACGAATGAAACTGAATTGCAACAAAATGCATCTCTCGTTTCGTGCCATTTCGCTCATCCAAATTCTATTTCAATTCACTCTGGACAGTATTTGTAATCGCTGAATAATTCGGATGCCAAATGCATTTTAATGGAATATTTTCACTGAAAACCGCATTAGACTCAACCACGACAACAGAGCCATAGAGTGGAGCCTGGAATCACAGAAAAAACATCAAAACAAAACACCAAAATATAACAACAACAATGCCCGGAAGTCCACTCGAACGCCGATGGGAAGGCGTGGAAAATAGAGATCAAAATAAATAAAACAATATGCTGGGAAAACAATCGCTGGATCACAATGGAATGCAATCAAAGCGTGAATGAATTCCAAATAATAAAGAGGGAGGGGAGAGAAAAGGAGGAGGGAGTGATCGAAATTGCAAGCAAATAAAAATGCCATCATGGGTTCATCCAACGCAAATTTCGATGCAAAAATTAAACGATTGTCGGTTTGTCCTTCGGTTCTCTTCGTGCCGCAACCGCAGCCGCCTCAAATTCGACTTCCATCGGGTTGCCCGACGACCCACCAGTCTAGACGACCGCTTGACGCTGTTATCTGTCTGGCTTAACCACATGTCAACTTCTCATTTCCCCAATCCCTCACACCCTCAATTTCCCTCTCCCCAGCGATGTCGTCGGGCATGAAACGAGTTCGAGGCACGCCTTATCGCCCCATCTCCCTCCGTCCTCTCCCGCCATCAACGCCTTTCCATTTCTGTCTCGTGATGTTCCGAGCTAGTTCTCGTCTTCCGACCTGCGTCCGACCTCCTCGTCTCCTCCTCCGAACCCTCGGGGCATTCATCATCTTCAACATCATCGTCATCGTCTCGTCCTCTCCCTCATCATCGGGTAACTCGAGCCTCGTCCTTGCTGGTTCACCGCATTTCTCCCTTTCTTGCCCTTGCTCTCTTCTCGACCTTGCGTTCTCTCTCATCCTCTCTCATGCTCGCGTATTCTCATATTTGGACAACTTTTTGCGTAATCGTAGAAATAATAAACACACAGAAGGATGGATAGTCAGACAGTCAGACACACGGACGGACGGAGGGAGGGAGGGAGAATAAAGAGAAATACTCAAGGTGAAAGCGAGTCGGGAGCTGGTTCTTGCCAATGTGTTGTTGTTATTGTTGGATTCTTCTCAACTTCTCTGTCTCTCTGTCACTCTTGGCATGTCCAACAGACGGTTGGCTTGGACGTCGGTTTATCTCGTGGCCCATTTGCAGATCTGGGTCCGTCGGTTTCAGAGGCAGGCGGTCGCTCTGGCCATCTGTCCGTCCGTCGTCTGTCGGTCCATCTGCCACCAGCTCGTGAGTCAGCTGTGTTTGCCGAGTCTTGTTTATTTTATTTGCGAATCGCGAACACGAATGCGTCACGAGGATTTGTTTGTAAACAAAACAATTCAGTCGGAAATTTATGCGAGAGCCTTCTGCGTATTTCGGGAAGCTCTCCAAGAGATCGCCCCGGGTGAGCAGCAGAGAGGGCCGGAGACAAAGGGAGAGAGAGAGAGAGAGAGGGAGATGGTGGTGAAGGAGACGACCGGGGAATCTTTTGGAATCTGTCGTGCTTTCGCTTGTTTGGTTTAGGTTACAAGGTTAACGGATTAATTTGAATGCCGAAAACAACAACAATAACGATGGTGACCGTGCGAGCGAGCGCGGGCAACTGCAGCGAGGGAGAGGGAGAGAGAAGGAGAGGGAGACAAAGCGCCATGAGTTATGAGAGGATTAGGCCAGAGCAATAATGAAACCGGTGTAGGGGATGAAGGACCAAATGTCCAAGGACAGCAGCAGAATCACAAGGAGGAAGGAAGGAAGGAGGGAAGGAGGGATGGCATCGTTTAATTTAAAAATTTGGCAACCTTCCGGTGAATTCCCTTAATGCTGATGATGAAGTTTGTGCCGCAAGCCTGATTTGGGAATTTCCATTCGCAAGAATCTCTCCAGTGACTGCTGGAAATTCCCATAAACTTTCGAATGTTCCTGTCGTTTCCGACTGCTCCTGGCGACTCGTTCCCCTCTTCCTTTCTCACTCTCTTTCTAGGACTTTTTTCAAGGATTCTTTCATGCTTTCTCGGCCTCCTCAATTTAATTAGTGGCCCGATCTGCAATTTAATTATCGCATCTCGCTCGGGCTTTCATTGCTTTCGCTTCCTGCCTCTTGGCTTCCTTCTCTTTGTTATCCTATGGTCCGAGGAGCTCCCGGAGAAATTTCCCAGGTGGCAGCTCTGTGGTCGCCGGGTGGCCAGATGTGAGAGGAAGTCGACACAGCATCTGATCAGAGGCGAACACAAGGCAAAGGAGGCAAAGGATTCGGAGCGAGCGGAAAAAGTGAGTGATAAACAGGAATAGGATGAAAGAGCGAGGAAGAAGGGAGAGGGAGAAGAATGACCGAAGAAGATCGAGAATCGTCTACTAAATACTTATTAGGGAAAAAAATTAAACGAATGAAATGCCTCCGCATTAAATTTTGTGGGATATCGCCGAGGGACATTAGAGGACATTAACAAGGCCATAAAAACGCCTGCAGCGGAAACTAGACCGGGCGGTTTCTCTCTCTCTCTCTGTCGCTCTCTCTCGAGCCGAAAAAAGAAACGAGATATCGTCCCTGGGGCTGTTGGACAATGCTAATAACTCATCGTTAAATGTAAGGCACAGCCCAGGAAGGTGACGCCAGGTGATGCCCAGCAATCGCTAGGGAAAGGGAGAGACAGTAGCGGAGAAAGAGAGAGGCAGAGAGAGAGGAGAGCTTGAGGGAGAGAGTCGGAGAAAGTGGAGAAAGAAAAACGTCTTCGAGCAGCGAGAGCGAAAGAGTGAAAAATCGTCACCAGGGCTCGAGGAATCGCTCAGGGCGCAGATGGCGCGGAACGACGGAGAGGGAGAGGGAGGGGAGGGGAGAGAGGGGGAGGAGGGGAGTGGGGAGAGAAGGGGGCGTGTCTCCGACTCTCCCGAGGCGAAGGACGACCGTGGACGGCGAAGGAAAACAAAAGCGCCTTTTCTCACCTCGCAAGACTCGCGAGAGAGTTTTGAGTGATGGCTGACCTGAGGCTCTCAGAGAGGGGGGGGGGGGGGGGGGCCGGCTGCTAGAGAGAGCACGATAGAGGTAGAGAGAGAAAGAGAGAGCGAGAGACCGAGACGTAGATTCAATGGTCGTCGGAATGAGAATAAATATTTGCCTAGCGCGAAAGGGGAAACCACGCGATCAAAGAGAATTTCGCAAGCGACGAAGCTGGCAGAATGATGATGCAATTGAGTGAATTAGAGGAAAGGAATGAAGGAAAACGACTTTAAGAAAAACAGGCGAAAGAGGTGAACTTTGGGAGGAGGAAAGATTCATGTGATTAAAACTGATTTAGTCTCGTGATTGGAGGGAAATCAATGTCGTAGCAATAAATCACAGACAGAGCTTAATTCTCCACCTACTACTTCTCGCTCTCTCTCTTTCGCTCTCTCTCGCCCCTTGCCGAGGGGGGGGGGGGGAAGGATTCTAAATTAAGTGTCCGCCAGGGCCATGAATAATTTCAGGCATGGCAACGACGACCACGTCCAGGCGACGACGAAGACGACATCATTATGCAGGAAGATGAACCGCAACAACCCGGTCCACCCGGTCCACCCGGTGCCACCGCCCTCTGACGCCCTCTTCTTCCCTCTCGGTCTCGGTCTCGCTCTCGCTCTCTCCCAATGTCGCTCGCTCGTGAATCGTGCTCTGTCCGAGATCATGGAATTAGGCTGGGATTTGGCGGACATTTTCGCATTCGAATTCGCCTTTATGGGGCTCCCGCAGCACTTAAAGGACATGCACAAACACAAACACACGTCCACACACATACGTATCACACACACACCCCTCTCCCTCCAATTCACAATCGCTCGCTCTGCAATCACAACGGCAAGGAGGAGCCGACGACGACGGCGGAGACGAGGATGAGCCGCTCGTGCTAAGGATTGTTGGAGCGACAGGAAGATGCATTGTTGTTGTTGTTAGTTTTCTCATTGCTGCTGCTCCTCTCCTCTGCTTCTCACTCCCCTTCCCCTCCCCACCGCGCTCTGGTTCCCCGCTTAAAGCCTGGCAAATGAAAATGTTGGAGAACGAGAATGGAAAATCAACAGTGTGCGACACGAAGACGAACACGAACACGTTGCACACGAACACGTTGCACACGGACATGCAATCTCGCTCACTCATTAGCAGGCATGTTCCGCCATCTCCCTCGCTCTCCACCGCTCTCTCTCTCCTACCGGAAAGTTTCATTTGAACGCCGCAGGACTCTCGATGTTTGCCCGGGCGAGCGAGAGCGCTTTTAAATGGCTCTGCTTCGGGATCCGACCACGTCGCCCCCACCCCCTCCACCCTATACACTCGCCACGCCCACTCACTCCCCTCACCCCTCAGCTCACTCTGCCGCCCCCTCGGCACGGCCTCGACCGGAAGTCGGTCGGAGCCCGGGATCCGGAGCCAGGAGGCGGCCGCAACCGCTTCGTTTCCTCCACTCTCCCTCTCTCTCTCTCTCCACCGGTCGCCCTACCTCACTCCCCCCTCCTTCGCCCTCGCCCTCGCTCCTTACTCAGATTCGGTCCCGCTAATCCGGCCCTTTGGGCTCCCGTTTACTTTTCGGATTTGGTCTCGAATCCGAGAGCTGTGAATTTTCAAGCACGGCACCTCTGTCGGTGTGGGTGGATGGGTGGGTGTGCGTGTGTGTGCTTCCGTGTGTTTGTGTGTCGCGCCATCCCCAAGCCAAACACGGGCTGCGGCTGCGGCTGCGCCTGGTCTCGACTCGAGCCGCAGCTCGAGCCATGGTTTGCCCCACTTGTTGACTGAGTGGGCGGGCCGCGGACGGTTCGTAGGAGGGGCGTAGGACGAGACGGGAGGGGCGTCCGGCGCCCCCTTGAATGGATATTTCGCGAAGATGTTTTAGCCTAATTAGCGCCGGCTGGAATTCGGGGATGTCGATTGCGAACATGTTGGAATTTTTATTGAGATTTTCATTCTCGCTTGAGGACCCGACTTTATTTTAAGATTTTCATTAGAGCCAGCTCAAGGTTCTTCTGCCACCCTCGCCGACGACCCGTCGCTTTCAATTAGGTGCAAAGGCGCCCTTTCTCTACAAGGGTGCGTGGGCGAGCCCAAAAAAGAAACGAGTCCGGCCTCGTTTGTCAAATTACGCGACCCTTCGCCACCGTCTGACAAACAGAGCGCGACAGCGGGGGCTGGGGGAGGCAGAGAGAGGGAGAGAGAGAGAGATGGCTTGAGCTCTTCCATCTACTTTGGTGAATCGTGTTTTCGACCTGTGTTGCTTCCGCTCGAACAGGTTGCCAAATGGCGTACAAATCAGGCCGACAACGCCCAAATGAGGCAACAACAATCACCGATAAGGCAACAACAAGAAGGGAAAAAGCAACAGCAACACAAAAAGGGTCACCAAAAAGCTTCACACTCGACCGACCCGCCTTCAGCTCTCTCTCGCCCCCCGTTGCTCGTCCTCTCCCTTCGCCGCTAACGTGTCAATCTGCGAGGGGCCAGGGGGCCAATGGGTTACGCACGAGGAGGGTCGAGCCGCCGGAGGACGAGTACGAGGTGGGAGCGAGCGGACGACGTGCGAAGCTCCCGACCAGGTCAACGGCTATGAAGCGAAAACACGTGCAGCATTGAAAATGAGTTCATTTAGAGGCGATTTTTTCCCTCCGATAAACCAGTCCGAGGAGGGCTGAAGTAAGGGTTACCACCAACAACAACAACAACAGCAACAACGAAGAGACGTCCAGCGGGCACCATCAGAACAAACAGTTGAGAATCCATCGTGGCACCAACAACAACGGCAACAAGGACAATCGAGTTCTCATAAAAGCAGACTCGAATGGAAAAATCCGTGGAGGTTTTTCAATCCATTCTCGCTCGATTCCACCCTGGCCTTCTTCTTGCCCCTCTCTCTTTCGCTCCCTCTTTCCCTTTGTCTTGGCCTCCCTCTTTTCCACCTCTTTGCCTCCTCCTCTGCCGCGATTTTATAACGTGCTCCTGCACTAAATTTGAAGATTTGGCCATCGCCGCTGGCGCTTGGCCATTTTTCGATTAGCATCGCATAAAATTCCACGGCTGGCTCTCATGGGCTTCAACATAGCAATTACAATAACAACAACAACAATGTTCACCAGCACCACCCGATAAAACCGATTGCAACAAACGACGTCACCAAGATCGACGCTGATGCTTTGGAAGTGAGAGGGTTCGATGAGGAAGCCTAGGGAGAAGAGAGAAGAGGTAGGTGAGGAGACGAGATTGTGGAGGGGAGAGAGAGATGGGGAGGGGAAGAGGAGAGAATGATACAAAGGTGTGCGGGCCGGACACGAAAGGCTTCCAAATCGGATTTCTCAGTTTAGTCCGCAGGGGAAGCTGCTCGAAGTCCGTGGCCAGGGGTGGCCAAAGGACGACATCGAGGCATGGTCCAAGGATCCCCGATGCCCGCGCCACCCGAGGCTGACCCAAGAGGAGGACGAGGAGGTCGAGAGGCAGCAACACGAAGCGCAAGCAGCCGCCGCTCAAACGCCGTGTGGCCCGCGAGCCATCGACGGATGCGTCGTTTCAGCGGAAGGAAACGTCGTAAATTCAGCGATTTACGAAGGAGACAGCGAATAAATATTTGGAAACGACAACCAAACCAAACCAACAACAACAACAACCATCGGCAGAAGGAACAACTTTCGGGCATCCGTTCAAGTCATATTTGCGTCCAGCTCTAGCTGTTGTTGTTGTGCCATTTATTGTAATTGCTGTGTTTGCTTATGGAATTCTTGATATTGATGGTCCTGACTCTTGTTGTTGTTGTTGCTACTGACACTTGTCATTGTTGTTGTCGGTCGGCACCACCAACTGCGAGCAGCCGGCGCCGGCGAGCGATGGCGATCGAGGCCATCAATCATCGCGCAAATATTTAACAAGATATTCTCCCCGAAAACGGTCCGGGCGGGCAAAGCGGCGTTGCCACCTGCTGCGGGAATCAATCAGGAACGACCCCAGCATCTCTCCCTCTCTCTCTCCCCTCTCTCCCTCTGCAACTCTTGCTGCGACCGCATCGACTGCAGGCGGAGTCCGACTCCGAGTCCGAGTCAGCTGCATTGGAAAATCATTAATCAGTGGCAGGAGAGGCGAGAGCGAGCAACGCAGAGCCAACAATAGAGGCGGCGGGGGAGGCGAGGAGAAGGAGAGAGCGGGAGGGAGTGATAGGGAGAGGGAGGGATCGCCGCTGCTAATGGCGTGTTGACGCTAATTGAGCCCGGGATCGCCCGTCAAACGGCTGCCAGGTGGCGTCGGCCAGCATCTGTTGGCCATCGGCGGCGAATGGCTCGAAGCCTCGGCCGTTGATGGAAAGGCTTAGTCGATGGTTTGGCCAACGGGAGGTCGGGGGTCGATCAACAGGGAGTGAAGCGGCGACGGACCCAGTGGTTTCTGGAAATCGAATTTCGACGAAAGCCGGAATTCATTGCCGCCGATGGCCGCTGGACTTCACGGGAATTCGAAGAGAGGGAGGCCACGAGCAGAGAGAGAGAGAGAGGGGAAAGAGGATCAGGCTTCAACGCCTGATGGAATGGATATGGGTCCCACTCACCCTCAGCCCTCGCTGGGAAGGTCGTCCAAGGCAATTGAACAATTAAATGATCAACACATCGAGGGACGAGGCCCATAAATTGCGGCTAATGCGTGTAATTGACGGTTGGTTGGGGGGCGTGGCCCGCCCTCTAATTAACTGTAAGCAATGACCCCACCAACAACAGCAACAACGACAACACCAGTAATAATATCCATTCAACTCGCAGTTAATTGCCTCGAAAGCCCCGAGTCCCGGCCAAATGAAATATTCATCATACGCCGGGTGGCGGCGAGTGACGGCCGCACGCGATGAAGGGTTCATGAGGGATTCCGTGTCCTCGAAGGTCCTGCTGGGAAGGAATCGATCCATCTTTATGGATGTGGGATCGAGAGTGTTCTCTCCAATAAACAGCCTTTCCTCTGTCGGCTCTCAGATGGCATGACGAAGGTGATCAGGTGCGGATGTTGGGGGAGCGTGGGGTGGTGGGGGTGGATGTTGGTTATTTATGATCCTCATCGTGGACAACGTGTGAGGGCCGAAGGGTTTTCGATTCTGGTTGGGAGAAAAATTCACAGACGTTGTCTTCATCAGAAGTCCAGGAGACCAAAGGCAGAGATCGAGGCACTGCAGAAGGGACCAGGAAAGTGAAAAGAAGCAGTGAGAAGGAAAAGATTAGAAAATGAGAATGATGAGAAAAATGGGAGAATTGAATTGAAGAATTGAATCTTCGCTCGACATGGCAGCAACAACGTATAATGAGAGGAAAGTAATTCTCGCTTAATACGAAGACTCAAATCCAATAAATTTCATCTTGACTAGGAGTTGTTGTTGCTGGTCGCCCGGTCACCCTGCCGAGGACGCCTTCAGTTTGCAATAATTTAGCTTCGCTCCCAGCAATTAATGTCAATAATTACCAAAAGCAACAGCGTCATCGATAACAACAATGTTATCTGATGTTCAATAAATTATCGATGGCGAAATCAACCATGAGAAGGAGGGAAGACGAGTCAGCTACAACAACAACAAAAGACAACAACAAAAACAACAATGAGGAGGAGAACAATCTACAACAACGGCTACAACAACATAAATTACAACGAGGACAACAACAATATTTTAGCCAACGACATTCAGCGATCTTGAAGGAGGCCGAGTGTGTTGTTGTTGTTATCGATGTTGTTGTTCTTGAGGTTGTCGTAGTTGTTGTCGTCGTTGTTGTTGTTATCGTCATTGTTGTAACAGATGTTGTTGTACCCGTCGAATAGAGAGATGTTGTTGTTATTTTTATCGCTTCCCTGTTTGTTTTTTCTTTTCTTGCTTCGCTCGAGATGCTGTTGTTGTTGTTGCTTTTGTTGTTGTTCCTGCTGTTTATGACCCCACCCTTTCCTTCCCCTCCTCCTCCTTCTCCTTCTCCTCCTCCTGCCCATCGTCGCCACCCGCTTTCTTTGCTTCCTTGTTATTGTTGTTGTCATGTTGGTAGTAAATGTTGTTGTTATACTGTTGCCGTTGTTGTTGTTGTTGTTGTGTGTGTAAATTTTAAAAGAGCAACAAGTGGCCAATTGCGCCGGCCATGGAGGCAAATAATGGCAAATGGTGGAACAACAGCAACAACAACAACAACAACAGCAGCAGCAAGAACGAACAACCACAACAGTCACCCCAACAACAACAGCATCATCAATGACAACAACAACGTCAGCAATGACATTGAAAAGAGAAGGCAACAACGACTATGGGTAAAACAACAACAACAACAACAACTACAACAACAACTACATTATTACCGTACCGAACGCGGGCGAAGAGCTTGAGAAAAGGGGAGAAACGAGTGAAAGAGGGTCGTTGAGGAGGGTGGAAAGGGGTGAAGGAGGGTGAAAGGGGGCGTCAGAAGGCAACGGGGGAAAAAATACGGATGCGAAGAGCAATTTCGTCCATGAACGAGGCTCCATAAAAACCAACCATGGAGGCCCGGGGCTGCTTTGGCTGCTTTGGCTCGACGGCGATCATTTCGGGGACCGAGGGCGGGGAGTCGACCCATGGGGGGGTGGGCTTGAGAAAAGGCCCTCGAAAGGTAGGCATTTTTGATTGCTAGACGTTCCAAGGCCACTATTCAAAGGGAGACGGTTAAGAGAACAGAGAATATTTCATGAGAGAAGGTATGATTTTATGAGTGAACAGAGAATGCTTTAAATAACAAATTACTAATATTTTCAAAAATTCCTCCTGCCCAACCCATGATTGGCAACTATTATGACTGTTCAATGTCCTTCCTCTCACAAATAGAGGAACTCCTTCGAAGCCCTGCAGCGACGTCAGGTTTGCGACCTCATCTCAGCACGTGTTGGCCAGATCTTTCCATGATGCCGACGCCTCGTACCCACAGCCGAGCCCCCTGAAGCTCTGAGGCTGGTCGGTGGCCCCGTGGGACTCCCCAGGTCCACTGGGCAGCTCCACGAACACGAAGCCGAAGCCAACGTCGAAGGCATCAGCGAAGGAGCCACGTCCGCATTTCTCGGGCCGACGGAGCATATTTTGATGCTTCCTGGCCCGCCTTCTGCCGACCTCCGCCCTCTCCCCTCCTCCTTTTCTTTCCCTCCTCCTTCTTCACTCCTTCATTTCCTCCTCCCCAGCCCCAGCCCCAGCCCCGGACCGGTGATAACTTTTGCCAACTAAGCGAATGCCAGGAGTTTCTTTTATTCCATCAGCAGTATTCTTTTATTGTCTCGTGCTTTGCTACTGCCTCCTATTGCAGCACTCTAATCGATGGGGGAATGAGGGAGACAGAGAGAGAGAGAGAGAGTGAGGGGGATAGAGAGGTTAGTGGAAGGCGAGGCCAGGATGTGAAGACGGAGTTCTCTGGAGCGGAGCGGAAATTGTTTATGAAGCAACAGTCGGAGCCCGGTCTGCCTCCCTCCCTCTCTCTGTTTCACCTTCCTTCCTCCAGCTCCTCCTCCTCATCCTTCCCTCGTTCTTTTTAGTAGTTCTTTTCCCACTGCCTCTGTCGTTGCTTTATGTACATTATCGCTTGGCTGCTGTCGGCGCTGGGCCGCGCCACACAAAGGAGCCCGGGCCGGACAAATTGTCGGCCATCATCGTGCCTTCCACTCGGGCCGTCGCCTGGTTCGCCATTCAGCGGCACCGGCGGCGAGGGAGAGATCGGGGCGAAAAAAGATCCGAAGATAGAACATAATGCAGTCTGCTTTTCGGCGCTGCATGGGCGGACGAGGGCTTCGCAAGCTTTTGATTGCGTTTTCTGCCAACGCATAAACTGAATCGGGAATGCACGAGCGCCCCGGGTGGGGCGAGGGAGGGGGAGGGAAAAGAATGCAATCAAAACGCCGGAAATTTACGAGGAGTGTGCGAGGGGCAGGAGAAGGAGAAGGAGAAGGGGGCGGTGGAAGACAGGCGAAGGAGAAGCCCGAGGTCGACTCAGTTTAGGGGGAAACATTTTCAGAAAACATGTATTTTTTGGCAGAGCTCATTTAGTTCCATTGAGGCCAAGGTTTTCAAGAAAAATTCCTCGAAAATTCAAATTTCTCTGAATTCTTTCCTCCCTACTGCCGACTTGACTCTCCACTCGTTCTTCAAATCATTTAAATAGGAGATGTCAAAAATGTTCCTTCCGGTAAACAAAGTTTCAGGAATTTCAGTTGTCGAGTTTCCTCGTGCTTTCCCCGCTCATTAATCAAAGTTCCACTGAATCGAAAACACTAATCCGAGCTCGGGCCCTGATCAACGATGTCATTATCGTGGCATTTGTCAGAATTCCGTCAGTCGAATTAATTCGCATTAATTGGGAACTCATCAGAGGGATCGTAATTAATGTTGCGCATACGCTCCGTTGCTCTGGACCCCACCCTGTCTCGCTGTCTCCCTCTCCCTCTCTCCAACTCCCTCTCTCCAACTCCCTCAGGCTACACCTCACTCTCTTCGTGGTCCCTTTGAAGGGTTCCTGAATCGGAATTCGCGACAAACTCGGTGCCAAAATCGCTCCAGACGTCGCGTCGTCCGTCCGTCCATGGCGACGAGCAACTGTCGGCAACCATAACAACAACAACTTACTACTACGGCCAGCTGACGCCAACAACTGCTACCAGTTGCCGACGACACGACGACCAGCCCCAAAAAGAACTTCGACTAAATGGCGACAACAACCAGCTGATGTTCGTTTTTTCCACAACTTCCACCCCCACGACTCCGTGTTTCTGGCGCTCAGCCAAGTGCCGAGGGTGACGGGGCCTGCGTGAGAGGAAGAAGGGGCGATGCCGGAATTGCTATCGCCATATTTTTGTGCTCTTGACGCAAACAGGGCGAATTCACACGTACGAGGGGAAACAGCAACAACAATAAATGAAGCGCCAGAAGCGAGCAAAAAGAAAAAACAAAAAAACATGAAAAATTTCTCAATTGCAATAACGAGATTTTCCAACGTTAAGTCACGTGAATTACAGCGAGCAGCGGCGCCCGAACGTATGCAATGCAATTTGCTGCAAAATTGAAATATTTATTCGTTCCACATGAACGACAATCGCCCCACCTGATTGGGAGGAGCAGGAAGGGAGAGAGAGAGAGTGACACAGCAGACGTGAGAGAAAGAGAGAGAGAAAGGGAGGTGCTGAGTTGTGGGCGTGGAAATGCGAGGGGCGGAGCAGGGCTGGAGTCGACGGAGCTCTGGAGCTCCAAGGACCTGTTTGTCGCCTGCGAACGAGCCAAAAGTCCATCGAGTGACAGCGAATAGTGTGATTATTTGCTTCCCCTCTTCCTCTCGCCCCACTTCGTTCTCCCCTCGCTTCCCCTTCCCTTCGTTTCGCCTCAGGCCCTTTGGTCGTGCTCATAAATTCGATAAGTGATTTATTTGTTTGCTTGCGGGGCTTCAGGCGATGATGCATTGTTGTGCAGTTATTTCAAGTGTTGTTGTTGTTGTTGTTATTGCTATTGTTATAATCCTCGTTGTTGTAGCTGGCCTTAGAGGAGTTGTTGTTGTTGGCCTTAGAGGAGTCGTCTCGAGTTGGTTTTGGACCCGCTTTCGCTGCTCTCCAGCTGAGTTTTTTCTCTTCATCGTGGCTTTCGTTGCCCCAAAATGGTTTTTGTTGTTGTTGTTCCAGTCACCTTCACCTTCATTGGCATGGGGGTTGCAGTTGTTGTAGCTGCACTTGTCGTCGTGGCCCCACCTCGACGGGACGACGAGAGAAAGTCATTTGCGAGAATGCGACTGAGTTATGACTGTTTTCCGTCGGGTGCAACGATGCGTGTTTATGGGGCGTGTGAGCGACACAATTCGAAGCAGACAAATGGATTCTCGAGCACTCGAGTTTTTCCTTTCTGGAGCTTCTTCTTCTTCTTCTTCCACTTCTACTTCTCTGAAGCCATTGAGAAATATTTGATAATGAAAATGTCACTCATACGCCATGGCGAGCGTCTGTTTTAATGCACTCTGGTCACGACGGCTTCATCGCCACAGATGAAATGGGGAGGAAAATTGAAGAGTTCTCAATTTCTTTTGCATCCATGGTGCAGGCTGTTGCCGAAGTGGAGGCCGTTTGGGGGACGCCATTTGGCAGAAATTGGGAAGTTTCGGCGGTCGTTTGCAGTTATTTTGTCTTTTGGTCGAACGCTCTCGGCTGGAAGATTCGACTGTAATTAAAAACACAATTTCACCAGTTCTTAGCATTTTCTTCCAAGGCCTTCGAGTGCCCAGGCTTCAACGGCAGCCGCTCCCGGTCCGGCTGCTGCATCTGAATACCGAAAAATTCCAACGAAACTCGCTTTGGTCGCCGTTCGCTCCACTCCCTGTGCCCCAGGCCTGCTCGAGGATGATGCAGCCGAGGTGGAATCGAAGAAGGCCGCAGCAGGCAACAACAACAACAACGGCAGCAGCAACAAAGACCACACAGCAGTTGCCGCAACAATGGATCGAGTTGTTCGAGCCATCGGCTGTGGCACGGTGAAAACTTTCGATGTAGTTTTTTGCAAATCCTCAAACATTGACTTTCATTTCCTCTCTCGCTGCCGTACCTTCTCTCTCCTTCTCATCTTTTTCTTTCTACCTTTTCTGCTTCCTTCCGCCTCCGATCATCTCGAAAAATCGTCCGAAATCTCGCTCTGTTTTTGCTCTGTTTTCTCTTCGATGGAACAACGGCGGTTGCTCGAGTTGTGGCACGGACCCGTGTTGCTTATTTACATTTATCGCAACAACACCAGCAACAACCAACACGACATCGTCGGCAAAAACTAGCTGCTACAACAACAACAATAGCTACTGTAGCAACAACTAAAGCCATTACAACCATCGAGTTCACTGAAGGCTTGGCTGAACTCGAGTTTCGAATTGATTTGGTGCCTGTGTTTGTGGGTGGATCTCAGGGCTCCTGCATGTGTTGGTGGAAAACAACACACACACACACACACACATCCTGAAAAACACAAAACACTCACACACCCACACACTCTCGCAATCGCTTCCGCCCTCCGTGTTCGTTTGATTTAGCATTCGTTTCAGGATCGAGCGAAGCGTGAAAATGTTGCAACTTGTCATGGGAAATTGGTGTCTGCTCGCTTGTGTGGGTGCGAGCGCCCTCAGTGCACACGTGTGTGCGTGTGTGGGTGTGTGGGTGGGTGCTCTGTGTTGACCACATGTAGTTTAAGCCCATTTCTCATGTTGCTGCGGGCTTCCGTTTGCCTTTCATCATTTTCCACGACCGACTACATCGATTTCAATGTCAATCCCTCCATTCGTTGTTGCCGTCAGACACTCAATGTCAAATGTTGTCGTGGATTCTGCGATTGCTCTCGGTGAATTCGTTTGCATTTTCCATCCGACCTCGCACGCGATGTGCTTTGACTCTGTCGCTGGAAACTTCTGGAACCGAGGAAGATTTTCCACTCATATTTGTTTTCCTACTCCGTGGGATCGCATGAAGCCAGGTCTAAATCATTCCCTCTATCTGGATCGGGTGTCCGGAACTTTTGACTTCTGGTTTGTTTGGATACGTCTGAATTTTTTACGTCTGAGGTTTTGAGGATTTATTTCTATTGATTTCAGTTATCGGAATCTCTTCCGCGTCCCTCGATTTCTTCCTCCAGACCCCGCCCATTCGACCAGGAGTTCTTCCAGCAAAAGTCGTCTCCTTCGGCTCTCTGAACTTCGCCTGCCTTCCCGTTCTCTCTGACACTTCCATATGGCGATTCCCTCCTCCCTCCGCCATGAGGTCGTCCTGTCTCTCTCTCCCCATCTGCCCTCTCGCCCTCGACGCTCCACGGCCCCAGGCGGAAACTACAAATTTATTTCTCCCTGTCGTCGTCGCAATTATTCCTGATATCCAAGTTTTGGTTTTTTAAGCGATGTGCGATGTGTTGTAGTAGTAGATGTTGTTGTTGTTATAGTTGTTGTTAAATTTTTCAACTCCAGCATCGAAGGGAAACAGAAAGAACAACAACAATTGCCTGCCCTCGCCACAGACTTGGGGACGTTTGAGGATCGCAAGGACATTCATTTTGTAAATGTGAGTTTGGGAACTTCTGCAGTTCATGGTGTTGTTGTTGTTGTTGTTATTGCGTACACACTGCCATCGTTGATGACATTGTTGTTATTCGGGTTCACAAATTATCGTTGCTGCTGCTGCTGTTGTTGTTGTTGTTGTTGTTTTGGGTAAATCGTCGTTGCTTGTTGTTTTTACCCATGTTATTGGTGCTGTTTTTTGTGTGCTGAGTGTCGTGTTAATTGTTGTTGTTGCTTGTCGCCTTTAATACAGCAGTTAGTGGCGATGTGTTAATTGTTGTTGTAAGGACCTTTGTTGTTGCCGTTATCCTCTCTCCACCTCCGATCCACAACTTCTTCAATGCTTCCCTTTATCCTTGTATTTCATTATTACTGCTGAAGTGTGCTTTTGTTATTATAGTTTCCAAAGTGGTTGTTGTTGTTAATGTTGTTGTTGTCGTTGTTGTTGTTGTCGCTTGTCGTTTTGTTGGTTTATTGCGGTTCTGTGAGCAGGGGTCGTGCAAGGGTTAAGAAGCTACTTTATGGCGACTCCGGTCGGTCGGTTGGGATCTGATGGAAATTTATGAGCGAACATAGGAGAGCGAGGGAGACAGAGCGCGAGTGCGACGGAGAATGAGTGAGACAGAGAATGAGTGAGACAGAGAGCGATAGAGAGAGAGAGAGAGAGAGAGTGTAGTGTGAGTGTGAGAAGACAGAGGGAAGCTTTGGCTCGACAACGAGGCCGGATTTTCCAGCTGAAATCGACTTAAAGAGCTCGAAATAAACCCGCCGATGTTGATGAAGGTGGTTTCAAATTTAAAATATTCATTTAAGCCAATGTTTAAAACTCAAAACGGGGTTTCGAATCTCGGTCTTTATTAAGAAATTTGCTGAAATCCTATCACTTAAATCTGGAGCTCGCTCTTGATCCGGAACATCCGAGATCCTCAGCTCGTCCGCGTCTCCAGGCCGTGGATCAATTTTGACTTCTCTATCTTTGAAATAGACAGACAGAGAGAGAGAGAGAGAGAGAGAGAGAGAGAGAGAGAGAGGGGAAGAGGAAGAGCGACGGACAGAGTGGGATGGTAATAAAACCAAACAACGTGCCCTTCGCGCCCCGTAAGTTGAGAAAAATTCCATCGCCATCGACGCGTTCGGGCCCGTCACTCTTTACGATGATTTTACTGTTGTTGATTGTTTATTATTCTCTTATTCTCTTGCTGTTTTGTGGTTTCTATTTTCTATTTTTTGTATCCTGTTTTTATTTTTTAATATTTTTTCTCGTCACAATTGGGTGCTTTTTCCGGGCACGCGCGGGACTCGTGGTTTGACGCGTTTCGTTTTACGGCCAACTAGTGAACGGAAGCAAGAATTGATTTCGCGGCGGGCGGACGGACGGATGGACGGACGGAGTGGCGGGGACGGGGACGGGGGTTTGTGCGAGCAGGTGTTTCGCGCTCTGCTGAGTTGCTGCTGTTGTGGTTGTTGTTTTATTCCTGCCTCCGCGTCAACATCGTTTCCGGTCGGGCGAATTTTATTGCCTGCGGAATCGCAATCGCCATCGCCATCTCGCCATCTCGCTCGCACGCGGCACGGAACGAGAATGAAAAATGATGCCGAGTGTGGAAATGGTCTCGAGTAGCTGTTAATGAATTAATTGAGTAATTGCGACGGGGTTCGGAAGGGCGGGGAGGTGGCGAGAGGACCAGGACACGAGAGAAGGAAAGAAAGAAAGGATGAGCGGACGAGGGTCGAGGCAGGCAGGAAAGGGAAAGCGAGCCGAAGGAAGGAAAATTCCATTAATTCTTCGCTCTGTCTTTCGCTCCTTCCCCCACACGACTGCCGAATGCACAAAAGGCCATCGCGCGCCAGGTGCCGGCCCTGTCCATCAAGCTCGCTGTCTGTCTAACCAACTGCCTGTCAGACTGTCCAACTGCCTGTTGTCTGATTGTCTGTCTGTCTGTCCGTTCTGCTTTATTCAACACCAGAAAAAGTAATACAAGTATCTGGCGACTTTCGCCAGCAATGGAAATGCAGAAAAAAGTTGCTGCTCGTCCCCATGCAGGCAAGGCGGAGCTGCCGTGTTTTAGGAAAAAATCAGTACTTCAAAAAAGAAAAGAAAAAAACTAAAAAAGCACCCCGGAAGTGCCAGCCATTCTCAACTGACAATTTCAAGTGTAGTCCAGCACTTCCGGTCGAGTACTTTTGAGAACTCTTCACAAAGTAAGGAGAAAATAATTTGGATGCCATTTTTTTCTATATTTTTATAAAATGCACTATTCATAAATATGTGTGGAAACCATAGTGTAAAAAGGTGTATAAAAAATTTTGCAACTAAACCTACTTTGAGATTGTGTCAGATTGTAGAAAAAAGTGTGTTTTTTCATAATGAGTTTAGCATAAGTGATTATTGAATTTGTAAAATCGATTTATTTTTCTAGAATATGCTTCAAAGTCATTCATAAATTGATAGTAAAACTTGCTTTTTAGACAAAAGAAAAGGATTTTTAAACAAGCATCAGAAGAAGGAAACTTACTTTAGTAACATAAATATATGTGGGTTTTTTCCTAAAAAGACCTGCTTCTATGTTTAGTTTTGTTATTATTTTTTGTGAAATTTTATTCCTAATTATTTGTATTTTTAATGTAATATTTCTGTATTATTTTAAAATTTATTCTTTAAAATTTATTGGTCCTGATTCTCGGCACTTTCGTGCCTCGAATTCTCAACTCAGACTATTTCCACTTAACAATTACTGAGCTGAATCGTGGGTTTCTATGTTCAAGTACTCACCTTGAATACCTGGCGGCAGAGGAAGTTCTCCTTGACCGGCAGCAGCCTGTGGGAGAGAGGGAAGTCAGTGAAAACCTCGAGAGTGGGAGAGGGAGGGGGACGTCGGGGAAATGCACTCACTTGGCCATCTCGGAGAGCTGCAGACGTCCGTCCTTGTTGGCATCGAAGACCTGGAGCTGCTCGCGAGAAGCAGGGAAAGCAACAGCAACAACGGCCACATCGGGAACAACAGCAGCAGCAGCGGCAGCATCGAGAAAGAAGAAGGAAGACAAATTAAAAAGAGATGCACAGGTCGATCAACGACGAGTTGAGGCGTCGCCGGCAATTTTCGCCCGGCGCCCAAAAGTATGCCAGGTATTTCGCTTCATTTCGCCCCGGGCCACCATCATCATCACCACCACATTGTCGCCGTCGTCGTTGTCATCAGCGAGCCAACAACAAAGGGAGATGGATGGCTCCGATGGCGCTGATGATGATGGGGCCTGATGGTTATCGATGGCTGCCGGAGGTGGCGAGAAGAGGGAGAGGGAGAATAAAAAAGAGGGGGATCGGCCCTGGCGATAAGAGCTTGAAGGAAGAGAGGAATTCTGGGGAAAAATTGGAGGCTTCAAAGCCGAGGACGACTCGTCGTCGAGGTGGTGCAAACGGAAGTCGAACGTGGCGAAAGGAGCCAAAGGTGGCAAAAGGAGGCCCGCATTCCCAATAACCAGGGATGAACTGAAATACCCAGTGGGTCGGCGTGTTGAATCTCGAGCCGGGGCCAGCGGGCTCTCGGCACCGGGAGGCAGATCGTATAATTTATGGCTCGTCGGGCATCTGCACGTTCCACTGCGGGAATTTCCGGCGCAATAATTTGGAACTACCGGAGCCTCCGCTGCATCCACTGCGAATTCGTGGGCCTTCATGGAGCCCGATCTGATGAGGACGACGGGGGCAAGGACGAGGACGAGGCCGAGGCCGGCACGTGACTCGACTCCATCGTGACACGTGCGACGGCTGCGTGTTCGGGTGTGAATAATTGTTGCTGGCATCTCTCGAGATACTCCATGATTGATGAGCCTTCCACCTAAGACAGACACAGACACAGACATAGACACAGACACACACGAGCCCACTCCATGTGCGATCTCGAAAGCTCTCGGCCCGGAGGCAGAACCGAAGAATTTCTTCAAAGACTCTTCCGGCCTCCTCCAGGGACCTCCTCGCGAATCCATTCAAGCTGTCGAATGCTCCAGGGAGCGCTCGCCAGGAGGCTCTTAAAAAATTCAAATCGTCGCCAGGGTCTCTGCTCTTCTTCTTCTTCATCCTCTGGGCCCCTCCCTCAGAAGCTCGGTAATAAAATCACGAGCTAAATTTGGCTGCTCTCAAGGGCAGGCGGCCGGAGCCCCATTGCAGAGAAGGCCTTTGAGGAATCATGTTCTTGAAGAGCAGAAGTCGGAAGCCCGATGCTGCGCCTAAAACCGCTCCTTCCATTGTTCGTCGCCCGGCGGCGGCCCCAAAGGCTTCCCTAATTTCGTCTATTGTCGGCAGAAGCCGAAGTCGGGAGAGGGAGTGGGAGGGGAGGGGCAGGAGAACAACGCAAAGGCTCGAAGCAGCCGGCCAGGCTTTGTTGCGAAACTTTCGTCATTTATTAAGCCTGAAATTATGCAACGCAATTTGGCAAATTAGTCGAGTTTCGAATGGTCAGGCCGGGATCCGAGGCACCCGGGAAAGGTGAGACGGATGAGAAGGTAAGGGGGACGGCGGAAGTGTTGGAGGCTGGTCGCGAAGGGGCCGATGGGGTTTTTCAGGCGAAGGTTTCATCCTATTGTTTCCAGTGAGGAGCGGCTCCATTGTGATGGGATGGAGTGCACCTGGAGACCACAAGGGTTTCTCTCGGGCTGGTGGAGGAAATTCTTCGAAATGGCCTGAAGAGACTTTGATTGGAGGGATTTGCACAAGTTTCGTCTATAATTTTCCTCTGGATGTTTCATGGTTTAAACACTTGAGGGAAGTCCCTTGGTTTAATGTGGTACACATTTCATTTTCTCTCACTCAATTCAAATATTCCGCTCTCACTTTAAATTCCCCCCAATTAAAACCACTGGTGCCACGCCCTCTGGTTAAAAAGCGTCCATAAAAATCACATCTCATTATTTGTGAAATTACAAGAACGAAACGAACGAACTTCGCACTCGACCACCGGATGTGAGCGGAAATGGCTGACATTTCCGCGAACTTTAAATGACAAAAGTTTGAGCGCGAAAACGCAGCGGCGACGAGTGGAATGACAAAAGACAACAAAACCGGGGCGGAAAGAACAATAAAACGGGAGTAGAAAAACAACAACAAAACAAAAAAGAAACATGTAAAGTAAAGAAGTAGAAATTCGCGGAAGAAGGCGAGAGCGAGGAGCAGTCGAAATGAGAGGCAAACCAAATGACAAGCGAAGGAAATGTGAAGAAAAATAAATGAGAAAAAAAAATGACGGTAAAAGAAAAATAAATAAGAAATATGAAGGCGAAATGGGAACAAAACAGGGGGGAAAATAAAGTGGAACCGAGGTCTTCTCGTCTCCATGAACTTTGACCTGGCGGAGAGGAGGGCGAGCAAAGGGGGGACGCGAAGGCGAGGACGACGGAGGACCGGCGACGGGGAAGGCGAGGAGGTTGGAAGTGCGGTTGGACCCTCGCCCACGGTGTGTGGGCCGGCTTCAGGGCTTCGCTGGCATTGCTGCCGGCTGTTCCATTGTCCTCATTGTGATTTTCGCTGTATAATTGTTGCTTATTACGGCCCCTCTTCGTCCTAACGTCCTGCGTTGTTTCTGCGGCTGATGTCCTGTAATTTGTTGGTTTTTCTCCCCCGCCGCCAAGTCGAATTCCACTCAATTACACCGAGGGCGGGTTTTCAATTTAAATTCCCGCAGCAGGTTTTTATTTACATCGGCACGATGAACGTGGCCTTGCTCTGGCGTGTTGTTTTTGTTTTTTGTTTTTTTGTATTTTTTTAGCAATTTAATGGGACATTAATTGCGAAAATGAAGTTGAATGCGTTATGGCGCAAACGGAATTCCGCAGACAAAGCACGGCTGCCCAGAGCATTCCCGGGAATTCCCCTGTAGCGGGCGAGAGGGCGCGAGAGAGCGATTGAGAGAGTGAGAGCGACGGCCGGAGGTCGGCTGGTGGAAAACGGTTGTGTGAATAAATCGTAATTGACTGGCGACGACTCCTCGTCTCGCTTGCGTCACAGAACCGTCGACATCGAGTCGAGTCCTTTGTTTCAAAGCCGAACAACAGCCGAATTTCCTCGCCATTCGTGGTCCTGCAGCCACTCCTCGGTCCTCTGGAGGCCTCAGCCCCATGCAGAAATTTCATTACGACCAGCCAGAGGGCTGCGGGCGGCGGTAACGAGCGAAAGCCGTGTTAAACTCGATGAAATCGCATGGAGACATAAATTAATTTTGCGCTCTAAGCCGATGTCAGCATAAATTTCGAGCCGGCAGCCGCATCGTAATCGGCCGTGACGGCGACGTCGCCCGTGACCGCCGCCGACGGAAGCGCATTGCGGCGACGGCTAATGAAGCCGGAAGTGCAGACACACACACACACAGCCGCATACAATCGCTCTTCACATCAGCGCCATGCACGCACACATAGATAGGGCGAGAGAGA
Source organism: Coelopa pilipes (assembly GCA_947389925.1). NCBI lineage: Eukaryota > Metazoa > Arthropoda > Insecta > Diptera > Coelopidae > Coelopa > Coelopa pilipes. Next base: position 8,011,732 of record OX376698.1, on the reverse strand, counting down.
GAGAGAGAGAGATGTGCGCCAATGTGTTTAAAATTCAAATCAAGTGTTTGCCGTTGGCGAGGACAAAAAAGCTTTGCATAATTTCAGGCAGCCCCCTAATCGTTGGCCATCGCTCCAGCTCCCTCTGTGACAGATCGAACCGATGTCAAGTCGCGAGCATTAACGGGCTTTCAATTAACAGCGATGGCTTTTCAAACGTGTCCATCGTTTCTGCTGCCCATGGAATTACAATTAAATTCGGTGTAGTTGCACGAGTAAATCGAGCCTGAATGTAGGCCTCGAAATTGCGGTGACGAAGTCGAGCTAATACTGACCATTGTGTCGGTGTACTCGATGAGCTTGTCCTCGGACACGTCGTTGATCTTCTTGGCCTCCTTGAGCAGGTCGCGCAGGAAGTTCTTCAGCTCGTCGGCCTCGATGTAGCCGCTGTTGTCGGTGTCGTATTCACGCCAGATCTGGAGCGAGACAACGAGGTGAGCACACAAGAGAGTCGGGAAATGTGAGAACCGATTGGAGAGATGATTTACCTTCATGAACTCGACGCTGGACTCCAGTGGGTTGTCGAAACGGAAGAGCAGCAGGAAGTTCTCTTCCATGGGCAAGAGTTGAGCCAGCTGCGGAGAGAAACCAGAGTAAAATGTTGAATTTTTCACAAAACCCAGACTGGCAAATAACTCTCAGAAGTTGAACCGACAAAACCCATAAAGGGAGGTTGCGGGAAAGAGGGAGAGTGGGAGGACGAGAGGGGACCAGACCAGAAGAATATGCTTCATCAGGTCCTTTATTTTCAATTGAGAATTCATTGTTTCTTTCATGTTCGAGATTTCTTTGATTTGACTCAATGAACATGCGTTCGAACGAAAACGAATGAGGAATTGAGCGGGAACGGGACGAGTCCTTAAAGCAGAACGACTGCGAGAAGACGCAAAGCGGAGGAGGTGGACCAGGCCGAAGAGAGGGGAAAAAAAAATGCGAACGATTTTGAGGCATTTCCGGATATTCGTGAGCTCCGTGCAGTGGGGAATCGAAGGGAAAGAGGAGCGAAAACCACTCAAGAGCTCAGCGGATTGAAGGGACGTGGAAAGGAGAAGGATTTCGTCCGAGCTGGCCCGGGTTTCGTGAACTTCCGAGGGACCTCCGCGAGGAGGGGACGGGGCTGGCTCCGAGCTGGGATCAGGTTTCTGGTATATTGGGGTTTAAAAGAGCTTGGCCACTGGGTGACAACTCAATATGGGCGTCGGACACATCGTAAATACAGCAGAGCTCGTGATCGCCGGACGGACGGACGAATTGGCAGCAGCAGCAGCAGCAGGAGGACGACAAAAGGACGGAGACTCAAAAGGACATCGATTCATTGCCCGTGAGCGCACGGGGGGGCCGGGGAAACGAACGCGAACGCCAGGGTGCCCGGGAGGAAGGGAGAGAGGGCGAGTCAGGAGACCCAAGGAGAGAGAAGAGGGCGACGGCGACGGCGAGGCTCCTCGTGTACCTTGGACGCACACAGTTCGCTGCCACTGTCGGCACGATGTGCAACATCTCCAGCCATTGTTCTGGCGGTCGATTATAGTTTGGTTGTTGTGGTTGTTCCTGCCCTCGCTCTCATGTTGTGGCTTCCATTTCGATTGGTGGCCACACGTTTGGCAGCCACTCGGATTGAATTGACTTCTGGCGTTGCGTGCTTTTAGGCGCCGTGCCGGAGTCGACGCTGCAAACGTCGTGTAGTCGTTGGTTCGCTGCCCACAATTTGTATTCTCAGTTGTCGTTGTTGTCGTTGTTGTTGTTGTTGTGGTGTGTGCAACACGTTCGTTGCCGTCTTCACAACACGCCACAGACATCCTCTCTCTCTTTCCCCTGCCCCTCCTTTCTCCTTCCCTCCCTTTATTGTGTCTTCCTCCCTCCATCTTCTTTCCTTCTTCTCTCCTGTTGCAGTTGCGAAAAATGAAAAGCAATTTTGGCCGACGGTGCCAAATTCTGAACGTCAGGCCGACAGCTGGTGCGAGTGAGAGTCGAGTCGAGCAGAGTGTTGCATACTTTCGGGCGCCTCGGCCCAGCAGATTGAATTGCAGCGGTTGGGCCTTGGAGGTAGCGAACCCAGGGCTCGATCAGGCGAAACTTTTGAACGAAACCGCGCGCCGCTCGCGAACATCCGTGCAAAGCGAGGGAGGGAGAGGCAAAGAGAAGAGAAGGAATTTGTGGAGAATCTTGAGGAGAATTTTGGGGAGAATTTCGAGGAGAATCCTGAGGAGGAACCGAAGGTTGAATGCAGAAGAACTTGGACCAAGTTCGAGAGAACCGACCTCGGGAGTCGGGGCGGCCGCGGCCAGGACTTCGAGGGGCCGCTGCACAAGCGGCAGGGTCCTCAAGGATCCGCAGCACATGCGAGTTCGTTCGATCGACCAGGCCGAGAGAAACCGCTCGAAGACGTGCAGTGGCAAGTGATAAAATAAAACACATGTGAACATCCGACCGATGGACAATCGAATGTGAATCGAACGTGGGGTTTTTGTTTTTCTCTCTTTCCCATCGCCTAGATGGACAAATTCCATCACTGCCCAGACTCCCAGGAGGATCAGAATTTGTGCGAGCCTCGAGGAAATTGCGCCGAGTGCTCGGAACAAAACGATTCGAGTGATGGAAACGCTGTCACGAAGCAGACTTCGAGAAAAGTCGGCAAAGCGACGTCGTGGAGTCGGCTCGGGCTCAGTTTTTAAATGACTTCATCCTCCTTCCATGTGCCAGGTTTGAGGACATTCGCTCGCCTCCTCCCTCTTGCTATCCTTCGTCTCGCCTCTCTTTGCCCTTTGCTTTTGGCGTTCGTGCTCTCTGCGCCTCGCACCTCGTGTCCCGAGAGTTCAAAGGGGCAGCGAAGCGGGGAAGTTGGGGGCATCGGCCGGGCGGAGGAGGGGAAGAGGGAGGGGGGAGAGGAAGGGCCGGGAGGAGCGCAGGGGAGGCTTGAGGGAGCGGAAAAATTTAATTGGCTGCTCAGCGTCGATGTCAGCGGGAACACGTTGGATTCGAATAGCAACAACAACGAGTGCCCTCAACGCACCCGCATAACATACACAAGGGCCTGTACAAGTACACAACACCAACAACAAAAATAACAACGATAACTCCGACAACAACGATAACTCCAACAACACCAATAATCTCATCCACAACAACCTCGCTGTGAAGGTTTTACGAATTTTCATTTCAATTGCATACAATTGGATTTTCCTCAGCGCCATTATAATTTGGATGAAATGCCATTGTTGTTGTTGTCTGACGCTGTTGCCATGACCCGGACCAGGACCCGGATCCGGACCCCGATCCCGCCACTCACCTCTCTGATGTCGATTTTGCCATCCTGATTATCGTCGTAAGCTTCCATGAAACATGATTTCAACTCCTCGAGCATCGTGTCGGTGACAGCCTAAAAATACACACACATTTACAGAATAAGTCGAAGAAATGAAGAAGAGAAAAATTACAAAGGATGGAAATTCTTCATGTGAAAAGTAAGAGAGAGAGAGAGAGAGAGAGAGAGAGAGAGAGAGGGGGCGAAAACATTTGGCGAACTTGGAACTTGGCTTTGAAATTTAATTCAACTGCAGTCGCAAAAGATTCCGCCTTTGCCTCTCTCTCCCTACATCTCTCGCTCTCTCTACCTCCCTCCCTCCCTCCGTCACTCTCTATCGCGGACTCAATCTGTCTTTCTCCGGCACACGTTCGCTACTCTGCTGTCCCGCTCTCCCTCTCCAGCTCACGTATCGCGCTGTCTCTGTCGCAAATTAATGCATGCCCAGCATCTTCGCGTCGCGCGTGGCCCCAGCTCGACAGCCACGCCCCCGCCTGCCTCTCCGACTCCTGCAGCCCCTCCCTCCATCTGTCCCTTCGACTATCGTCCGTCCGAGGACCGACGGACCGAGCGTCCCGATTTTTGTCCGTCCGTCCGGCCGTGTGGCTGGCAGCTGCGGCAACAAAAGCATTTTCATGCTTCTGGGGTTTTGCCTGATTTACCGAGCACTAGGCTTACGCTTCCCAAACCCCCGCCCTCGCCCCCCTTCCTGGTCCCTCGTTCCCCGCCACTCGACCCACGGCCCGCAGTTTCCATTTCATTGCCTGCCGAGGCGAAGCTTTTCGCATTCGTAATCGATTAATCTGGTGCTTTTTAGGCGCGCTGACTGCTCGAATCCCGCAGGATATTCCAATGCTCTCTCGCTCTCGCTCTTTCTCTCTCTCTTTATCTTCCTCCCCCTCTCTGTCACTCTGCAGAGGTGCCCGGTCAAATTAAAAGTGGATTTGCCGCGACCCGCTTTTTTCGCTACAAGAGGCAGCTTAGTTTTAATTTTTTGCAGCATATTTTTCGGCTCCAAGCCTCTGGAACTGGCGCCGAATTTCGAATGGAAACATAATTGCCAATGGATTTTAAATATTCAATTGCAGGAAATTCGAGAAAAAAATCCCGCAGCCAACGCCGTTGCAATGAATATTGAATGTTATAACAAAAAGCTTGAATTGTATTACGATTTTTTTTTTATATATTTCAATGATATTCAACCACTTTGAATTGAAAATGCAAATTTCCAAAATTTATAATTAAATTATCCGTGAATAAATCAGTACATTTCCATTCATTCAAATGTTCCGAAATCAATTCAATTCAATTCAATTGAATTGAATTATGTGCCAGAGAATGGGGATCAGGGAATATTCGATGTTAAGTAAATTTAATAAACACCTAAAAATATGCAACCGAATTGGCCAAATTGAAAACATCCACCAATAGAAACCAATTGCGAAAATTCAAATACCGATAAATTCTATTCGCCAATCGCCCGACGTCGTGAATTTATTTAAACTCCAGCTTCACATAAATCTCCTCGAGACCATCGCGAGGTACGACCGTAAAATTTGAGGAAAATTCGCAGCGCGTCCGCGCAAAACAATCGCACATAAAATCGCAATCAACTCGAGACCGAGACCGAAGTCGAGTCCGAGTCGAGTGGAATCGATTTGAAGCGAGTGGGATCGAATCGAATCGAGTCGGAGGATGGAGGGATCTCCGAGGACTTCGTCCGTGTCCAAGGAGCGCCCTCGAGCTATGCGTGGCCCGGGGCCTCACATAAATTTCGGCGCCGAGCCGGGGGTGGGCGGCGGAGGAGGGTGTTTTATTTTAATGGGAAACTTGGCGCTGATAAGGGAAGGGTAGAAATCGCTATAAAATTAAAACCTCGTGTCCAAAATGGTTTAATATGGATCGAACTGAAGTGAAAAGTGGGAGAAGATTTATTTAAAGGAGTGTGGTTTCAGTACAGAAGAGACTTAATAGGAAAATCCAACGAAATAAATTTAAATTTGATCTGAAGAAATTTGAAATAAAAATGAAGGAAATGATATGCCAAAGAAACTTGAATTTAAATTTGAATAAATTTAATAATATTTGCAGCTAAGGAAGTTACGTTTGTATGGTAAAGAAATGATATTTGAGATATTTAAATAATGACAGCTTGGAATTTGTGGTATTTCAATTGAAGTAGAGAATTTTCATTTTTCTTATTAAAGTAGTTTGGAATGTTGAACTATGAAATTCTCTAAAAACTACTAAACCAAGAGCTTTTTCCCTCCTCTTCTCCCTTCTTCTGGTGCTATGAACATCTCTCTCTCTCTCTCTCTCCCTCTCTCTGACGCAGGACGAGAGGCACTCGAGAGCATTTGAGCGGCAGCATTTGTTTTAAGTGTCGAAGCATCGTTGCTGGCAGCGCCCCTAAAAGCAGGCTGCAAAAGCCGGGAAGCACTTTCGAGAGCCGCATTCAGCGGGTTTCGACGAATGTCGCCGATGGAAGACCGCGACGACAAGGACGACGGGGACGACGGGGACGACTTTGACGCCGACGCATTTCTAAAGAATGCCGCCGCACCCCCGGCCCACGGGGCGAAAACGACAGCAAGATGAATGGCTGCCATTCGAGATGTTGCCGTCTTGCGAAGGAGCAACGGCCGTAGTGGAAGCAACAGCAATAGTTGAGGAGCTGCAGCTGCAGCGAGAGGCGGCAGTAACAGTGAAAAGCGACAGCGGATCCGATGACGTGGCACATAAATATTCGCCCGAGAACCCATGCTAGAACCAGATCGAGGGTCGTGAGGTTGGGGGAACGCTTAAGTGGATTGAGCTCGAGTCCTTCGGCTGCAATTGCTCTCATTTATACATATCCAGCTGTGAATGAGTTGTCTAACGTGTTCTATCATCGCCGCTCATGAAGCTGGCAACCGGTGCGCCGATAGTAACGATAAGGAGCTCATGGCGAGGACCTCTAATTGATGCCGACGAGTCGAGGGCTGACGGCCAGATGGCAGGATCAAAATCGGAGAAAGTGACAACTGGTGTTCTCCAGGGAAATCTACGAGCCAGGAAAACTTCCACATCCGCCTTGTTAATCAGGAACTAAATATTTGCCCGAACCTCGCAAACTTCTCGAACCCCCCGACCTTCGCCAACCCCTCATTGCCCCGCATTTGTTCGCCATTTCGCTCGATAATTCTCTGGCAATTATGAACTCAAATTTGGAAGCTCCCAATTTCCATGCAGAACTCCCGGCGCGAAAGCACGTGCCGAACTCACTTCGGGAACTTTTCCCGAATAGTTGGAACAAATTGACTTGAGGGAGGAGGAAGCGACAACTCCTACAGTGACAAATGGCCACAGCACCAACAGCAACAAGAACAAGAATATCAACAACAACAATGACGACAACAATGCTATGAAACATGGTCATTACGAGGAAAAAACTGGCTGGGAAATTGGAAAACAGAGTTGCATCTGCTTCGAGGCCGAAGACGTTTGCCAGCGATGGCGAATGGCCGATGTAGTTGTTGTTGCCGCTGTTGTAATTGTTGTTGTAGATGTTGCTGTTGTCGGCGGTTCGGCCGAACTGCATGCCAAACACGTCTCGGGCACAAAGGGCTGTCAGTGGAAATTGCGCAAATTGCAGCCGAAACGACGTCTGCTCCAGCAGCAACAACAAACAACCGATCCCGATCCCGAGCCCGAGCCCAACTGCAGAAGTTTCAGTTTCGGCATCGAGCTCCGCACGCTAATGGGGCCAGAGACGTGGGCTGCAGCCTGGGGCGTCGCAACGCAGCAGGCGGGGCGTTTCAGGAGCGCTGAGGGCGATGAAGGTCGCCTCAAGAAGGCTGCTGGGAAGCTTCCAAGTTGAATAAAAGGCGTTGGATATAATTCAAATGCTGGTGATTGGTGGATTATAAACGAACGGCGAGAAACTTCAGGTCAGTTGATTGGAACAGTGCATAAAATAGTTCATAAAGATGTGGAATCGAGCGCAAAAAGTAGAAAATTCATCAGTTGCTTCATCATCAAGTGGAGCATCAGCAACTTTATTGCCGTCACCGGCATCGTGGTCATGATGGAGGAACTCCCGCAGTCCAATGGGGCAACAATGAGGAATCACACGGGGTTCCCGAACAGAAAAAGCACACAAAGCGACGGACGGTCGGCGGCGAGGGGGTGGAAAAGTGAAAATAAATATTGAATGGAGCTGTAAAAAACTGCAGGCGATGTCAAAGTGCAGAAAGCTACGAAATGACATTACAATTACACTGCGACTGCGACGCACTGGCAGCAGCGAGACCACCAACGGCGACGGCGACGGTGTCAAGAACAACAACAGCAATAACCATGTCAACAACAACAATGGGGGGAGGGGGCCAGAACAACAAATGGCTCGAGGACAGCGGCGACAACAAAAGAAACGACGACTCAGGACAAATGCGAGTGGGCGAAAGGACAAGAGCAAAGGAAAGGGCAAAAGGATTGAACGAAAAAAAATATATGAAGGAGCTGGGATAAGGACAAGAACCAAGGACGACCAGCGACCGGACGGAGCAACAACAACGAGCGCTGCAACAGAGCGGAATTAAATGTGAAATTTGTGCAGTACCACGAGGTGAATCGAGGAGTTGTGCAGTAATGTTAACCGACAGTGTAATTCCGACCTGCACGACAACAACAGAAACGACAACAACAACAAGGACAATACCAAGATCAACACGAGCAACAACCAGATCTAGAGCAGCAACAACAACCAGACAATCGCAATACTGAAGCCATCACGAAGGATTTGCGGGATTTGCAACAACAAAACAGCCCCGGCAAATGTGCGAGGAGAATGAAATATATTATTGTTGTTGTTGTTGTAGTCATTGTTGTTGTTTTTGTTGCTGTGCAGATATTATTCCTGATCTCTTTTTGCTGCTTGCGTAGACGTCGCTGTTGAAGTTATTATTACTCGTGATGCTGTCCCTGGCAACCGTAAATTGTTGTTGCCCACATCATGGCATTTGTTGTTATTGAAAAGGTTGTCATGTTGTTGGCTTTGTTGTCATGTGGATGTTGTTGTCATCATAATGTTGTGATGCATTTTGCACACTCATTTCACGAATATTGCATTCCGATTGTAAATCATGGCAAGGTTGCGGCTGCGAACGGGTCGGGTCAAGGAGCAGCAGTTGCCGGTTGCCAAGCGGGTGGCAGCAACATTTGCGATCCGTAGGCGGGCAGAACAATGAGTAAAACGAGAGATAAATGAGTGAGGACGGGCCGGAAGCCAGGGGATGCCGAGGTCCGCTGCCTGGCCACCGCAATAAACAGGAGTCCGGCGGTGAAGGCGAGTGGGAAGCTTTCAAGAGGTCGGCGTGCTTGGGAAGAGGTGAATGAATAAGAAGGAAATTGAATAATGTAGGGTAATGAAGTGATAAGTATAAAATATAAAATTAAATGAACGACCAAACCAACTCTGCAATTTTTAAAAACTTTCACAAAACCCATACCAAAATGAAACGATTCACAAGTCGTGTGATAAAACGTGTGATCCAAATGCTATTCTCTCAAATATTTGCCAAAATAAAACACTCCGTAAATGAGCGGTGTTTTCGGGGTGCACTAAATGAAATTGGTTTGCCGGAGTTCCCAGGAAGGTCGAACCCGACCGAAGCCACGCGCTCAACCTTAATTGCCAGCTCGGTTTCGTGGGATTCCCGACAAAGTATCACAAAGTATTCAACTCGCATGCAACATTTCAACCGAGCTAAGTGAATGAGACCCACCGCTGATAAATCCGCAGGAATCCCCGAGACGGGGGAGAAGCCAAACAAAGGGAGGTCGAGCAGACAAAGGCGGCGAGGCAGCGAGAACAATGAGTCAGGGCCGTGGAGCGGGAGCCCGCAAAAGGAGCATCCGCAGAGTTTTCCCAGAGCCAACCGCGAACGCCCGTTGCACATGTGTTTCGACTGAGGTCGACTGCGGCGAGAGGGACGCGGGGAGCGACTTGGTGAGAGGGAGAGAGGCTGAGTGGAAAGACCAACCATGATTGAAGCTACAGCCGTTTGCCAGGAGTCGGAGCGAGTTGTTTGCGAATACAATGGAAATTCCCTCGGTGAAAAATTTTCGCGCAACTGCGGGAATTCGCCAGGAGACGGCGAAAGGATCAGTGGGAGAGAGAGGAAGGCAGGGAGAGGGGCGACGACTAAGCTGGAGCACCAACAACCCCACGCCCCCACCCCCGATGGCCGGCCATGGCCGTTCAGAGCACGACCCCCGCCCGTCCCGATCGAGACCCGCCGGCCGTGGCCGTCACTGAGTTTCTACTCACTTCCGGGCTAATATCCGTTGCATTAGCACTTGACACGAACTCTCGCAGGAATCCGTCCAGCTCGGTGCCTTCGATATAACCGTTGCCTGAAAGTATGCAATGGAAAATATTTGCATGTTAATGGGGTCTCGTTCCGAGTGTGTGAGAGAGTGGATGGTTTTAGGTGTGTATGCGATGAGTGTGTGTGTATGCAGCTGGGTGAATGGTAGGAGGGAGGCGGAGGAAGGGGCGTGGCCCACTCCCAATTATGGGAGATCGTCGCGAAGACACAGGCGTGGGCTGATGATAGCGATTGTGTAATGAAGGCGAGTTCGCAATGGGGAATCGCAAACATATTGCGTGCGACTCGTGTGGAAATTCAATCAACTCGGATGATTTATGCGAATTCCCGCATGATCTCTGTTTGTTGCAAGGTTTATGATTCCTGCCACAATTTCTGCGTACAGGGCGAGGACGCCAAGGTGTTTGGATGAGATTTGAGTGTGGAATAGGAATGCTTGAGCTGGATATTGAGGGTGGAATTATCATTGAGGACTCCAACACTCACCGTCCTTGTCGTAGTGGGACCAGACGTCCATGAACTGGTTAGCCGAGAGCTTCTTCAGCTCGCGCGACTCGGGGTCCCGGTACTGGCGCATGAAGTTGTGGGCCTTCTCGATCTGGACGCGTTTGGCGGCGGCGGCGGCTTCCATTTTGTCGTCCTTTGTCTTGAGCTTTGTCGACGTTAACTGGACTGGAAACGAGTCTTGTTGTTGTTGCAAGCAGCAGCTGCTCCTGGATTCGCAGAAACTTTCAGATACTAAAAAACAAGCACAGAGAGAGAGAGAGAGAGAGAGATAACGTTTATTTTTATGAATTTTACTTTTATGCGTTTTATTTTCATGATATTACATTCATGATTTTACTTTCATGATTTTACTTTCAGGAATTTTACTTTCATGATTTTACTTTCAGGAATTTTACTTTCATGATTTTACTTTCATGATACACTTTCAGGAATTTTACTGTCATGTATTATAGAGAGATTGTTCAGCAGTGAATACTTGGAAGAAAAGGACAAAGTGGGACAAGAGAGCGAGATGGCAAAATAAGTTTCGCAAGAATCGATAGACGAAGTTGATGGAGGTTGAAGACGGGGCCGCCCGGTTGACTGGCTGCATAATATGTGAAGCGGGGAAAACAAACGAAGTCGTGGCGGACCGATCGAGGCCCCGGGCGAAATCGCGCCGGTGGCAACGCGGCGAACTTGGCTGAGCAAACACCGCGAAAATGTTGCAATCAGCAATGTAAACAAGCGCTCGCAGCCGCCCGAGTCATCGCCTCATCCCCATCGGCCTCTAGCGATCCTCCGCCCTCCCCACACTCCCCGCCCCCTAAGCTGGTAAATCAATCACTCCGACCCGTACACAAATTGCTGAGCTGCATTTCGCTCGGAAGTCGCGCCCCGGCGGGTCCCGCCTCTGAAATAAGCCAGCTTCCAGTTCGGTCCCTTTGTGGTTGTTGTCCGACCATTGTTGTTGCTGTTCTCGTTGTTATTGCTACAGCTTATTATTGTGATCGTCATTGTTATTGTTATTGTTATTGTTATTGTTGTGAAAATTACAATTTAATTACAAAGTCCATGCGGTCGAGTGCAATGAAATGATAGCGTGGTGAGTTCACCTGTCAGTCCGACGGTGTGGTGAGCAATTAAAATCGTATTTCAACTGTCAACATTGTTGTACTGCGGTAGCGGGAGTCGGCGATAAACTGAGTACTCAGTGGGGGGAGGAATGTGGGGGAGAGAGATGGAGGGAGAGGGAGAGGGAGAGAGAAGGAGGTATTAATTGTGTAATCCAAGTGAATTATTATTGGGTTGCATTTTCAATTTCTAATCCGCTCAATAAGGTAGAAAATTTTAATTTCGCTTTTCATTTTCGTGATTTATAACAAGATATTGATTTTATTTCCTTAATCGAAAAACAAGTATTTCTTTATTTACTATTATACAGTGGTGAAATTCAGTAATTTTGCACCTATAAAAATTTCACCGCTCACCGACCTTCTTGCACCCAAGTTCCCTCACACTATTTCTGATCACACCAATGAATACCTAATTTGATTTACTCCACGGACCCCCCGAAAAAAGCCACTGCTTTTTATCCCCATCTAAACTTGTTGTGTTTCCCGTGGAATATTCTATTAAAACGTAAAAATTCTGCCTCGACGGGGGCAGCAGAAAAGTGCACGACAAAAAAACACCATAACTCGCGAATTTCCCTCAAGAGCGGGAAAAGTCAACGAGAGGAGCTCGGAAGGAAGGATGGCTGAAGGAAGGAAGGAGGAATGATGCGACTTCAGGGAGCTGCCGTCGCTGGGCGACGTTTAATGTTGCCGCCTAGATGCAGGCATGTGTGCGCGTGGGTGTGGGCGTGTGTGCCTGGGTGTTGAACTAATAAAAAGGTGGCAGCGCAGTGTTGAAGTGATAATGCAAATTAACTCACACACACACCCACACACAGGCAGCGACAACGCATGCCGGCCTTCTTACGGCGCACGTCACCCGACCCATACAACCGCAGGAGCAGAGGCACACACACAGAGACACAGGCAGCCACATATGCGGAGGGAAATATGCAAATTACAAAGGAGGGAATTGAGAAGAAGAAAGCAAAGGAGACGACCAAGGATAAGGCGCAGGAGAGGACGACCGAGAAGACGACGGAGAGAACGACGGAGAGGACGACGGAGAAGTCGATGGATGTGGAAGACGAAGGGAACGTTCGAGGATGCAGGTGGAGGGCGGAAAGTGGGAGGAAGGAAGCGAGACAGGGAGGCTCGCGATAGGACGACGGAGGACGTTGTGGAGAAAACAAGGGAAACGATGAGAAATCGCGGTGCCCAGAGAGGGAAGAGAAGAAGAGAAGAAGAGCGAAAGGGGGAATGGAGGGTGGAAGGGTAGAGGGGAAGACAGAGAAGAGGAGGTGGGGTGGGAAGCTGCAGGGAGACCTGGGGATCCAGAGGAAGCCGCGAACGACGTGGGGACCGGTTGATGGAATGAGTGACGTGAAGTGGAAAGAAATCTAAGGGAAGTGGAAGAAGAGCGCGAGAAGGAGAGGAGACGCCGGAGCGAAGGATCCCGAGAGCGGAGGATCCTGAGAGCGGAAACCCCGAGCTCAGGAGGAGCTCTCGGGGACGGACGGACCCAATCTAGGGCCACAAAATGCACCAGAACTCGCGAGTTGCCACCGAGAGAGAGGCGTGTGTGTGTGTGTGCGAGCGACTGCAGACGTGTGAAGGTGTGAAGGCGACAGGAAGTTCCCGAGCTACGAGTACTTGGCGGAAATTCGTTGCGGATCGTTGGAATTAACTTCGGACTGACTCGAGGTGCGAACTCAGAGCGGGTCGAGGGAGGGAACGGCGAAAGGAGTTAGAGTGAGGGGGGAGAGGAGCAAGAGAACGAGCAAGGGTTTAAAGGAGCGAGAGTAAACTCAGCAGAACTCTCGAGTGTTGCTGGCGGTTGAGGGCCGACCGTTCCGATCGACCTCGGCGTGGAGGTTCCAGAGCCTTTCGCAGCCCCGAAACCACTCCGGAGCGGAAGCCACGGCCATCATCGTCGTGGACGTCCGAGCGAGCGAGCGAGCGAGCGGAAGGACCTGGAACACGAACCGGAAATGGAACAACAGACGCCCCGCCGCAGAGGACACTCAATGGCGAGGAGCGGAAGGACAGAAATTTTAGCAAACCAGGAAAGGGAGGCGAGCAAGAAGAAAGGCAGGGAAGGAAAACCAAACGAAGTGGAGAGAGCGAACGACAGGACGTTGAAGAGCGGGAGGGGCGAATGGAAATTTGAAACCACATGTCACGAGGATTAGATTGAGGAATGCGGGAAGCCTCGGCCATATTTTATGCCATGTCACCGGGACGAGAAACGAAATGGGCGCCGGAGGAAGGGAAGGAGCGAGAGGGGAGGAAGACGTGGAGGTGAAGGCTGGAGTGGAGCGAAAGACAAATCCACAGGGAACCGCAGAGCTGGGCGGCTGAGGACGAGCGGGACCGAGCGGGACCGAGCGACGACGAAAGACTTGCCGTGGGCGGCCCGTGCCAGTCCTGGAGCCGCCGAACGAAAATCGTGGGCGCCCCGAGGACTCATTAGGGGCCGAGAGCGACGTGGCCCGTGGCGTGGGCGTGGGCGTGAAAGCTCCAGCGACTGGAATCCGGCGAATGACAAATCTTGAGCAATGATTAATGGGAAATACATGCGGACTTGGGAGCAGCCGAATTAAATGACTTTTCAACACACCAGTCGCTGAATTCACTTGAAATTGGAAAAATGAGCTTTTGGTTTTTATTTTTTTCTTAAAGAACTTATTCTGCATTTTTTTTTTAAATTTTCATTTTTCATTGAGATTTGGATTGGAAGAACGTTTTTGGAGAATTTTATCTCATGCCATTTTTGATACATTTGCTGATTTTTTTTTATTTTTATTTTTTTTTTGTCGCAAAAAATGTTAGGAAAACTTCCTTTGAAGACATTTCGTTTTCAGGAAGATTTCTTCTTATGGTGCATGGAATGAGCTCCATTAGGAACTTCTTCCATCGCTCAATGAAAGCCTTTCGCTGATTGCTCTTCATTGCCGAATCGTGTCGCACGTCCCGACCCCGCTGGGCGAGGGGGCGTCGGCGGGGGCGGGGGCGGGGCCGCGCGAGACGTGATGAGAACCCCCAAGCGACTCGCATTAGTTCCGGCTTCGCGGCTCCCGATTCGATGCCGGACACATTTTCTGCCCTCTCTTTTCTTCCTCCAGTCATTACAAATATTTCTTTTTTCAACCATTTTTGTTCAACTAAGTTTTCTTCTTTTATTTCTATACTTTAAATAGCTTGTTTAATATTTGTTTCGGTGCGATTTTTGTAGGTCTTCTTAAATATCTTTCACATCCATTCTTTGGACCATTTCATTTTCGGACTGAATTTAGAAATATAACAATAATTTTCTGATGTTAGATATTTTGATATTTTTGTGATATTGATATTTTGATTTTTTTCACCAATTTATGTAAATTTCGTTTCTTTTTCTTATTATTTCCCTGTCCCTTCCTGTGTTTTCTGTTCAACCCTGCACTTTGTTTATCACTCTTTTGTGTATTTTGCCGAGTATCAGGAGTCGTAAAATTGAATTCACGTTCGCATCTAATAGAAGGCTACTGAGGCGCTCCCTCTCTCTCTCTCACTCTCTCTCTCTCTCTCTCTCTCTCTCTGTCTCTGTCATTCTTTCCCTGTGTCGTTCTTTCTTGCTCGCCAGAATGAGTCAACAAAATACGGTCCCATCCTCGAAAGCTGCAGCCGGAAGTGGATAAAACACTTCCGGTTGTGTCGACGTCTTCGCTGTCATTTTTCTTTCTCTTCTTCTGCGTCTTTGCATTGCACCCGTTTTTCCCCGCCGTGGTCTCGCCTCTCGTTCCTCCTCCTCTCCATTTGCTGTTCCTCTGCTCCGTCGTCCGTCTTGTGTACACAGATTCCCCCATTGTAGTTCCAGGTCTTCTTTCATTGTCTCTCGTTTTCTTATTTAATCCTTTTTATTAGATTTTGTTTTCTTTCCGTTATTTACTTGCCTGTCATTTTCTTGTCACTTTTACATTTTCTCTTCCTGCAGTTTTCCTGTTGTTTTCCTGCTTGTGCTGTTTGTCTTGCGGACTTCGCAGGCGTGTCTGCTCTTCCTATTTGGCTCCGTTTTTCCACCGCCCGAACGTCCTTCCTCAGACTCCCTCCCTCTCCTTCTCCGCCACTGCTTCCTCTTGTATTTCCCTCCCTGTCCCCCTCCACTGCCCGCTTCGCCCTTCCCTCATTTACTTTCGAAACAATTTTCCAACACTGCGGCTTCCGTTTCCTGGCGATCCAATACGACTTCAAGTCTAATCCTTGGGTTTTCTCCGCACTCTCCCTCCCTCCCCCTCTCTGCATCTCTCTGTCCATCTCTCTGTCTCTCTCCTCCGGCTCGATCGGGGCAATTGACGTAATCTCGTTAAACGAGTCCTGCTCGTTTTCCTTCGCCCGAACCGCTTTACGTGAGCGCACTACGGGAGTATCTGAGTGTGTGAGTGACTGCGATGGCCAGCGTGTGTGTTCTCTCTCACTCTCCCTTTCTCTTTTACTCCATGCCAACACTGTCTGCCAGCAACCGAATCCAATGAAGGAAAATTTCGGTGTTTGGTTTCGCAGACAGGATTAGGATTTTCCTCGAAATGTTTTTGTTTTCCTTCAATATATCATTGTTTCTCCGTCCCCCGCTCTCTCTCTCTCTCTCTCTCTCTCTCTCTCTCTGGCCATATTAACCACGATTTTGATTTAATCATTTTCCACCGCAAATCCTCGCGCTGTCATCGACATCTTCACCCGGGCCTGGCTCGGTCGCAAAACCACTGTCAATGTGAGATGAAATGCGAACTTAATTTCGGTTTCCTTTCCATTTCCACTCGCCTTCGCCTCGTCTCGGCGCCTTCTCCGGTCCGCCTGCGGTCGCCTCCCTCAACATCGAGCCGCGGCGGCCTGTCATGTGGTTCCCGGTCGCCTTCACGACGACGTTCTCCCTTCCTCGAGGTTTTCCCGCCACCCTCCGCCGAGATTTTCCCGTATCCGCCGCTCCTCGAACTCCTCGTGGTTGGGCTTCTCGCCCTCCCTCGTGGTTCTCCCCATCTCCCGAAAATTTCCCCAACTCCTCCGCGCCGTTCTCCTCCGGCCGTGGCCGCGAAGCAACGCATCAATTTGGCTTCCGGCGCCGAAGGTGATTTTTCAACTCCAGCCAATTCAGTGATTTCGCTGTTGACGTTCATGGCGGCAAAACCAATTCCGCGACTTCCGTTTCCGGCGCGCACCCCCGTGAAACGGCCGTGGGACGACCGTGGAGGTCTCGTGAGCTCTTCGAAAGGACACACGCGAGACGTCTAATTGGGAATACCAATTCCCATTACTTTTACATCGGACTCCGCGAGGAGCTTCGAGGGATCGGAGGATTTACTGCGGCATCGATGTCGGTTCAAATTCGCCCCTGCGAGAGACGCCGAGACAGTGCCGACGGGGGGCCAGGAAGGGTTCGCGGATGTCGCGGGAAATGAGCGGAAATGAGAACACGAAGAGACCTAGTCGAAGACCCTTCGCAGGTCCGCCGTCGCAGTCGAGTGGTGGAAAAATGAATTCGACGACTGTGAGGGATCGCGAGAGTCCGGGGTCGAAGCTCGAGGAATTTCCGGCGGCCATTGAAAATCCGGGGTGAAAGAAAATGAAGGACAATTAAAATGAAATGGAAGAAAAGGAGAAGCACCGAAATTGGGTGAAAAATAAAATGAGTAGAATCAAGATGGGCACGAGAAAGGGAGTTGAAGCGAAATGGGTTTGATGCAAAGGAAGAAACTCCAGTTGAAATGGAAATTGAGATTTTCGATTTCATTAAAGCACCAGACACGCCAACTTCATCTCCATCCGGTTGCCCTGCGAAGCTCTTCCGGTCTGCCGCAGAAGACTTGGGTTGGAATTTAAATCAACTACTGCTCAGACAATCCTCAAATTCTTGCGGCATTGTAATTTATCCACTGCAATTGCAGAATTCTGAATTCAGAATTCCAACTACTGCTATTTGAGATCTCGAAAAATCCAACCAATCTAATTACTTATTGTCTCCCCCTCCCCCTCTCCCTCTCCCTCTCTCCCTCTCTCAGGGCAATTTGTGTAAATCCGAGGAATTAACATATTTCCCCAGTGCTGAATCGGGCGATGGCACGGCGAAGGAAAAGGAGACGAAGAAGAAGAAGACGAAATGCACTTCGATTTCGCAGAGGAGTGCTGGAGAAGAGGAGAGGAAGAGGGCGGAGGGAATCAGGAATGAAATGGAAGCACGTCGAGAAGGCGGCAGTAGACAGAACTGAGTACAGTGGAATACAACAATTAAGGTAGCAACAAAACGACTAATGCAACAACAACAATTCCAACGGCCACAATCCCAACAACAACTCCCACGCAGAAAATAGGAAAGCTCGTAATTGTTTCTCGTTGTTGTTGCCGCTGCTGTTGCTACAATAACTAGTGGTTGTTGTTGTTAAATTGAGTCCGATTGTTTTCGCTGTTGTTGTTGTTGTTGTTGTTGTAAAACCCTTTTCATGCTCTGCGCCGGACACGAAGCCCTCGCCGTCACATTTGCATTTCTAATTACGAGAATTTCGCGCTCAGGTTCCCATGAAAATGAATTCGTTCCAATTGCAGACGCGCTTCCGACGAGGACTAAAAATAAAAAAAATCGCGAGCACACACACAAAAGCGACAACAACAAGAAAACAGTTGCAAAAACCGAGAGAAATGAAGTCGAATCTCGTTGCCGTTGCACGAAGCCCGCTGATAATTTGATTTCATTCCGCATTTCACATGAAGAAAAAACGCCAAAATAATAAAACTTTACTGGTTTTCCAGTAAATTGTGGAGAACTGAAACTTAATTCGAGGGTTTTTGGTTTCATGTAATATAATAATGTTAAGAAAAAATTTTAATAAAATAAATTCTATTGGAAAACCCCCGGAGCGTGCCGGTGGCAACCCTTGTTGTCAACTGCATGCAATTAATCGCTCTTGTGTTCATTACGCCGACCACTTGTCCAAGTGCCACGACCCAGTGCTGCCAACGCGCCTTCCCACTCTCTCCCTCCCACCCGGCAAAGCAGGCGTCAGCAATTTGCTGTCAATAACAGGATAATGTTGCCGAAGTGTTGCCAACAGCTCGTCAAATAATGTTGACATGTTTACGAGCCCGCTGCGTTATGTCGGGTCGGAAAGTGTTGCCCTCTCCACGCGAAATTATTGCCCCAGCCAGTCTTTCATTCCGGCATCAATCTCTCAATCCCTCTCTCTCTCTCGCTCTCGCTCTCTGTCTCTCTCAGACGCCGAGGCAACAATGTCGATTGGGGTCGTAAAAGCGCTGTAACGGTACATTTGTCACAGCGCTTAAGAGGGATATTAAATTACACACACACACATTGTCGCACCCACACACCCACACGTAGTCGCTAAAATAAATGGCTTCGGATGCTTTTATGCGAAATGATTCGGGTTTTGAGTGAATAATTACGGCCAGATTGTTGCAATAAAGCAACAGCCACGTTATCATTGTAATAAAGCAACAACCCTGAGATTGTTGTAATCAACAGCGACAGCGACAACAACAACAATGGGACAAAATTCGCAAAATTACAGCCCCGAAGGGTTGGCATTCCGGCGAATGCATTCCGCGAAAATAACTTAAATTTTAAACTTCACTTTTTCCCATCTCGCTCTTCTTCTTCTGTTTTTTCCACCTAATTGGCAACACTTGTTCGTGCGCGCTCGCAATTGCACGACTGGGGCCGCCACTGTAATTACCGTTAGTTGGTCCGCCCGCCCGCCGATCGCTGGCTGTTCGTTTGTTTGTTTATCGTGCTCGCCCGCGATTTGCGCCAGTTGACTTTTGCGCCAGTGCTGCCAACTGCACTCGACCCGACACCACTGCACACAGTCGGCACACAATGGGCTGCAAATTAGGGAGATCGCGCTGGGGGGAGGGGGATGTGAAAGGAGGAAATTAAGAAAAAATAAAAAAATGAAGTGCAAAAAAGTAAAAAACAAATTGAGTCACGCTAGGGCTTCCCCTTGTTGTTGTTGTTGTTGTTGTTGTTGCCTTCCTCTTACTCCTTTCCCCATTCACGCCTCCAGCCGGCTTTCGATTCCCGCTCAACACCCGGGTAATTGATTTATTTAAACACTTTCTCCGTCTCCGTCCCGTCACGCCTCGATCCACGCCCCGGTTCCAGCCCCGGGGTAATTAAATAACTGAAGTTAATGCAATTAGTTTGCGGCCGAGAGGTCGATAAAGCCCGAAGCGGACGCGATTAATTGAATTCCAAATGCTTTCCACCGTCGACCTGCCGCCGAACGTGGTTCGTGAAACTCGGTTCGAAAGCCTTCGGGAGGGATTTGCAGAGTTCGGTTCCAATGTTCAGCTAGAATTTTCGGCTAGAATTTCGCCTAGAGTCAGACTGCGGTCAGCTCTGCTCCAGTTCTTATTCCCTCATTAACGAAGGCTCATCTCACAAAAGTACACAAACGGGGAAACGGCCACGCCTTCAATCACAACAACACGGCTCGAAGTTCCCGAACCCACATCTGGCCACCTTAACAGGCTGAAATGAAATGGTAATTACTTCATTACTCACAACGACCCGCTGTCTGTCCAACGAACTCATGCTCTTCAAGGCTCCACCTGGCTTGGCTCCCACCCACTCACTTCACTCCCTCGTCCTTTCCTCTTTCTAGCTAACTCTCTCTCTCTCGCTCTCGCTCGCTATCTTCGTCAGCCACTCTTCGTCCACCTCCACCTCTTTAACACTCTCACTCGTCCTTCGGCCAAACTCTCATTCTGTCGAATTCCACTCATTATCGCTCTCCAGTTACTCCTCTGTCTCGCTCTCTCTCTTCAACCCCCCCCCCCCCCCCCTCTCTATCTGACTCTCTCATTATCGCCCCGCTCTCTTCTCGCTCTCACTCTCTTACCCTCTCCTTCCGAACCCGCCATCGGCCGCCCTGTGTGTCTCGAATGCCTGCGGAGTTTTGTTCCGGAGAGTGTGTGAAAGAGAACGACGAGGTGTGTCTGAGGGAGATAGGAGGGCGAGGGCGGAGAATAGGTAGGAGGTAGGAAGCGATAGGGGGGATATAACGAGAGATAGAGCGAGAGTTAGGGAGGGACTCGGGGAGAGCGAAAACCACTTAATGGCCGAGGGCATAAAAAGGCCAAGAAATGGTGAACGAAACCGCCGGCCGACCTAATGCGATGATCAATGGCCGCCCACGCACACACACATGCACAGCTCGCCCTCGGTGTGAGTGGCTGCATGTGTGTGGGTGAGTTCGTAATGTAAGCGCGTGCGGCATTAAATATTATAAATTTGCGAGCGTGAATATCTAATGAGAAGCGGGAGGTGGAGGGCAAAGGCGAGAGGGACAAAGAGACAAAGGGAGAGGAAGAGATAGAGAGAGGGGGCGAGAGTCAAGTTTGGGGAAGCCAAAGGCACACGCACACGCACACATGGACACGGAGGAGGACGCGAACAAGTAGGGGCCAAAGCGAAAGTACTGCAACAACAAAGAGACAACAACAACAAACCACATCCGGGCCAGAGACGGAAAAACTAAAAAAACGAATAAACGAAAAGGACAACAACAAGAACAAGGGCAGCGAGAACAATAACAACAACAACAAGAACAACAGCTGGAGTCAACACGAGAAATATGGAGTCGTTTTCAAATGTTGCCAGATAAACTTTTTAATTTATGTTCCACTCGCCGAGGAGAGACTGTGGAGGGCAGCGGAAGATGTTGCCAGATAAACTTTTTAATTTATGTTCCACTCGCCGAGGAGAGACTGTGGAGGGCAGCGGAAGAGAGAGCGCCATGGAGGGAGGGAGTGAGAGAGAGAAAGGGGGGGGTTGCCGTGGAATCCACGGACAAATTCCGCCTTTCCTCCAAATTTATACCCTTAATTCCCGACCAAAGTTCAAAGTCATGTCGTGTCGGGTCGAGGTTGCGCCGCAGGTACAGAACAAAAGCTAAAGCTACAACAACAACAACAAAACGACGTCCATTACAGCCAACCGTGGTAGTAATTACAACAACAACAACAACAACAACAACCACAATATCAAGAACGACATCGATGTCGATATCGTGAGTTATGTGTATTGAAATATCGTCAATGGTCTCGGCCACGTTCGAATAACGTTGACTCAAGCAAGTGTTGTTGTTTTTTGTAATCAATGTTGTTATGGTTATTGTTGTTGTTGTGTTTTTTTTCGATTCGTGACGCTGCCTTTAGCAGGAAATCGAATGGTCATCGCCAGAAAATGGCTCCCGATTTCCCACTAAGCGAGAGCTCATTCGTACCGATTCCCCAAACCCCCTTCTCTCCTTCTCTCTCTCTCTCTCTCTCTCTCTCTCTCTCTCTGTATCTCTCCTTTCTCGCCTTATCCTCGGTCTCATTCTGATTCTCCTCAGTCGAATTTTCCCAACTCATCCGATCGTTTGCCGTTGTTTTCGTCCCTCCCTCGCCCGTTTCTTGTCATTTTCCACTTTGATTTGTGGAGTGATTTCAGGCAGCATCTGGAAGTCAGGATCTCAAATGGCCTTCAGTAACACATAATATTTTATTTAATGAATTCTACCTTCACCAGCTTCAATATTTCGGAATTAGTTTCATTTTCCACCCCATTTCGTTTGACCTTATTATGTATAAATTACTTCATTTACTCTAATTCCATTTATTTACCTTTCCATTATATTTACGTTTTTATTATTCGCCAATTTTTCATTTTATTTTCTTCTTAATTTTGTATCTTGAATTTGTTCCTTTTTCTCTTTTCGCACACTTTACTCACATTTAATTAAAGATTTTTTTTAATTTCTCAATTTCCATCTCCACCTCTCCACTTGGAACCTGAATTATTTCTAACCCAATTTGCTCATTTAAATTGATTTGGCAAGTCGGAATTGATTCATTGAATTCTGCACTTTTAATCACCAGTCATTTTTCATTTCCTGCCTTCAACTCCTGCGTCCCCTTCGTCCTCTTCTTCCCCTTCTCAGCGCCTGCCGGACTCGGCCGTCGTTTCTTCAATCCTTTATCCTGCTGTTGATTCCCATCCAGCCGGCAGAGCGCTCTTTTCTCCCTCCTTCTCTTCACTCCTCTGCCCCCTTGCCCCCTCCCTCTCCTCTCCTCGTTCCGCTCCTCCTCCTCCCACTCATCATCATCGTTGTCATATCATCCTCGCCTCGCGGCGGCTCGACTCGACTTCCTTCCGGTTCCCGCCAGTCGACAGCCGTCGTCCGTCTGACCGTCTCCTCCCTCCCTCTGTCCTCCTGTCCCTCCACCTCCTTGTCCACCTCTCTGTCCGCCTCTCTGTCTGTCGTGCTCCTGTCGGTCGCTGTGTCAAAGAGTGAAAGCCGTCTGGCGCGATCCGAGGTTCTGTTGGCGACGTTTGCACCGAACTTCGCTCACTCGTTCATTCATAATTCACGTCAATGTGAAATCGATATTAAGGACATGTCGGCCTCCTCCACGGTGTCTTCTTCCCCTTCTCTTCCCCTTCGCCCCTTCGCCTTCCCCTGTCCCCGTCGTCCCCTTCTCTCCCTCGCTGTCCTCTTCCCTTCCTTGTTTTCTCCGTCCCTTGCACGTTTTTTCTCCTCGACCTCGTTGTCTCCCGTTCTTGTTGCCCCTCTTGCTTTGTGGTCTCCTTCTGGCTCCTGCTGCCTCCCTCCCATTGTCTCCTTTTCATTTTCATTTTCATTTCCATTTTCCCATACCCCTGCCCTCCCCTCGGTCGTCTCCGTTATTGAAAGTTCTCATCAGTCGAGGGCGCTCGCTCAAAGTCACCGCCTGATGGCGAGACGACGGCGAGCCCGTCGCGCTCCTCCCTCCCACGTTGCCCTCTCTCTCCCCCTTTCACTTCGTCGGCCCGAGCTCCCTGTCCTTCCTTTCCTTTCCCCTCCCACTCCTGCTGTCCTCTGGTTCTCCGCTTGTTTGGCTTATTTAAATGTTGTTGTCGCTCTCGTTCCGCTGCCCTTCACAAACGGCCGCCTCCAGGTCGGGCCCCCGGCCGGATCGGGCCGGCGAGGCTCCAAGTGGCGCTTCCGGTCGCCGTCTCGAGGGAACTGTGCCCACCATGCGGGTGGCCGCCGGCTCTTTAAAGCCCTGCCTGCCTTCCGAATGCCAACTACCGAAAGTGAACGAGTAGGAGGGAGGTAGAGCGAGACGGCTATAAATAGTCCGTTGGAAAAGGCCAGCAGTGGACCTTGTGCCCGTAACTCTTGAGGTTTCGTAGCATTCGCTCCATTTGTTGACCACGTAGAAATCGTTAAACAGTGACAGGCGTTTCATGTTGCTTTCGATGTTGGTGGCGTCGTCGTTGTTGTTTCAGTTGCTGTTGCTGTTGCTGTTTCGTGTAAGGCTCCTGCAGTTGCTGTTGTTGCATTCGGCCTCTCCGGTCACGTGCTCGAGTCCAGTCGCTCGATGAGCATTCAATAGCCAGCGAGCGTTTATCGATTTCCAGCCACGACTGAAGGGCTTCCAGTTCCCTCCACTTGTTCCCAATTATTTTCGGTGTTTATGCCAGCTCCAGTCCATTTGCTGCTGGTTCGATGGGATCGCATTTAATAGTTCAATTCCTTCCTAATCAACCACGTGGCTCTTCAATCCCTCGGCGCGATTTGTCAGAGTCTGCTGAGGCCTCCGAAAGCCTACCAAATTTCGAATTTTGTTCCCACTCATTTTTAGCGAAGATTTTTTAAGTCTCCCCGTTTCCAGAGTCGAATTTAAAGTCGATGCAAACAGCCGAGTCGGAGCCTTCAACAGTGCTCGATTCGAGTCCTTGCAGTTGTCAACGCGGCGGTGGCAGGGGCGGAGGACCAGAGGGAGGTCGGGGGAAAATCAGGGGAGGTCGAAAGGGATGTCGGCTGTCTGTGGCAAGGGCGAGGGTCGGAGGATGGAGCGAAGGACGCGGGAGTGGCTGACGTCGACCCTGAAGCCCAAGCCAAGCCCTCGCTTCCAAACACAACAACAGCGCGAATTCACTTGCAAATAGTTGTGTGAGTCCGTGTGCAAGTGTGCGTGTGTGCGTGCCCTCGGTCACATGTTGCTCGCGCGGGGGGAAATCGGGGGCCTTTGAAGTGGGACGAAGGCAAATGTCGACGCTTGGAGGCATTGAAATGGCATTCAAATACTGGGTGCAGCCGAATGTTGAAATGATTGGAGAAGAAGCCAGTTGCCCTTCAGCCCTTCAATGAGGATTTTATTTTGAAAAAGGCGCCCTTCATTTGTGGAATGAATTTAATGCAAAGAAAAAAATAAAAAAAACCCATCAACAAATTGAGTAATTTTTG
Source organism: Coelopa pilipes (assembly GCA_947389925.1). Lineage (NCBI taxonomy): Eukaryota > Metazoa > Arthropoda > Insecta > Diptera > Coelopidae > Coelopa > Coelopa pilipes. The sequence continues at coordinate 7,987,158 of OX376698.1, read as the reverse complement.
ATTACATTTGGGCTTTTCATCAACGGACGGATCTCGTCTGCATCTCGCGGAGCCCTTTGGCGCTGTGTCGACAATAACAACAACAACAGAAATGTGGTTGAACAAGAACAACCACTACAGCAGCAGCAGCTGCAGCAACAATGTAGCGAAATTTCAGAGTAAACAATATTCAAATAATTCACGAACCAACCGGCAAAAATGCGAGTCGTAAAAATGCGCACGATTCGCGAGCGACGTCACGACAGTCACGGCGAAAAAAGTACGACGAGTCGCGCGAAAATAGGAAAAGTAGGAATAAGGGAAAAATAGAAGAACAAAAACAGAAAATTTTACAAAAGGAGAGAGAAAACGTCGTAATCAAAGGAAGATAAACTAAGGGATTTATTCGGAGGGATTCAAATAATGCAGGTGCTGGTTGTTGCTGCAGTAGGGATTATTGCTGTTGTTGTTTTTGTTGTTCTCGTCGTTGTTCTCGTTGCTGTGATAACTGCAATAGTTGTTGTTCATTCCTCAGAAGTTCAAGGGAAGTTGTTTAGATAAAAATGTTTGCTGTTGCTCCAGCAGTTCTTTTTGCACAGTGTGGCAAACAAAATTCGAAGGAAGTAAAACAGGAAAGACGGAAAGCGAACAAATGCAATGAGTGGAAGAAGTTCCCAAGATCTGGGAGATTTTCGTTTCTGTCGCTGGTGCTATGCACAACAACAACAACAACAACAATACCCTTGCAACCCTGCAACAATGGATTAGCAGTTGTTTTGGTTCAACTTCTTGTCGTTATTGCTGTTGTTGTTGTTGTTGTTGTTGTTATTATCGCCAACATGACGTCGCTCGGATGCGCCCGTTGACAGTTGAGTTTATTGACGACAGCAACAACAACAACAACAACGAAAACAAGACCAACAAGAACTGTCGAAACAACAACGATAAAATGCGACAAACGTCAACGGCAGCGAACGCCATGATTGCGATAACAACAACAACAGTGAGAAGAAGAAGAACAACAACAGTGAGAACAACAACAACAACAACAACAACAAGAGTAGCATCTACAACAACAACGGCCAACTCGCGGCGCTTTCGCGAAGATTTTCGCCAAAAGTTCTCCTCAGTGCTGTCAAATGGTTTTTTTCTATACGATTTTCCCCCTCAATGTTGCTGATGCTGCCGATGTTGTTGTTGCTGTTGTTATTAGTTATTTTTCGTTGTTGTTTTTGTTGTTGCTGCCGTCACTGCATTCGACAGGCGGATATCGCGAGCGGAAGAAGAACAAGAGGCAGACAGAATTACGACGGATTTTCGCGAAGCCACGAAGTTCATAATAATTTCTTCATTATTGTTGGTTTCCTCAACGCCACTTCTGCCTCTCTCTCTCTCTCTCTCTCTCTCTCTCTCTCCCTCTCTCTCCCCTTTTCTACGTCCTCCCCTCTCGCTTGCTCCCCCGCAAGAAGTGGGTTGTGAGCGAGGGCAGGGGGCGTGGCGGACGCCGGACCAAGTTTGATGACATCGCGCTGCTAATTTTTAATTTCAATCGAACTCTACTCACCGTTGATCGCAAAGCCTGGCCAACAGTCGACTTAATCTGCAAAGAACGAGAGAGAGAGAGATAGGGGGAGAGAGAGATTTTAATTAAAAAGTTGAGACAAATTCGGTCGGAGATTATTCGGGAGTTTCATTGGCCATGAGCTTATGAAAAGTTCCCGCGGGAGTCGCGCGGATTCAGATGGGGATTTTATTGCAAAGCAGCGATTTTGAGGGGAAATCAGGAAACAACAGGTGGTCCTCGACCTTCTTTTCCTGGCCTTTGACTTCAGAGCTGGACTTTGTTGGTGAATTTTTGGGATAAAATCAAAATATTTCTATTGCCAATGAGACTTTCTCGATATCCCCAAAGCTCGTTAAACTAAAGAGTTGGTTTGAAAATCACTTCCTCAAATATAATAAAATGCCATTTCCACCAGAGTTGTCTTTAATTAGGGTTGCCAACGAGATCTGCGGAACCACAGCTCGATTGGCCGCAATTATTTTGCCAAAAACCTGACCCGAGGCCGATGGTAATAACGTTTATCGATCTGCCCGAGCTTCCGCCGCCAAACGGGCCAAACAAAGGCGGCTGACAATAAAAACCTCCCGCACTCCAGCCCTCCAGCCCTCGATTCCTCCTTCTCGTCCTTGCCTGCGATAATTAAATTCCTACAAACTTCTGGACAGCCCAATAATAGCAGCAACAACAAGCAAATGAAGCTAAGGCGAGAAATTCCGCCAGCAACAAGAAAATCTACAACAACAAACGCTACAGTAGTGAAGCCAAAACCGACAACAACGACATCCAGAACTACAACAACAAAATCCAAAGCAATAACAATGAAATCTACAACAATAAAATACAAAATAAAACAACACCAACAACAACAACAGCTACAAATGCGTCTCACAGGAGCAACTGCTTCTTCTTCTTCTTTAAAGCTCAACAATTCGATATTTTATCGATTTTCGGCGGAACTTTACGATCCAGACGAAGGAGAAGAAGAAGAAGCGAAACCCTTCGCAGCAGGAACGAAATGAAAAATAATCAAAAATAATAACAATAAAATGAGAGGGGAAATCGAATGGAAGCCGGGGCAAAGGCAACGCCTGAAAATATGCTACAGAATTTGCTTCCTTCCTGGGAATGAACTGAAATCAAGTGGAGGCCGCAGCTCGAGGAGAGATATTTTGGAG